>CM023947.1:4888569-5061212 GCA_013407115.1 Glycine latifolia
CTTATAAATATATTTTTTAATATTTATGCATTAAGATAATTTTATATTATAATTTTTTATACTAATCATGTATAATCATTTTTTCAATAAAAAAAAATAAGAATGCAATGTGATTAACTCAAAAGAAATTTGGCAAGAAAGTCTGAGTAGAGAAAAAGTCCTATGAATGGAAGACATGATAAAAGAAAAAGAAACTTTTGCAGAAAAATCATTTTTTCCTATATTTTTCTTTCCAAATTTGTCTTTAACAAAATAAAATTGTATCACTAGTTATATGTTTTTTATTTTTTCCACTCACTTAAACACACCATAAATGGAATTTTTGACACCAATAATACAAATAAAATATATATATTTATCCAAATGATATAAGTCAACTATTATTTATATCCATGATACAAATTAATGTTCATAAGTAAGAAATCGATTCCACCAAACAAATTTCTCACCTCTTTTTTCTTCTTTTCAATTTAATGTTGTTGTTTTTTATTAACATCAATCAATCTGATGCTAAATACATGTTTAATGATTACAAATACATTTTTACTCAATTTAGCATTGGTTAAACTAGCAGTTAACCTTACTATATAATTGTATTTCATTAAAATTTGTAATTATAATATACTCTTCATTTTGTACTTATATTTTATAATCATAAAAAAAACTAAAATAAAGATTAACAAAATACATATGAATGAAAAAAGTATTTATATTTTTAAAAGCATTTTTTTAATGAAATAAATATTTTTTATAATAATCTAATATAGGTTTTGGTCATCTGAGCTTACGCTAAACTATTTGGTGCATGATAGTACTATGATATTAAATATCCTTTATCATGCTTGGGAATCTAGTCATTAAATATTTATTTAATGTTGATTTGATCGTTGCTAAATAAAAAAATAACACCGTGTGAAATCAATTCCCTAGGAATCAATTTTACAACCTAAAAAAATGAATAAATAAAATAAAAGAGAGGTGAGAAATAAGTATGGGGGAAACCAATTTCTCATCTATGAACAATAATTTGTATTATGGATATAAATAATAATCCACTTATATCATTTAGATAAATATATATTTTATTTACATTATCAAGGTAAAAAGTTCCCCATAAATGCCTATTAAAAAGATATTAAAGTTACAATTTGTAATGAACTAGATGAATTAAATAACATATTGAGTCTTTAACACCTTTAATTATTATGATTGATATTTCTAACAAAAGTAATAAATTAATATTTTTCAATAAAAAAAATCATGCATATAACATAATAAGAATCAAAAGAAAAATTTGCTAAAAAAAATATATGGAGGTAATTTGATTACATTTTTTTGTTGATCATGATATTGGTAGAAAATAATTTTTACTTAGTGAGTACACAAAATAAGTATTTTACTTATGACATAACTTATTTCATATCCAAGAATCAAATAAGATTTGAATCATAAATCACTTTATTAAGGGACGTAAGCTGCCTGCTATCACGTGTGACAACATTTGTTAGTTGTAATATTATTACATAAGTTAAGAGAAATTTATGTAAGGTGAAAAAAAACAAGAATTTTAAGTGTAAAATGTAAAATTACTAAACTTGAATGCAATTTATTTTTAAAGGAAGCTCATCTGTAAAAGTTTCACTATGAATCCCATCATTGGGTAGTCTCGATACTATTGTTTTAATGAATCCTTAATCAAAATTATAGAATTAAATTGAGTCCATAGTAAAATTTGTTCTTCTGTCTTAGACAGCACATTAATGCGGATTGATACAAATGATAATAATTTGTATTTCTAAATCAAATAATTTAAAATTTGAATATTGATTGAGTTGAAATAAATCATATTAAAAAATAAATATATTCACTTTGTATGCGTGATAAGTATTTCATGTGATATCTAAAAAAAACTGATTATGACCTCAACCTTCCTTTCCCATGATTGGGTGTAGATATTTTAAAGAAGAAAATAAAAATAAAAAACTAAGTAAAAGGAAAATCAAACTTGAGATATTTTTTTTTGTCCTTTAAAAAATTAACTTTGGATGAAATTGATTTTAAATTTTTTAGATGTTTTATTCCAAAATAAACTAATAATATAGAACTCGATATAAACTTTTTAGTCCAATAGAAAAACTAATTCAAAATTATTTAGTTTAAAGTTAAAAATAATTCTTTAATATAAAATCAAGCATATGAATATTTACATAAAATCTCATATTTTATCATGATTTTTACTTATTCAACAATCAACATGAATTCAATCACCTCCTCCTGCATGAAAAAAAAAAACATGAATTCAATTACCCATTAATACTTTGACTTCTTAACTTGAGTCAGAGCTGGTGTCCTCCGTACCCATTTTCGACTAAGAAAAATCGATAACTTAAAACTTACAATTAATAATCCTCAAAATATTCTCTCTATCAAGTGTATCAAGTGGTAGACTAATCCTGAACAAGAACATGAACACAAACACGAACAGCTGGCGTGTATATATAGATTATTTGTCCATTGGTTCCCATTGTATCGTGTCAGCAACCACTCTTCTAACTGCTTCCTCCAAGGCATGCTCGTTGCATTCACTACCCTGCAATGAAAAGCAAACACACATAGCGACGATTATTCTTCCTTCATCTTCAGTCAAAACATTCAAAGCGTTCACCTTTAATTTTGGGTTGTTGTCTTTTGAATAATTGGCCATGTCTTCTATGGGTACCCTCAAGGAAAAAGTGATGTTGACTGATGGCAGCATTATCTCTATATAATTAGGTTCAACTCTTTAATTATTTACAGTTTTATATTTTTGATAATTTTTTTATCAGCAAATAAAATCCATTGAAAAAGAGGATAAGGGTATAAGGGTACTCAACCCATAACTAAAACAGAACCACAAACAAATTCTGTATACTTCTCCCCAAAAAGGAAACAACCCCAACTACCCAATGCCATTATTGGAATACGAATCTATACAACCTGTAACCTCCCTTCCCATAACAAATATATCTTGAATTTATTCAATTACTTTTAAAAATTTAGTTTAATAATATGTTTTGTCGAAGGAATTTTCTTAAACTATGGAAAACCATACTTGAGTTTTTTTTTATGCGCTTGTGGTGTTTGGGGGAGGGAAGGAATTTAGACTCTTGGTACCAGCAAATTATATTAGAAATTAGTTAATACAGAGACCAAATCAAACCACCTTTACAATTGTACCTTCTGAGCATCTTCTTTCAACTGTTGAACCTTAATTATATCATATGAATGCTTGATATCGATTTTATCATCTCAATATAATAAAGGGGAAAATATATTCGATACTGCTATATTATAAAGCTGATACTTCTTCTAGATTTAATTGAGATCGATTAACTCTGTCTTGATGATAGTGCAGACTAACTAGAGACATTATTAGACTAGGTGTCATTGTCATGATTAAACCTGTGCCAATCACTGTTAAAAAGTGTATTAATTAAGAGATGAAAGTATAAAAAATGTGCGTTAATTTTCAAGCTCAATATTTCCACTGTATTCCCCATCTTAATGCTACTCAACTCTAAACATTTATTGGAACAAGGTTAATCAGAGTTGAAGTACTTTTGGTTTAACCAAAGCAAGTGTATGATACCTGTGTGATCAAATTTGGACACTTACATTACTTAATAATTTTTAAAAAATATAAATTTAACCAATTAAACGCGTTAATTATAATTTTGTATACAATAAATTAAGTTTATAAAATTTTATACAAATTAAAGCTTATCGTTACTTCATTGCAATGTTTTATTTTAACGGATAATATATAAATTTGAAATATAAGCACATGGTGGTTACTAGCTAGATAACCTGCAACCCTACACACAAAAAAAAATGTTTTAACATGAATAACTACATACCTCAATAATCCTCAGTCTGAAGGTTAATTGGTTAATGGTTGTCCCTCCTATAATATGGTTGTTTGCGTACATGGAAACCAAGTTTACGTTCTGAACCCTCTCTAAGAATTCCAATAGCCGAATCAATACATCAACTCGAGAACTTTCTCCTTTCAGTGTCACTTGCACGTCCACCATTCGCTCTTCTGATAATGAACTCGATTCCGACACAGCCGAAACAAGAACATTCAATCTTTCATTTGAGGAGCTAATGCTAGGTTTAGCTTTGTTTTCTTCCATACTAGTAGCTGACACTGTAGCTTCTTTGGCTGATAAAACTGTCATCAACTGCTGATATCTCAAGTTAAGCTTTTCAATTTCATCCATCAATGATCTCATTGTCTCCTTTGCTGTTGTAAGGATAGTCGCTTTGGTTTTCTAATTAAACCATCCAAAGTTCAAACCTCTTAATTGGGTTCAACCAAAAAAACAAATATATGATTTTTTTTTTGTATGATTGCAGTGGTGGTCTTCAGCACAAGGTGGACGACCACCTAGGATTTCATATTTAGAGGGACACCAATTTTTTTTATTTAGTTTATATTGTTTTTTTTTTGTTTGTAATAATAATACGATGATTCATTATTTTATGAAAAAGCTATAAGCATTGAATTGCTGAATTATAAGAAAAATGTTGAAATGATGTTTGATATATATATACCTTAGTTCCAGGAGGAAGAAGAGCTCTAAGTGCCAGAAAACTCTCATTGAGTTTTTCGCGCCTTCTTCGCTCTGATATCATATGATGCTGCTGGTGTTGGGTACTAATGGGACGGTACGCAGGTTGACTAACGCGTTCTCTCATTCTCATCAAATTTAAGTTTGTGAAGAATGCAAATGATCTACTCTGTAGGCTTTGCCTGAGAAAATTGGATCCCACGTAGGGTGTTATATTTGGGTTCATTGTATCTGGTCTATATGTATTGAAAGCGGTGGCTCCTGGATGTAATATTGAAGTATAATTAGGCAAAATTTGGTGGGGTTGATGCTGCTGAGAAGTTGAAGAAGAAGAAAGTGAAGACATAACACTGATTAATGCTCTTACTATTGCTTCATGTTCACCCTCTGGTGTGGGAAGATAACTTGGAATGACAGGAGCTAAATCTATTGCTTGGATGCTTTGTTGTTGGTGTGTTTGTGTGGGAAGGGTTTGAGGAAAGTGGGACAGGGAAGTACCCGGAATACTACTGAGTAATAGTGATGATGAACATTGATCAGGGCTACCCGTGGATAATGACATGAAAGAAGAAGAAGATGATGATGATGAAGGTAGTATAGTTTGCTTAATTACTTGAGAAATGTTGGAGAACCCAAGCTCAATTTCTCCGTTTTTGCACCCCATGAGAACAGCAATCTGCGATAAAGAGCAAATACTAAGTATATATATCGAGTTTTTTCCGATTCATTATAATTTAGGATGGGATTACTGATTAAAGGTTTCCAGTTTTTTTTTTTCCACCATGAAACTATACCTCAATCCTTGCTTCCTGAAAAACATAAAACATAAAATAATAAGTTACTTTAGACAACAATTAATTCCCTTCATCATTATTTTTGTTTTTTAGACATAATTATTTTCAAATTGATTACTTGAAAGAATTGATATTGTATTTCTGTCGAAGTCAGTCTCAGAAGATCCAATAGTTGCAGCTCAATGTAGGGAAGCTGATTCCTGAAAGCGACTCCAGGTACACATCTAAAGAAAAGTAGAACCAATTATAGGAAAGAAAGATGATGAATAAGACAACATTTACACGTACCGTATCCAACTTTAAATGCAAATGTACGAATCATGTTAATTTAAATAAATAATAATAATTGCAGAACAAGTAGGCTATTAGCCTTACTCGTGATTGACATCAAACGTTAAAGCCCGATATTGGTGAAAAAGCCTTTCAGCTACACTCCCTAAAGAAGAACTTGGTTGGTTGTTCGTTACATCGTAGTAACCATCTAAGAAGAACAAACTACCAAGAAAAATTAAAAACAAGACTGAAATCAGAAATCGATCAGAAATAAACTATATATATATATATATTATCAAATGATGTGTTAATTAATTAGTAGTCTTAAATATATATATACATATATAATATATATATATATATATATATATTTGTTATAGTACTTCGATAAATTGGAGTCATATTGCCACAGACAAACGTAAGTGCAGCCAAAAGATTGCACCAGAGAGCGAAGAAAATCAGCTCTGGCGGCTTCAAGGAGGGTGAAGACGCCATCCATGGGGTGCAATGGAAAAATATTGCTAAGGCTTTTGCATGATATTGGTGAATGAGAGCAGGGTGTGTGTATAATATTCTGTCATATCTTAATCAATTGATTGGTTACAATGACATAAGGTAACGTACTCTTATATATACATTCATGCGAGATGGTGTGTGATGGCTAGCTTGGATTCATACATATCGAAAAAGACATGAAGCAATTTTTTAAAGCCATCATATATAGTTGATAATTTCATATGTGAAGGGAAAGGATCGTACAGATCAAAGAGCTAGGGAAATTAAGCCGGGTATGATCATGTTTATTGAGAAAAGTCTGGCCTAGAAAAAATGTATGTGTGAAACCACACCCACAAGGAAAGAGACGTTGTCAATGAATTAATTCAATTGCATGTCCCTCTTGCTTAAGTACGATTTATTTTTTCTTTATTTTAACATTAATGATATTCATACATTTCCATCTATTTTTACCTTAATTTTTTTTATTACATCATATCCTTTATCATATATATTTTTCTTTTCTTCAACTTCCTTTGATCTGTTCCCTATAAATAAAAAATTGAAATGTACATATATGGATCATTTTTCTAATTTTACTGTATAGAGTCAATGCTTCTTCCAGTTACTAATAAAATATTTCTCATAATATATTACATTAACTATTTTATATCAAACTTGATTTTTTTTTCATTAACTCTTTCTTTGTTGTATAATATTATTCATACAATAAAATTTTACATCTATTTTTTTCTTTTTAATTATCTTTCTATCATACAATACATATTTTATTAGAAATTTCGATTCTCTATTCTATTTAATTATTTTATTAGAAATTTTTGCTTCTATTTTCCTTTTTTTTCACTACAAGAAAATATGGAAATAACGTTCAAAATGTAGTGTTAATAGTGTTGGCGAAGCCAACACAAGATTTATTTTTAAATTATTTTAAAACCAACAATTTAGCATCGATCAAAATCCACGCTAACTTGAAATATATCATTGTTGTTGTGTTGGTCACATAATTTTTACCAACATAATTCTCTTAGAATATGTTTGGATAGAAAATTTTGATTGGAAAAAGTAATTTATCAAGTAATTTAAAATTTTTTAATTGAAAATTCATTGTTTGGATATATTTATATGAAGAATTTCAATTTTTGAAATTTTAAAACAGAATTTTAAACGACTTAAAATGTGAAATTTGAATTTCCTTCTAAAAAGTGGGAAATTGAAATTATTTTCTTCTATAGAAGCTCTAACCCTATTGCAGATGAGTACTCTGACTTCATCTACTTCCACAACACACACCTCTGTGCATGAGGTTCAAAATTTAAAAAATGAAGAAATTCAATTTTTTTTATCCAAACACAAAATTTTGAAAATAAAAAAATTTAATTTCTTTATCCAAACACAGAATTTTGAAAATAAAAGAATTTTAATTGATGCATTTTAATTCTCTGAATTTTAAATTTCCTCTGAAATTTTAAAATACTCCATCCAAATATACTTTTAGTGTAATTGATATAATTTGAGAATTTGGGTCTTAGAGGGATGCAAGTTTGGTTTCTTAATGCCTCTTAATTCGCAGGTTTCGAATATGATTTAAGTGATAACCGATACAATTTTATCCGATAAATGTTAATATAAGATATGTTTATAAATCACCGCATCACTGTATATAGGTGTTCGCTAAAAGTTTCATAGTGTTCATACTTCCCGTTGTTCCTTTAGCTTTCATGAGATTGAACATATAAATAGAAGGCAAAGTCAAACAATTTCATTTGTTGAATCATAATTTTGTCCTTGCACTTCAATTTTTGTGCTTGTTTCCTAGAATTTGGGAAGATCATGGTGTTTGGGTTGGGGAAGGGTAAATTTGCTAGCTCAAGTGTGATTATTTTGTGGTGATCTAAAATTGTCAATAAATGTTAATCAAGTTTTAGAGGTTTAAAACTCTTACAAACTGTATTTCAAAATCACCATAAAATACAAATGTTACAAGCCACTAATGGAATTAGTGAGGTGGGACATAATTCACCGATTTCTTATAATTAAATCAAACTGATCATAAACTTGAAAATACAGATTAAGACTAAGTTTAATCGAAAGAATAGGAATTAAATACATAATTTTCTCCTGAAAGTAATTAAGTTAATTAGTTAACACATAGTAGGCTAAATGGTCGAGTCTTTAAATCGGTTGACTCATCTTATAATCCAAGTTGGTTAAGTAAGAAAATAGTCATTTTTTTTTAAGTTAAGGCCTATAACCAGTTTTAATCCATAGAGTTTTATGCGGGCCATTGAGTCTTGAAGACATTTTTGGTGTTGATTCATGTGGATCGGGACTAAATAGTTTGATGAACCATTACTTGAACAAACCTAATTATATATGTATGTTCAACTTACAATGTACATGCATGTCGAATAAATCTGTGTAAACTTTATTGAGTAAACCATCATTCTAGTCTCTAAAAGTGTATAGTGTTATCACATTAGTTTCTATAATTAAGAAAAATCCAAAATAAGTTCCTAAAAATGTAATTCATCAGTTCAAAATTTAAAAATTGTATAACATAATTAAAGCGATAATATTAATATATGTTTATATGTGATTTTTAGAGACTTAAATAAAACAACTAAATTTTTTGGAGATTTGTTCAAAATTTTATTAATTTTAAAGACTAATTATAACATCACATTAATTATATTTCCAGTGAGTGATAAAAATAGTAGTTTGCTCTAACTGTATTCTTAAATTCATTCTAAAAATTTGATTTTAGAGGAAGCAATAGAAAGAATGGAAAAGCACCGAGTAAAGTTCATGGTTGAAAAGATTTGAAAATTGGTCAACTGGTCAAGGGAGGAAGGCACGCTGTTTCTTTCCTGACACTTACGTTGCAATTCTTCATCTAAAGTCTAATTAATAATTTTTTTCTAAAATATTTTTTTATTAATTAAAATTTATTTTAAAAAATGCAAAAGTACAAGCAATCTTTTTAATAGTAACCTTGTGTGTTTTCATTTGAGTATTTTTGGTCGAATATATAACTTTTCATTGAGATTCTAATAACTAATATATATGTGTGGGATACACTTATGTTGGAGTATTTTAACCATCTAGACCAATTAATTTGGATAAAAAATTCAATTATTTCTTTCATGATAATAAACTTATTTAAAAACAATATAATAATTTAATGTTTATATTTTAAAACTCATTTATTTTTCTCTTCTTCCTTTTCTTCCTTGTCTCACGTAATAATTTCATCTTCTATCCAAATTTTCAGCCTTCTTTTTCTTTTTCATTCATATTCTCTTTTCACATTTCCTCCTATTCCATATTTGGTTATCGCCGCCCGCAATCTCAGTGGCCATTCACAGTAGCACCCTCAACCCCTCACAATGTTGGCTTTTTATCGAATGGGGGTAGTTGGCTTTTTATCGAATGGGGTAGTTTTAAAATTTAATTATTATTTGAGGAAAATATTTAGAAGAATTATCAAATTAGAGTAAGTGATAATAGGGGTATGATTTTTAATTCAGAAACAGTAATATTTAAAAATTATAACATGGTTATGACTTTCAAAGTTGTAACTAGTTTTTAATTTTTTTTTATTTATATAGAAATCGTAAACATACATATAACTTTTAATTCAGAAGTCATAACATTTATTATAATATATATATATATATATATTTTTTTTATTTTTTTAATTGAAATTGTAATTCTTTTTACGATTTTAGTTTTTTTTTCACTTTATGACTTTAAAATCATAATTGATTTTAATTTTTATTTATTTATAGGAAAATTGTAAACATATATATAACTTCTAAGTTGTATACACTTTTTTATTTTATTTTTTATATGGGTTACGACTTTCGTAAACCCTTTTTTTACCTTTTGATTTAATATTTCATATTTTTATATTATTTGACCCATAATGTTACGTCTAGATGATACTGCAAGCATCTTGAACATGAAAAAATATAAAAAGACACACGATAAGATAGAATTATTCAGGAAGTGCTGCGTGAAAAGGTGGTGTTACCTCAATCGTGGAGGTTGCTGGAAGAGGAGAGAGAACGAGAGTATGAGTGGGAGAGCATAGAGAATTTGTATTTTTTAAAAATAAACATTAAATTATATGAGATAAGGAAGATGAGAGAGAATGAGCAAGAAAGAGAAATAAATGAATTCTGAAAATATTATTAAATTATTATATTGTTCCTAAAATATATTTATTATCTCAAAATAAATAGTTGAATTTTTGGTTTAAATAATTGATGTGATTGCTAAAATACTCTAATATAATATGAAAGTAAGTTGACAAATCCCTATATATATTATGATATTTTTAGAATAAAGTATCAATCATGGGTTTTTTATTTATTTATTGAGTCAAGTTATTAAAATTGAAATTTTAATAAATTAAGTATTTTCAATAAAATTTTAGTTAGTTCCTTAAAAAAATAAATTAGTTAGTAAAATTCAATATTCAATTCATTTAGGAAAAATAAGTTGTGTTTGATATATTTTAAACTTTTTTTTAACTCTAATTAGAAGGTTAATATAAGCAATGTTATTAAAATTGATCCGATTATTGACCCAATTAAAGTAATAAGTCACTAGATTAGTGACCTAATTGGTAAACCAATAATTGATCCGATTTGATTTAGTATATATTAAAATTTTTAAATTATATATGTATCTATTATATATAAGTATGTAATTAACATTATTGAGTAAGAATAGTTCATTCATGCTCCAAAATAAAAAATAACTATTGCTAATTATTCAACTTTTTTTTTAAAAAAAATTCAAGAAAAAAGTGAATCCGACCTAGTCGAATCGGTCTGACCGGTCAGGTTTGGCCAAATTTAAGCTGATCAACTGCATAACCAATCCAATAATAGAACTGGTTATATTATCAGATTTGGATTTAACCGGTTCTATAGACCAAATGATACCGATTTTGATAACTATGAATACAAGCCTTATATATATATATATATATATATATATATATATATATATATATATTCATTTTAAAACATTCAGAGTTAGTATGTAACTGATTTGATCTTTAAAAGTGACAATTCTTATATAGACGACAATTTCAAGACACACTTTAAAATAACATGAATGTGTTTGAATGCGCTCACATTTGGAAATTGAAAGCTACCTGATGACTTTCCCCAACCTGTAGATATATATATCATACGCACCTGTCATTGGACAATTCGAAACTATATTGGTTAGGGTCAAAGAAAAACCAATGTCAAACTTTCCAGGAGGCTAGGTCAAGCAATTGGTTCGCATGGGTGGCAAGACTAGATCTGTCTGTTCATAATGTTTTAATAAGCGCATCATGGGATACCTTAAAAAAAATCTAGATCCCTAAAATAATTAGTTATCCACCTTTGAATAAATTTTAGTGACAAAATAGAATGATTTTAGATTTTGGAGGAACTAAAATATTTTTTATACAGATACTAAAATCAAAATTAACTCGTTTTTCAAGAAATAAAATCGATGATTTTACATTTTAGTCTTTAGAGGAATGAGAAATAAATAATTTTTTTTATAAAGATAAAAAACATGCTCAATTTATAAGAACTAAAAATATATTTAAATTAAAGCTAAATAATAATAAATAAAATACTATTCTTACATCTTATTTTTAAATAACAACATTTTGTCACGTGACTAATATATCAATTTAATAATTCATATGACTGTTAAATCATCATTTAATAAGAGACTAATTTACACAATATTTTTTTATGGGGACTATGATTGATTAAAGAGGGATTAAAAATAAAAACTAACATAAAAGGAGGATCAAAATCTATTTTAATCATTATAAACTTATATAAAATATAGATAAAATATGTTTTTATTCCTTTTAAAAATTTCAAAATGTTAATCTTAGTCCCTATAAATAATTTAGTACCTTTTTATTTTTACTTTCATAAAAAGTGACGTGATTTTAGTCCTTTATTAGAAACTAAAAACACATGTTTGTAGGTAAATATAAGCACTAAAAACAAATTAAATTTTTTTAGGAACAAAAATCTATAGTACAAAATATTTTGAAGGATTACAAAAACACATTTTATCCCAAAAATATATATTGTCATTTGCACTATAAAAGAAATAAAATATAATATGTAAAAAAATAGAGTGCATCAATTGCAACAGTAAACAAATGTTAGAAATTTTAAAAAAACTTAATTAACATAAAATATTAACCTTAAAATAGGTAGTAAGAACTAACAACATATCTATTAAACTCATCATGTATCATGTGTTAATTCTAAAAAAAATTATTCGGGCCAACTACTGGTTAAATCCATCAAGATTGAGTCAAGTATGGTTTTTGCTAATAAAATATAGTCCAAATCAAACCAAAATAAATTCAAATTTCAATATATATTTTTTTCTTATCAAAATAATTGCCATCCTATATTATTTATATAAAAAATAATAACTAATGAAAAAAAGTAATAATTTTATAAAATTAATTTTTTATTATTAATAATTTATTTATAAATTTAGTAATTTATTATTGATATTATTAGATATATAAGTGAAAAAAATAATTAGTATTATATAAAAAAATTAAAATAATAATTGTTTTAAGATAATTATTTATTATATGATAATTATAATGATAGGATGAAAGTTTAGCTTAACTCAATCTATACATTGAATTTATCAGGCCTACTTATTAAACTTGACCCATTTTGATAGTGAAACGTGTTATCAATGGAATTTATGTTGGACCTTACTCTTTCAGTGCTGATCCAAGTTCATTTGAGGGGTCTAAAATTTCAGACCTAATTTACCATTATAAATACATTAGTTGAGGATAAAATTAGGTTAGACTAAGACGTAAGAGTGTGAAACGACACAGACGTCGAAGAAGATTGAGCATTGAGTGTGACTCCACATTTTGAGAGCCTCAAGTGACATTCTTGAGTATCATTGTTGAGTAAGCCTACGTGTCTGCATATTTGAGAGATCTCGAGTGAAACACTTAGAGAGTTCACCATTGTTGGAGAGGTTGAGTGTACCATCAACTTGGTGTGTTTGATTTATTATAACCGTTCTTAGTTATAGTGAATATTTGATATGGACTAGTATCCTGTGAGTTTTTCCTTTCTGGATTCAAGGAAAGTTTTCTCACGTAAAACATATTGACTGTGTGATTGTCTCTCTCTGTCCCCCTTTGTGTTTGATTATATTTCCACGGATTTGATTCGAGGGTACAAGAAATACCCAACAATTTACTATGAACAACAAAAAAGAGAAATTTTCTCTTGTGGTCCGTCGACTTGACTTGATTATATATATTAGCTACCTCTCAAAAATGATATGCCGGACAGGAGGAACTTTTAAAAGTATGATTCAAAAGATTGGAAAAGCATGAAGAACACCCACAGTTCTATAACAATATTATAGATTCTAATGATAAGAGAGAATTATATATTTCAATAAATAAAGATGGAAAAAAGGTAAAAAAAAAGAAGAATAAATTTAATGAATTATTTTTATGAATGCATCAAAAAATAAGTGTACCTAAAATAGTTCATAAAATAATTTTTGATACAAAAATTTATAAGTAAAATATAGAAAAATTATAATATGTTTAAATAGTATGAAAGTATAAAAAATCAGCTGAATTATTCAAAGTCAGAACGAATTTAAGTCTTTCCCATTAAAAGGTGTCTTGATTATAAGAAAAAATTGTCTCAGACTCTCTCTCAGGATATCTAGGTCAAGAACAAAAAATAAAATACTGGCAACTAAACAATAACAAGTCATTATGAGTATACAAAATGTCTTGCTATTTATGTGTTAGCAAAGAGCAAAACATGATTATGAAACTATCATATGTGAACTTGATTCCAAGTCTGCCCTTACTTTGATCTATGTGAACTTGATTCCACATGCAGCTGTTGTCACAAAGATCCGTTCTCTTCTTCAAGAAAATTGGAACGTGACTCTCTGGCATATTCTCCGTGAAGGAAACAAATGTGCGGACTGGCTGGCGAAGGAAAGGGCGTTATATTACCGTCTAACTTAGCTCTACGCCCCTTGTATTTGCTGACTCTATGGGAACCCCTTATTTATCACTGGGGGATTGTCCCCACAAGATTTTTTTTTTTATTTGTATCTATAATAAAATTTCTTTTGTTCCCATTAAAATTTAGGTATTGTTTCATAAGATAATTTTTTAAAATATGAATGTATAAAATATAAAAAATAAAATAGAGAAAATAAATTAATACTAAATTTATTATTTTATCATTTTAATTTTTAGATTTAATTACTATTTTTGTTATCAAATTTATTTTTTAGATTTAATTTGATCATTTAGTTTATTTATTTGATTCAGTTTGATTCTATGATTTTAGATGACACTAATAAATTATGGATTTGGTCATCGATAAATTAACAAATGTTTTTGGTCATTAATGAAATTTTTTTGCATTGAATACCGAATAAAACTAAAAAAAAATATTTTGGTTATTGTTATTTTATTATAGTCCCTTTTGTATATCTATTTTTTCATTTTTGTCCCTATAATATATATAGATAATTTCTTATTAGTCCTTATCAAATATTTTTCAAAAACACTAATACAAAATGAACATAATTTTATAAGGACTAAAATAAAAAAATAAATATATATATTAAAAGAACTAAAACAAAATAAACAAAACTAAAAACAAATTTTAGTTTTATTAGAGATTTAATAAAAAAAAATATTAGAGATATTAAACAAATTTTGTTAATTTATTAGGGATTAAAAATATATTTAATTTTTTTAATCAAATTAAAATTATTTCTTGTTTCCAGTTATAAACTCATAAAAGTTTATGCATCCGTCAGTGCCCCTTATCCAAGAGGAAGCTACCCTTTTCTTCTGTTTTCTGTCTCTTTATTTTCCCACAGATAAAAAAAAAGAAGAGGAAATCATATATATATATATATTATATCCAACCCAGAGTCTCTAGTTGAGAATCTTCTACGATATCTATTCAGTTCAGAGTCTATATGAAAAATTAATTTGTTGTTTACACCTAGTAGTCAAGAGTATTAATTAGTAGGAAATTTCTCGGTTAGTATATTTCATGAGTCTATATGTAAACTCTTTGGTATGTGATTATATATATATATATATATAATCTGAATCAAATCAAAGATTAAAAGAATTAGAAGACCAGTTTCACAAGATGAGTTATCTAAGAAAATGATTCATGCTCTTTATGAAGTTTCATTGAGAGGGAAGTGTATCTGAGTCTTACACAAGCTTTCACCAGACTGATTTTTAAATTTAATATAAATCAAATAATTAATTGGTAAAATGGTGCAAAATTGAAACTATTTGAAAATCTGGTGCACTCAAACACGCCTGCATGGGGCGTGTTGTAACACGCCCAAATGGGACGTATTTAAGGAGGAAGCGACATGTGGCAGACAACAGGTGAAGCGTGGTGTGAACGTAAACTTTGGAAGGCCTTAACTTTTGACTGGGATGTCCGATTGAGGCGAAATCGGTGGCCACACGTTCGTAATTGAGAGGAGAAGCCCCTTGGCGGTGAAAGCGGCCCCTAAGTGCCTCAAAATTATGATTTAAGATTCAATCACCCAAAAAATTCATTTTTCTCTGCTTTTTTAATTATTTAATTACTTTATTTAATGTTATTTTTTATTTTTTCAATTACTTCTCTGAATTTCGAGCGTTTTGACATATCGTACGCCTCCATCAGACAATTTCATCAAAAGTTATGACTGTTTGAAGGACATATGTATAATCAAATTTAAAATCTACCAATTGCTAAATGCACTCCCGTTTTTGCTAAGCTTAATCTTAAAATTTAAAATGGCTAATTACACTTCATTTTAAATTTTAGCTAATTACACTTTTTAAATTTAAAATTTAAAATGAAGTGTAATTAGCCATTTAAAAATCTTAAAATTTAAAAATCTTAGCCATTTAAAATGGAGTGTAATTTGCCATTTTAAATATTAAGATTAAGCTTATCAAAAATGGGGGTGCATTTAGCAATTATTAGGTTTTAAATTTAATTATGCATATGTCCTTCAAAACAGTCATAACTTTTGATAGAAATGTTCGATAGAGGCGTACGATATGTCAAAACATTCAAAATTCAGAGAAATAATTGAAAAATAAAAAATAACATTAAATAAAGTAATTAAATAATTAAAAAAATAGAGAAAAATGAATTTTTGGATGATTGAATCTTAAATCGTAATTTTGAGGCACTTAGAGACCGCTTTCACGGCCCAGGGGCTTCTCCTCTCAATTACGAACGCGTGGCCACCAATTTCGCCTCAATCGGACATCCCAGTCAAAAGTTATGGCCTTCCGAAATTTATGTTCACACCGCGCTTCACCTGCTGCCTGCCACGTGTCGCTTCCTCCTTAAATACGCCCCATTTGGGTGTGTTACAACACGTCCCATGCAGGCATGTTTGAGTGCACCAGATTTTCAAATAGTTTCAATTTTGCACCATTTTGTCAATTAATTATTTAATTTATATTAAATTTAAAAATCAACCGCTTTCACCAACATCATTCACAGAAACTCCCTTGCACATATTAGCTTTACTTGGCTACCTTGATTTCGTTGACTTATCAAATCTGTACGGGCAAAGACTTTCTTTTCCTATTTTATTAAATAAAAAATAAATAAAACTAGATTATGATCCATCTAATTTATTCTGTTTGTGATTGAGTAAAATTTCTTAAAATTACTCATTTGATGAATCTCATATTTAATCTAAGAGATAAAATTATTAAATAATAAATACGTTCCACCAAAATAGAGACAATGTTATTTAGCCAAGTGTATTTATAACTTAAATATTAGGCATTATATTAAACTGAAATAATTTTAAGTGAATTGATCAACATGTTTGGTGATTCTATTTTATGTCTTTTATTTATATAAAAAAAATATCATTTCAAAAAATAAAAAATGCTCACAGTACCCTTTTTTTTCCTTCCTATTATTACTATTTATTTTTAATAGTATAGAAAGATAAGTGGCATTTCCAGTTTCTTTTCCCCCCAAATATTTAATTATTGTTTATGTTTATTTTCCCCGATTTTTCCATTTAATTTAAATTTCTCTCTCTGTGTATTTGTCTCATTCAAATCGAACCTTCACGCATTCACCGTTGCGAAGTTTGCCGAAGAATCGGGTATGGCCACCGCTCTACGATGAACGCTCCATAAGACACCATGGCGGAGCAAACCAGTGCCGCCGTCAATGACGGCGAACCAGAACTGCGACAAAACGAACACCATCACCACCAAAACCACAAGAAGAGGAAAATCCTGGATTGCTGTAGTCAACAACATTTGGATTCTTATGTGTCTTTGGTTCAATTTGGTCACATGCTGGGTATGGCAGGTTATCACTAGATAACTTCAGTCTTTTCTGTCCATCAGGGCCAGGGGAAAATCCTGGTTTCAGAAAATGAAACTATACTCAGTGAAACTACAGATATCCTTCAAGTGTTATATAATGATTATTGGGAAAAACTACATTATCCACTAAGTACATCAGTTCAGAGGAAACATAATAGAAGTAGTACAATGGAAAAAACAAATATTCTCGAGGCATATATTCTTCAACTGGACTCGAGCATGATGCTCCACAGACTGATGCAGTTTCAAATCCAGCCAGCAACTAATCAAATCAAACCAAGTAAATTCAAAAAATGATATAAAATGTTTGGAGTCACCATTTTGTGTTTTTAGCAGAAAAGATATGTAGTCCATTAGGTAAATGTAAGGCCCAAGCCAAATGATGTACATGCAACCAATCATCATCTTGTACCCCAGAATTCTCAACCCCCCCCCCCTCCCCTACTCCTCTCTAGTCCTATTTAAGCACACAAGGGGTTATGCCATTGCTAATTGTCAAGTATGTTCACTTCTTCACTTCTCTACCTACACCAGCACCCCCATTTCACAAAGACTGACTCAAATGACAGATTGTCTTTGAACCACACATCACTACTTCCAAGTCAACCGATGAACAGCCGTGACTGATATTGATGTAAAACTCTCTTGCATCAGCAGGCAGTAACAAAAAGGGAGAATGAGGGTTAGTTACCTATGCGAGTGAGAAAGCAATTGATATTGCAGAAAATTGTAAACAAATACAGTCATTGCAATCACAATTACAGTCACAGACCCCCCAGAAAGCTTTGAAGTCGTGACTGAAACTGTAGTCATGGACTGATCTTTAAAACCTTGGGTAGAAGCATATATGAAAAAGATACACATTACTTGATTCAAATATGCGAAGAGATGATTCACTAACCAGAAATGTTCTCTAGCAAATGAAACAGAACGACACATTTATGAGTAATTCTCATACATATTTACTGTAGTTTTCGTGGAAATGGACAATTACAAAATGGCAATGTAAAGTAAACACTTTTTGCTGCTAAAACAGGTACACTTCTATTCAAATATTAAATACATATTAGCCACCATTTTGTCATTCTGATATTTAACAATGGATTGCAGATTCAGAAGTGTAGAGCAAAATGGAGAAACAGAAGAAAACTAGGGAGAAGAATCTGTTGCCATCAGAATATATATCTCATTGCAATTGGAAGGGTGAGGAGAGAACTGGAGGAGGTAAAAACCATAATCACCAACATGGTTTGTGGTCCCCAAATTGCCCAAGGCTTCCTGTAAAGAATATTCAGAAACAGAATTTGAAGATATGACTATGCTTCCAGATAATGACCCTTGTATGCTACTAATAATTCCTCTGCATTTTCTCTGAACTGTGATATATACTTGTCCAAGAACACCTCCTCAGACAAGCACAACAAATAAATATAACTGGGGGCCTTCTTGCAAAGTTTTTTTTCTATCAAGAGTTGGAAGACTCTATATCGAGGAAGCACGCGATCCTCCATGCTATACATTAAAACCCTTGGCTGATGAACCAGGACTGACTTGGGCACCATAACTGTATGCAAGAAGAATTCCATTCCAACCTTCAACTTCTTCTTTGATGTTCTAAGCAAAGTTGGGGATCTTCTGAACATTTGCAGGCCCTCCTCATTGGAAAAACCAAAACAAATTATTAGCTCCAGTTTTCTCCTAAATGTTTTATAGCTCAAACTACTTATTGAGTGGATTGCATGGACAAGCATTCTTGAATTTTCATTGAAACCCATGTCTACAGCGCGCGAAACATTGTTTCCTATAGTAGACTGCTGTGTGATGAAAATACTTGGCTGTAGTTTGAGTAGCATTGCAAGATGAGACCCAACAATGCCACAACTTTCCAAGAAGACAACATTGTCCATAAATTTTTTGTACTTTGGGAGTATCCAGCCACATCTGAGCAAAACATGAACAAAATCTTTCTCACTGCAGAGAATTTTCCTGATAGCTTCCACAGAGGGGACCAATGTTTTCTTCAAACTGAAAGTCAAAATGGAGGAATTCTTGGAAACGAATTTGCACAACTCCGAGCGCTCGAGACCCAACAGCTGAAAAAGCTCAATTTTGGGTCTCAAGATTTTGTCAACATCAGTGAACAGTATCTGGGGTTTGTGACGAACCATAAAAAAAATCTGGGCTTCAGAAAACCCAAATTGTTTGAAAAAACTGAGCACAGACAAGGGGTTCTGTGGGAATCTGCTGCTTGAAACATGTTTTGAGATGTAGAAGGATTGAGTTCTCGAGAAATCGAACTTGGCATTTAGGTAATCAATAATGGAAGTGCTTTCCTCTGAGTGTTGGCATGTGGACAAAGAAGAGAGAAAGGGTCTTACATAGTAAGAAGAGAAAGAGAAGTGATTGGAAAGGGAAAATAAAAGAGCAGGGTGTGACTTGAGGGATTGCATTAACAAACAAGATATCAAACACTAAAGAAGGGGTTCTTACTTCTTAGGTTGTCTAGTTCAGATTTGCAGCTACTAAAGTTGTCTAGTTTGGTTTTGCAGCTACCATTGTTGAGAATCTCGGAGACTCACTCACCTCGCTGTGGTTGGGGGATTGGGTTTCTAGAATTTGACTCAACCGTACGCGCCACGCCACGGTTGGGCCTGGCCCGCTGGGTACTTTGCTCCTCAGGTACGAGAGAAATCGAAGTTGGGCACTTTTCTCTAAGTTAATTTCGAGAGCCTTGAGTTAGGGTTTTAGCCTTTTAGGAACGTAACAAGAACAGGGGAGGAGGCTCACTCATTGTCACTACAGAGGGTAGGGTATTTCACTGTTTGGATACGCCACAAAGTTATATTTCTCAGTTGAAAGTCCAACAACTTGAGCATTAACACATAAACATAGAATGCAAAACAAGAAGAAAGTATAGACCACAGAACTAGTTACCTCTGCTACAGCCACACACACAACCTTTAGGGGAGAGAAAGGTACGAGAGAAATCGAAGTTGTGATAGAGACGAACCTAAGAGAGAGAGAGAGAGGTTGTGAGTGCGAGCGAGCGAGCAAGCGCAAGGGGTTGCGAGTGTGGGAGCGAGAGGTTGCGGTGCGGTGAAAGTGAGGTTGCAATGGCTTGGTTAAGCAATACGCCTCGACTTCGGTTTCGAGAGCTTTGAGTTAGGTTTTAGTCTTTTAGGAACTTAACAAGATTACAAGAATAGGGGAGGAGACTCACTCTACTGAGGGTAGGGTATTTTCTTATTTTTAACTACTTTTTAAAAAAAAATTAAAAAGGAGTGCAAGGAGAAATTTAAAATAAGTGTAATTATTAATTTGATCTTCAAGTTATTTTAGAGTATTCAATTTAATTTTCAATTTTGTTATAAAAATAAATTAATTTGATCTATTCCTTCCAATTAAGATGACTTTATCCGGGTAGTAATTTTTGTTTTCCAACACTATATTTATTATTTTTAAAAAAAAATAAAACGAAAGTACAAACTCATGAGGAGAAAGCGGTGCGGTAGTTGGGATCAAAGTCGTCGTTGGCTTTGGCGGCGGGGTGAAGGAGAGGAAGGTCATGAGGCAGAAGAGGGTAGTTGTGTTGGATGGTGGTGGGGGCACAAGGACCGTTTAGGGTAAGTCATTTTTTAAATTATTAAATGAAGATAAAATTTAAATAAATACTTAAAAAGGTGTATATCGTTTGAATTTAAAATAGTAAATTATTTTAGGAGTAATTTTTTTTATAGAATTTATGATTTTAAAGTTATATATTTAAATTATATCTTTAGTTTTGGTTTCTTTAAATATTTTTATATATTTTTATTTAATATATATTTTATAAATGGATTTGGGACTATATATATGACTTTAAAATTAAGCTGGTTAGAATGTATTATAATTAAGAAAAATCATTAATATTATAAATAAGATATAGAAACTATTTAATACAATATAAAAAAGAAAAAACAATATAAAAATATTAAATAAAAACTATACAAAAATAGAAAATATTAAATAAAACTAAAACTAAAAATATTAATTTAAATAAAATTATTTATGACTTTAAATTCATAAATAATTTATGAAAAATATATAATTTTTTTTTTATAATTTCAAAGTTGTAAACTTTTTTACTACTTCAATAGAAAAAGAAAACAAAAATCATAAAATGATTTATGATTTTGAACTCAGAAGTCTTGGAATATCCTATAACTTATTCTTTTATGGGTATTTTATTTAAAATTTACCCTCATTCGATAATTTAGAAAAGAAATTATCCCTAAACTATCATTTTATCTTGTTGGGACTACGGATGAATTTCGCCACCATTTAGGAATGAATCTATTCCTCAAACTTTGCCCAAAAGTAGTGATTATTTTTTAAAAAATAATCACAAATATAGTGATAATTAACATCTATCATTATTTATAAACAAAATTTGTTTGAATTCACAATCTTATGGGATACTTAGTTTATTGACATGTTATATGAAGCTAAATGGTGATTAACACATAGATAACATGAACATAAAATAATGATAGCAGAAATGAAGATGTGTGGTGATACAAAAATAGATAAGATAACAAATGAAGATATTCAACGAAAGATAGAAGTAGTATCGGTGAGTAAAAAGATGAAAGAACGTAGATTGAAGTGATTTTGACACATAATGAGACGGTCCCTATATGCTCCCTTAAGAACAAACATTTGTTACTAAGAGTTCGACACAAAGTAAGGTAAAGGTAGATCAAAACTTACCTAAGAAAGGTAATTAAACAAAACTTAATACGGTGAGATATAGATTGATGGTCAATATATCTTGGGACGGAATAAAGAAAAATTATAAGTTTAGTGGAGGGTTAGACCAATTGCTATTTCTATGTTCCATATGATTTATTTTTAGTCTTTTCCTTTTCATCTTCCTCTCCTTATTTTTCCATCTTTTCTTTTATCTTATTTTCTTTTTTAACTTTCTCATATTTATTATTAAATTTATCTACCATTGATCTTAATTAATTTGAGCTAAAAATATTGTTAATATTGATGTTGATCTTTTTTATTCGTTAGTTGATTATTTTTTGAATACGTTAGTTGAATTCTTATATACATTTTTTTAAAAGGAATTCTTATATACATTTATATTTAACTGAACTCTTATATTCTTTAACTATTTAAAAATGTGTTGAAATTCTAGAGGTAATTTAGATGAATAATTGAATAGTAAGAGAGCATATAGGTTATAATAAGATTATTGAAAAATAATTAATAGATGATTATTGACAGGTTTAAACACAGTTTTTTTTTTTGTGAATTTTAAACACAGATTTAATAGAACAGTTTAGATAAAACAACTACAAATGTATAAACATTTCCGGTGGTTGTGATCTGATCAGTGATCAGTTTGTGACGGTTAAAGGCCACAAGTAAATGCTAAGTGTAAACAAAATAAGAATGCAAGTCTTGGCAGTTTTTAAATGCAATCATCACTTTTAATTCAATGAAAGCAATGGATGTGCTTATTATTGTGTATGTTATTGAACTGAATCCAGTCATTATACGCGGGTTCCTTGAAAGCACCTGTTGAAGCAAAAGAATGCGACTCAGAAACAACTTGAATATTTGATCAAACATAAGGGATTGTCGAAGTGATGCTACAAAATAAGAACATTTTGCCATTCAGGAATGGAGTCCCATAGGCCATTTATCACATAATAAAGTCCTTAATTTTTCTAAACTTCAGTAATAGTGGTAGGTACTATTTGCTTAAATTTGAGATTGAAAAGGTCTAAGAACCCTCTTTAGTTGGTCATTTATTCTTGACTTGACTAGGTTCACAAGAATCGTTCTAAACTGCCATAGGTTTAAACTCTTCCATTGTTACTTGTGCTTGTAATATTTCTTGAACAAGTTATTCTTTCTCTCCAATAACACTCTAAGCTCAAGACAACTTAGGGATACCTTCTATTTCCTATTCTTTAGCAAATAGCGTAGCAGCCACAATAGGTGTTTCAAGGCTTGGAGGGACTTTTTGATCATCAAAATCTTTGAAAAATAGTTCTACTTATAGCCTCTTTAATTTTCCCAATTTCTTGCATCTGTGAATATAAACAGGATACATTCCAGAATGATGTACTTTTGATTTCAGAGAACTCATTATTATGTGGTATTGTTACACTTTTTTGTCAATTATATGAGATATATGTATGTGTGAACGCTAATTCTCAGTCTTTTATGTTATCTCTTACAGAGTTGACCATGAAATTGTTTATCAACAGAAACTAGAGTAGAGATGGATTAAAACAATGAAACTTTGTTCACAGCGTTCCCAACACACAAGGTCATATTGGATAGATAGACCTAAAACTACCATAACTAATTGAAAGCTATGGAAAACTAACTAACAACACTAGTTAATATGGGCCTAGTAGCGGCCATCATGATAATGGTGAAATGGACAGAAAGTACAAGGAGTAGGAAAGTGAGAAGCATGTCTATTGAGAAGATCCCATTTGTGACTTGACTCTTGAGAGGGACTCCACTTACAAGTAAGAGAGTCATAAAAGTGGATCCAACGAAGGCCATGGTGTTGAAGGTTGAGAAAAGTTGGTACTATTCTGGTTGAGAATTTGAAAACACTGGCATTGGCTTCCCCAGACATAAATTGAGGTATACTCATTTGTTTCTGTCCGCGTGTACCTTTTATTTCAACAGCGATCTCATAAAGCCTTAAGGCTAACAATTGAATGGGCAAACAAAGTCTTACAAAACAGCAGTACACGAAAATTAGATCAAGAAAATTAAAAAACCATTCAACCAATGACAAGATATATCACTGTGAAATTCCGTATCTACTCAGTTCAAATTGAGCAGCATGTGTGATATTCCAAGGATCTCACTCGATCACTATATGTGATATTCCAATGAACCACTTGAACCAATCAGCATCAATAACATAACATGTCTTTTGCCATATATATTTATGTACACAGTTCATTTGCTAATTCATAGACTTTGTAAAGCAGAAGTATCTAGAGGGAACCTGTCATATATCAGTAAAGTAATATAGTGTAAATGCAAAAATAATGCCCATGAAGTATAGCACTAAAACTGATATATATGAAATTTAGGTACAAGACATGGAGATAAAGGAGAGAGGATTCCAAGCTTGCAGAAGTCAACTCTGATTTTCTTGATCACCTGGAACACACACCAAAACTGCATAAATACCACTGAAAACAAACCAGAATCACAAATTTCACAAAGCAACAAGTAAAGAAAACCAGATTGAAATATAAAACAGATTTTAAACAGGTACCATAGAACAATCGGTAAAGTTAAAGTCTCCTCAAAGTTTGAAATACTGAAAACCAAACCAGTTTCTGACATAATCAACAAACGATCTTGTAAAAGGATAGGCATTTACAAAATTATTTTATCCAAAATATTTCTTGACTGTCTGTAGATCCTAATTAGTAATGCGGGAAAAACCTTCTGATTTGTTTCCTTCCCATAATGTTTATAAATTATAATAAAAATGTAACTTGTAAAAAGATAGACATCTATAGTTTTTTTTTAATCTTAAATCTTAAAGATAGGCATATGATATGCAAAAAGGGAAAGAATGGTCATAACCTTTTATACAAAGCTTTTACATCTTCCCCTAAAAGTGGACTTTCAAGATATAGATCACCACACTCTTTCACCTCACCTGCCTCAACTTCAAAAGCTCGATCACCGCAGTACTCATTCCATTCAAACCACATTTTTGAAATTAATTCCTTCTTGAAACAAGTATTGTGATCTTCCTCTTCCGGAGAATCAGCAGATACCAAACGATACACAAACACCTTCTTCATCTGGCCAGGTCTGAATGCACGACCTATAGCTTGACGTGTAACTGATGGATTGAGATGAACGTCCAAAATAATTATCCGAGAAGCCCCAACCAATGATATACCCTCTCCGCATGCCTTGATTGAGCCAAAGAAGACTCTGGCATCAGGAGAATTGTTAAATTTTTCCATGGACCATTCTCGTTGCTCAGAGCTTGATTCTCCTGAGATTACAAAAATTTCTCTTCCAAGACTCCAGCCTTTCCATTTCATAGTCAACCTTTCTAAATATTTCAAAGGTAACAGATCCTGACTGAAAACTAGAAGCTTCTCCCCTGCTGATTCACACAGATTTAGCATGTTGTAATAGAATTTTGACTTCACACCATCTCTCATGTCTAGTTTCGCTATCAAATCATCCATTATATTATCAGATATAGAATTTTCACCACAATTTTCTGCTAGTGGTTTCAGTTTAGGATGAAGATAGACAGCGGTGCCTACAGAATTTATCTTGAACTTTCTTCTAGATAGCTTTTTTAACTTCTGAATTTCAGGCTTCTGTCTAGGGCTAAGAGTGAGCACCACAGTAAAATCAACAAGACCAGGAAGCTCATCAAGAAAATCTCCTTTATAATAGTGAAGTACCTTGCTCGCATCTCCCGCAAATCTTGTATAACAGCTATTTTCCTTTTAAAATCCGTGTCCTTCTGCAAAGTGTTTTCTACTAAATCATAGAAGCTTCTCACCCCTGGTATGTGAACTCTACTAGGAATGCGCCTCACAATCGGCCTTGATGTTTCCATCTTCAAAAATTTTGGTCTAACAAGATTTAAAATGTTGAATACCTCCCTGACATGATTTTGATAAAGGGTTCCTGACAGTACAACTTTTCTAGGCGTTTGAACTTTGGCAAGTGACTGTAGTACCATATCTGTATTTTCATTCCTAGGACTGTGTCCCTCATCTAAGATAAGAATCGAAGGAACCTTGAGTAAAATCTCCTGGCAAGATAAAGATGTGCTGTTGGTCCCATTATCACAAACGATAGAGGAGAACTGTTTGTATCCTAAGAAAAGGATACTCTTCTGCTCCATCCATTGCTTCAACACTTCTAGTTGTTGACTTCTACTGTCTGCCTTCACTGTGTAAAGGTCATATAAAGGTATGCCCTCCACTTGCCGGCAAAAAAATTAAAATATTACAATTTTAAAAAAAATTACAAGAATATTGTAGTTTCAAAGGTATTTACAAATCTATGGTAGTCAATCACATCGATATAAGACGTGACTGGATCTGAATCACGTCGATATAGGACGTGTCTGGAGCTGAATCACGTCGATATAGAACGTGACTCAATCGGACATTCCAGTCAAAAGTTATAACCTTCCGAAGTTTATATACATCGTTCCGCAAAATGACACGTGTCACCACCTGGTGAGTCACGTCCTATATCGATGTGATTCAGCTCCAGACACGTCCTATATCGACGTGATTCAGATCCAGTCACGTCCTATATCGACGTGATTGACTACCATAGATTTGTAAATACCTTTGAAACTGCAATATTCTTGTAATTTTTTTTTAAAATTGCAATATTTTAATTTTTTTGCCCCACTTGCCATGTCTGAAACTCCTTTTTCCATGTTGACAATATTCCCTTAGGAAGATATTGCTGCAAATTACATATTTAATGTTGTCACAAAATCCATTGAATAGCCCTCCACCACAAACTTATACTTATTGATTTAAATTTTCAACAGAACTTGTTACAAAAAAAAAAAAAAAAACACAGAGCTCCTTATTAGTGTTGTCTTTTACTACTAAGTAGTATTATCTAAAAGTAATCAAGAGACAAAACCAAAAAACTAACTTGTCACGCGCCAAATAATAAAAGGTTTCCCTATGATGGGAAAATTTATTACATATCCATAGTTGTAATACACTTCAAATAATAATAATAATAATAATAAGCCCTACATCATAAACATTTAAGATCTTTAATTTACAAGAAACTGCAGCTTACCCAGAGATTAATTGGGACCATATATGATATATATCATATATGTATAAAAAAAATTGGGACCATTCCATTGGACTATAATTTGTCCCTTATGACATTACCTGACACGGTCGAAGGTTGAATTATCAAAAGGAGCCTTTTGTGGCAAAGTAAACTCAAATTCACTAGAGGTTCCGCAAGCCCCTTCTTCCAGAACTTGAAGATGGCACAAAACGCATGTGAGTTATTTGCTTTATGTTTGATACAAGCTTGATGTTCTGACTTCACTTAACCTTTGATGTCTGTGTGCTTTTAAGTTGTTAATAGGTTCTCTGTTTTTATTTTGACACTGGAGAGAGGTGATTCAGATTATATTGTGTGCACTTAAAGATAGCCGTTCCAGAGTTTATGTTGAAAGTTTGTGGGTTGTCTTTTAACTTTTCAAGCACTCTTCTTTACATATTTAAAAAGGAAACACAGTGCATGCAGGCAAATTAGCTTTAAAGATGTTGGAAACAAGCACTCTTCTTTACATATTTAAAAACAAAACACAGTGCATGCAAGCAAATTAACTTTAAGATGTAGGAAACAAGCACACTTTTTTACATATTTAAAAAAAAAAACACAGTGCATGCAAGCAAATTAGCTGGAAGATGTTGGAAACATCACACAATCTTACCCGAATTGCTAGGCAAGTGAGCCTATCAATTCGATTGTTGCCGAATCTTGCTTACAGTGAAGCTTCTAATTCTACGTCTGATTTTTCTTTTTAATTTGTCAACATTTGCATCTGCTGTCTTCCTCAGTTTACTGAAGAATGTCTCTCAATTTTTATCACGCTGTATACCATATAAACCAAATTTATTTTATATTCATTGTCAAGAAGAGACTTCTCCCTTGTTCACTTCACTGTGGTAGTCTGCTGTCCTTGGAAACATGGTTTCACATTCCATGATTTATAATCTTATTTTCTATCCCAATAGATATAACATGCAATTGAAGTGTCCAAAGTGGCATATGAAAAGTATAGTACAATGATGCTGAGTTTTTCAAGAACATCTATTGTGGTATTTGAAATGAACCACTATTGTTAACCTGAGTAGCATATTGAATATTCAATCAATTTCAAAGAAATTGACTTAAAACTGATGAATTACTTTCGCAGCATTTCAGCAGCAGAAAGTCATAATACCAAACAAGTATGGCTATAAACTAGTGGGGATATTACATGAATCTGGAACCAAAGAGATTGTTCTCCTATGCCATGGGGGTCGAGCTTCTAAGGTTACTTTTCCTGTTTTATAAATTATGAACCAATTATTTTTAATTGTTATCCAAATGTTATTAGAAATTCATGACATCTGATTCCATATAGCACATACATATAAATACCTTGATTCAGTCACTCTCAGCGTCTAATTAATTTTTCCTACCTCCAGGAAAACTTTATCATGACCAATCTTGCTGCTGCTCTAGAGAATGCAGGAATCAGTTCTTTCCGCTTTGACTTCACTGGAAATGGGTAAACTTCTTGTATTATAGATGAAAACAGTGAGCATATTTATGTTTGTAATCTTGGCCTTCAAAATATATGCCATTTATGCGATGTTCTATGAAACTTCTGCTATCTAATCCTGACTACTAGTATTGCTGTTTAACTGTTTCATTTTGATTTAGCTGTTGAGTTTTCCTTCTAGGGAAAGTGAAGGTTCATTTGAAATTGGTGGCTACTGGAGGGAAGCGGATGATATACATGCTGTAGCTCAACACTTTCAAGAAGAAAACCGCACAGTTATTGCAATTGTTGGGCACAGTAAAGGTTTGTTGTATCAGTATTACATTCATAAACATGCATATGTAATTCATACATTTAGGCAATTGATTTGTATCATCAATTTTTTTCTTCTTCTAATTATTACAGATTATAAGTAATTCTGGTCAACAATGATTTGGCTGCAAGGCAGAAACCACAGAAGCTAGCTATTGTAGTTGGATTGTGTGGGACTCATGTCCCATACGTTGCAATTGGATTCAAACAGACCCAAGGCATAAACACACTGAATTCTGAATAATAATAGAAAGAATCTGGTTTTAAGGCTAAATTTGAGTACAAGCATCAACAAACACAGGGTTTCCCCCTAACATGGAGTTTCCTCCCTCAAAGCATCAGAAATAACAATCTGACTATAACTGTCACACCATAACATGTAATTGCCTAATCTGAAATTAGCACAAAATAACTGCCTAATAACTTCTTATCCCTAATACAGAATTTTAAATACCGAATTGAAAACCTGGCCTATCCATTTCATTATAGAATGAGAAGCATGGATTCAAGCACATAAAGGACAAGAATTTTTTTTTGTCATTACATGAATTAGAAAGTTTATATGTATGTTGAAATTGTTCTGAAGATTTTGTATATTGGTGCAGGAGCTAATGCGGCACTTCTTTATGCTTCAAAATATCATGATATTAAGACAATTGTCAACCTATCTGGCTGCCATGATTTGAAGGTGGGTCTTGAAAATCGCTTTGGAAAAGATTTTCTGGAAAGACTAGGGAAGGAAGGTTTTATTGAGTTTAAGGCAGAGTCAGGTAACCAGTCACTTAATCAGCCATGTGTTAAAATGCTTAAATTGGTGCAGAAGCATGTTTTTAAAAGATGATTTTGTGCTCCATATACTTGTTTCTCTACTTTAAATTTGTTATTTGTCGCATTTGCTGAAACGAGCAAGTCCAGAGTCTTTCCTTGATTTGTTTTCCCATACACTTTTGCTAAAGGTCCCAAACTTCTTTCTTTTTTCAAACCAACTGGAGCTCTTTTTTCTGGTCTCCAGTCATTGATGCAAGGCTCCAACTGCATAAGTCTTACCATCTTGTTTGCTATAACTCTTCGTTTGAATGCGAAATAACATATGCACCCGAAAAAGAAAAATTAATATCACCAGTTGTCTTCAGTTCTTGAGGACATCATATGACATCTACTTTTGTAGGTATTAATTATCGTGTAACTGAGGAAAGTTTGACGGATCGGTTAAACATAATTATGCTTGAAGAATGCCTGCATATTGACAAAAAATGCAGGTGAGGGAAAATTGTCTGATAGTTCCTCTCTCTTCTTCATCCTTTTCATCTTCATTACAGAGTTTCATTATAATGATCTACACAGAGGAATCCGTAAAAGGGTGAGGGTGTTTTGGGCACGGTATATATCAGATGACATTTTCCATATATAGTCTAATATCTCCTTTTATTAGGCATGTGACTTAACTTTTTAAGTGTTTTTCCTTGAAGAACATGCTTCTGCCAAATTTTTAAATATATTACAATCCTTATTATTTGATCATGTTAAAAAAATTGATTTGAAATAAAGATCAAAAGATTTTTTATAAGTTAACTCTTAAATAAATATGAAAAATGTTGAAATACTTTTTTGTGAGTATGAAATACAACGAATTTCTGTTCTAATCCTTGTATTTTTTTTTTTGTTAGTTTTAGTTATACATTTAAAAAGTTTTGAAAATGATTTCTATTAGCATTTACTAATGGCATGTCATACATTTTAATATGTCAGTCACGTTCTCAAAGTGGTTGCTGACATGACATGTTTAGATGCTAACACCTCATCACCCACCAATTTGTGTAGTAGATAATCATTATACGTAATTTGATGTTCCAAAATGCAAGATGGTATGTCTATGAATGTATTGAGTATGGACTAGTAATTTGGAATGGATTTAAAGAACTACAACTTTAGTTATGCTAAGTTGTTGGGACGAAATCAAAGATTTTTATTAAGTTATGAAATTTCCATAATGGATGGGTGCATATGACAGGTTCTTTACAGTTCATGGTAGTGCAGACATCCAAATCCCGGTTGTAGCTGCATATGAGTTAGCCAAGATCCTACCTAATCACAAGCTGCACATCATAGAGGGAGCTGATCATGTATATACTGATCATCAAGCTGAGTTAGCGTCAGTTGTGCTGAATTTTATAAAGGAAACATTGAAACTGGACAAGCTTAATGCTAGTTAGGTATCTAACTTGGCCTGCATGTTAACATTTTATATTTTTCAAAATTATTAGCCTCTAAAAATATATGGTGAGAGTCAATTTTGCTGCTGTGAGTCAATTGAATTTCGAAAGTTCTACTCGTAACAAACTTGCTTTCTTGCTTTCTGTAGGTCCTTGATGGAATCTGCTTCATGATGCAATATTGCAACTTGGTACCTTAGAAAACTTTGCTCGTGCTGGAGAGAGTCGTCTTTGATTTTATTGATGAGAGAACCATTTGTGCTTTGTGGCTGCAATATCTATATCATATGATAAATAAGGTTGGGGACTTGGGGCCTCCTAGTTGTGTCCTACGTTTTAAAGAATGAAAACATTAGCAAAGCTAAATTAAGTAGAGGAGAAATTGTATATACGTTATTTATTTCTCTTCATAAATATTTCAACTTCAAGAAAAGAAAAAGAGAGAGAAGATATATATTTTAATATTTTCTGGGTATAACAAGATTATGAGTTGAATGAGTACTTGTAAACACTTGTTTATAATTTTCTTTTTAATTTGCAACAGTCCGGAGACGTAGACATAATTAGTCGAATGTCTGTTATCAATTGCGTGTGTACAAATATTCCGCATATATTTTGTTTCTTACAAATCTGATTATAGAAAATTTTGCATAATTTTCCCAACAGGTAGCCTTCCACTTCGATGTATGATGATAATCCATGCCTGCTTACTATCTTGAAATATTTTACTACGGGATGCATCATCACATACATGGCTCAAGTGTTTGTGCTATCAGATTTCATCGATCAGTAGTTTAAGCTTTAGTGCTTCACAGTTTTCTTCGTCTTCTCCTGCAATGCTAGTATACTTAGTCAAGTAGTTTGATGTTCTTATCCTCATCATCACTGTCATCTTCGCCAAAATAAATTTCACTCCATTCAATCTAGTTCACCAAAGTAAATAATGGGGAAAAAAACAAGAGACAAAAAAGAAAAGTACTGTTAAATGTTAATCAATTCTTGTAGGAACTTCTAAAATTGCTATTATATATTATTGGCAAAGTTACCATTTAAATACAAGCATTTGGTATTTGTTTCGGAAAGAAAATATTTACCTCTTCAAAGTCATCATCAGAAGAAACAGGATTATCCAGTGTTGGGTACTGAGTTTTGCTATCTTCAATCTCCTTTCCGTTCTTCATATCCTCCTAAAATCAACAGCAAAAACTTCATAAAGAACTCACGAACTATTTAAACTAATTAACAGCTGAATCATATAAAAGTGATAAAACATCATACCAGCTCAGATTTCAGCAATCCAATTCTCTCCTCTAAGTCTGAGATATGATGTTTTAGTGCCTGGAAAAAATTGCAGACTTCATGAGATAAAATTACAAGTGAAGATCTTAGTTTACCACAGGTTATTGTTTTATTACCTCGTCTTTGAAGCTCAACAGATCGAGCCAATGCTTGTCTTCGTGTCAAAAAGTTTTTGGGTCTCACAACGTGCAGGCTGAAGTAGTTCTTCCCACGATAAACAATAATCGTACGGTGGCCTCTGGTGTCCTTATCTACAGACACTAGCACTCCACCACTCTCAGCTTCCAAAGATATTGCGATATGCTTGACTTGGGCTGCATTTCTCTTTTACAATTAGCTTTACCAACTCACAATTTTTCCAGTGTAGATGCATGTTTTCTATTGTGCCAGCATAAACATCTCGCCTCCCTGAAATAAAAATTTCATGCTTCTCACATTTCTAGTGTAAGCCATTAAATCCTATGCAAAAACAGCCATGAACAAACTATAGTAAATTTGTTCTTACTACTTACCGAGAAGAAAGTATGGCTTCATACTCAGACCAATCTTCCTAAATATGAATCTCTCTTCATTAGTTAATGTTTCCAAATTACTAGGAATATCAACTGGGTCCAGATCACACTGAACTTTTTGTTAAAGCCTTCTCAGCCTTCCTGAATTTTGCTTTTGCCTATTATCATCAAAAGTTAGATAGATTTATTCACAACTTATAACTTTTGGGAAGTTATTTTATTTGATCCCTTCATAACTTACTAGAGCTAGTTTCTTCTCATGGTTTTTGATTAAAGCAGAAAGTTTATTCATGGCAGAATCTCTGATCATGTTTTCAATTTCTGGTTTACTTGGTTGGTGTCCCCAGTTGGTGGTTGCTGCCCTAGTCTCAGCAAGGGTGCCAGCAATTAATGGCACTTTGAGCTGCTTTTCTATTTGATGCAGTAATAGATGAGGCAATTTGCCGTGCTTTCTCTTATCTTGTTGAAGGAGGCTTAGTTTCTGTCTCTCATTCAGTGTGTTGGTAACAACAGGATGCAAGAAGTCATTGCCTCTGTAAAATACAATATATTCTTTATTTCTGGAAAGTAGAGTTCCCCCAGTCAATTTCAGCATGTATGAAATGCAACCACCATAAGGCTGAAGAAAGGAATAATTTACTCACTTTAACATGACCCAGGGAAAATTAGGAAGCATAATCAAATTATGCAAGTGTCAAATTCTAACAATCCTTACAACCTTACAAGACTAAAACAAATATGGTAGTCAGCCTACAGAAAGTGTAAGCCTCGAGCATTACAAAGGTCTAAATGCAGGCAGTCTTTAGGATATTATGTACATGAATTTTTTTCTAGGATCCAAAACTAGTTAAAAAAATGTAGAATGGGATAAAATGCAAGAACTATAGGTCTGCAGAAAATCACTTGTGGTAAACCTTAACAACTTGACTCCTTGAATTTACCAAACTGTGTAAACTGATTTCCTCCAAGGGGATTTTCTGTTGGGTATGGCTCAAACTTTGTCTTCAGAAGATAAGCCGCTCGCAGATAGGGGTCCCGCTCCGGTGGGGGTGTAGGTGGCAACGCTCCCGGAGCTTTTCGAGGCTTGGTACTGTTGTGGGCCTGGGGTTTATTATTTGTAGTTTGGGCTTGGGCTCATGAATAACTACAGTGCTTAGAGTTTCTAAGCCTATATATTTCCTTGTAATCTGAGTGTATTGTAACGGGTGTGTGACGAGAAATAGAGAAAAGTTGGACGTAGTTCACATTGAGTAAACCAGGGTAAACACTGTGTGTTATTTTTCTTTCCTTTCTCTCTTTCTGTTTTCTCGATTGTTGTATGATTACTTAGGACTAACATTTTCTACACGTGCACAATAATTATACTATAAATGCAAGGTTTGGTAAGTTCAAGGAATCGGGTAGCTGTATTTGGAACCATGGGAGAGCTTTCTTCATTTTAGTTGGAAGAGTTAGTGTGCATTTTAGCCCTAATGATGGTATAGAAAAAACTATAATTTCAATGCATATGTGATCCAAAACAAAGGCAAATGCCATGAAAATGGCAGATAGTCAGTAGTTCACAGTGTCCATTGACCATAATAATCTGACTTTAGCAAGTTAAATGAAGAAGACAAATAACAAATGCATGTCTAGGGATTAACTACAAAATGCAGAGACAAAGCATTTTTCTTGTTTTATAGACTTCACCTAATACTTTCAACTGATAATCCCAGTTGAGGGAAGGTTAACAAACTTATCAGTCTTACGATACAAAATATGGTTATTTTATCAAGGAAAGATGTTATGTGAATTATTTAGTCAAGTCGCCTGTACATGTCATTTCCTATTAACTCATTAGTTGGACGGCATAGTCAACAATTCCCTAAAACTTTAAACTCAGTCGTTGCCAGAGCAAAGATAAGGAAAACAAAACATGAACAGAAAATCTAACGGTTGTCTGACATTAACAGAAATATGCTTTATGACACTAGACAAGCCTCATTTTTATCGGTTCATCTTCCTTTATGCTTACTTTTGAATTGGTGCATTAGACAAAAATTGAATGGGTTTAGAATCATAATCTCATTCCCAATGTTTCCATTTATAGCATATGGTCTCATTAGACTAAAAGGCCAAGCAGATGGGTAGATTTATATAATTTATTTCACTTCAATTAAATCAAATAGTAGTGTTGCCAAGATCCCAGCTGTGTTTAGGAGAAATACCCTGAGTTCTTCAGCCATGCTGTCATTACATGTATTAGGAACACCTCGTTTGATGGAAACTTTTGCAATAGCACTTGTTTCCCACAGCTTCACCATAGCACGAGCCAGACCTTGCAATTCTCTGTTTCTGCCTGCAGTAGCAAACAAATAGTATCTATTGGAAAGAGACATTTGCAAGACATGAATTTAACTAGATAGTTTCTTGCATGGAGCTGTTGTTCTTGCAAGCCTATGGAAGTTAGTCATTTCCTTGTTGGTTAAACAAGGCCTTATCCCATAAGGAAGAAGTCTGAATGGGGTTTTATGTCCTGGAACCACAGCAGGCAACAAGTCTGCATCAACAGGCAATGGTTGACGGCCAGTCCAATCTTTGAAGCGGACCCAATTCATCTAACAAATGGTTGAGGTCACACATTTCCACCAATTCTTCTTCACTAATGTCCTTCAAATACTCTGCAGAGTCTAGGATAACCAACTCTGCAGTTCCAACTGTTTCTTTGACACTCATGACCATCTCCAACATGTCGTGAGTGATCCACAGCGTTCTCCTTAGTATGATTCACTTTCTTATAATTTTCTACGCAGGGAAGCTTGTAGGTCATTCCCCGATACAACACTATGGAACTGCCCGATCGACATATCACTCTGCCTCCAATTTTACTCTGATCAAGCACGATCACAGCATCGAGAATTAAAAATCACTAGCAGTTCAAAAGTAGTATTGGATAAAGGACAAGACATAAGCAAGAGGAACACAGTTTTTACTATTGGTTGAATGAATGAGTGACCTATTTAAAGAGTCGTACTCGTAATTTCACGTGTGGCAAGAAGACAGTAACACACTAGATTGAAAATGAAGGGTGCATTTCCTTCCATCTTTGAAGTCAAGTGAAGCATAGATAAAGATAAGGATAGGAATGAACAATGAAGAGAGAGATAGAGATACCTCTAGAATTTGATGAGCCTTTTTCATGTGAGCAGAAAGAGGAATACCAAACTTGAATTTGACAACTTCACTATCCCTCCGCTTTTAGTGAACTGAAGCTACTAATTCCTGCGTGATACCCTTCACTCCAACATCGAATCTCTCCAGCATCCTCAGCGCAACCTTTCTCAGCCTCCGCAACTCATGTTCAGGAATCGTCCTCTCTGCCAACTTCGTATTTCTTCTTCTCTTTTTCATCTCCCCATTCACTCTTTCTGCTTCCTTCGAAGAAACCTAACTCACCACTCCCTTTCTTTCTTCACAAACAGAACCACTAGAGTTGTGTTGCAACGCTTTACCTATGACATCTTCATTGTCCTCTGAATCAGAATCTAACCGTGCATTACTCGAATTTATTGCCTGCGCCCAAGGCGAAACTCGCTTCGGAAACTGAAAATTCGATGCTGAATCCTTATTCTTATTCTGGAACTGCTCACGCTTTTTTTTCTTCTTCTATCTGTTGTTGTTCCACCTCGTGTTTTTGTTCTTGCCATGGGAACTTTTCTCTTTGGGACCCTAATTTGAGTGACCATTTATCTAGAATTTGATGAAGGAAGCTTGGCCTGTGGCTGCTGCTTTTTGTCTTCTTCGCTACCTTCACTCGTTGTGGAGTGTCAAGTTGCGATGTCTGGTTCGAACAAGAAACTCTGAATTTGATAGTGGCGTGGCCTTGGGGTTGGGAAGGAAGAAAATGCAGAGAAGAAGAGCCACACGGTGTGGAAGAAGAACAATTCAATGGAATTGGTTGAAGCGCCATGGCATAATAATTACTCACTCTATCATATGGAATGGAATCGCATAAAATCTCTCTACTACGCTTCTCAACTTTTCAGAGGCCTTTTACTTGCTGCAACTCCAAACACACCCAAACAGACAAAACTACCCCTGCAGCCAACCACCCAATACCACCTCCACCCAACCATCCAACACCACCACTACACACAAACACCATCACCCAACACCTCTGTCGGAAACTCTAATGTAGGGAAGAAGGTGCAGCCAGAGTCAAAGACGAAGACGAAATAGGGATGTAGAACACGACCCTATTTCAGAAAAGCTTGTCCTATAGTCACTATTTTTTTTTTACTTATGAAAAAGCCTTTCCAGAATTATGCAAACATACTTCTAGAAATTTCTTTTCTGAATTGTAAAAAAAATTAGGTGTATTTCCAAAGAGGCCTGGAAAGGTCTTTTTAGATTAGGATCAAGTTATAAAAAAATCCACGAGACCTTGACGAAGTGGTGCAGCGCAGAATCCAAGTCTTATTTGGCATCGCCATTGCGGTCGTCATCGGAGGCGTTTGTTGATGGAGGCTATGTCGGAGGGGAGTGGTTCGGTGGTGGTGCAGGAGTATTTGTGTCCATTCTGGTCTTTTGGGGGGGTTTAAAGAAGCAATATTGACAGTGCAGGGGGAAAAGCCTTTTAAAAATGTAGCCCATTTGGGCCACCAACTATTTGAAAGGCCCAATAACTAGCCCATAATTGTTATTTAGGCTGGGCCTGTTTTGAAGCTGACCCGTTGGTATTACGGGTTACGGGATATATCTCCATCTTTCAATTTTTTATACTATTTCAGCATTTCTTTCTTTTGTACTAATTTTTATTCAATTATAAGAAATGGAGTACTATATAAAACTTGATTAAAAAATATATATTTATGTAAAAAATAAATTAACTCAACTTAGTGAAAAATAATTATATATCTTAACGTATAAGCTGCTTGACACGGGGCATGTTCAACATACGAACAGGAAAAGAAAAAGAAAAAAAATACATGAATGTTAATTGGTATTTAGTCGTACGAGTAGTAAATATTGCATCCATTAAAAGTGTGAAAAAAAATTACACTGTCAAACCAATAAAAAATGTCTTGTATGGTAAGTTTATTTGTTTAGTTTATGATAACTATTTTAAAAATTATATCTAACATAAATTGTAATTAATTACCATTTTATGCATAAAAATTAAATTCTACAGTCGAAGGCTTTTTAGGAATTTTCAACATTCGAAAAAGTTTCTCTCTGTTATTTAATGTATACTATTACTAATTCTCACAAAAGCTAGAGAGAGTGAGAGAGAGAGAGAGTATATACACTATTACTAATTCAATTATGATATTTAAAATAAGATTCACAGGCCAAAAATGGTACCTATGTGTTAAAAAGAAATTTTGCTTACTGAAGTACGCAAAAGGAATTTTAGTTTAACATTTTCATTTTAGTTATATCAATTTATTGTGTAAGTGGAGATGTAATATTGGTCTAATAGTTAAAAGAGAAGGAATGAGAAAAAATATCACGGGTTTGAATTTCATGTTAATAAAAACAAAAATACAAACAACTAATATTTATCAATAAAAAAAAAAGTTTATGTGCAAGGGTGATAGTAGTTTTCCATGAGTTGAATTGATTGAAGAAAAGAAAGTTGGTGTCATTAATTGTTCTAAAATAATGCAAAATAACTCAATGGATGTGGAACATTGTCTCAACCTCTATGTTTAACCCATTCTTATATAAGATCGAAATTCTTTTGAATGGATAGGAAAATAAAGAAGACAATGAAAACAACGTATTGCCGAATATTTACAAAATTAGAAGACAAAAATGAAATGACATTAAACCAAATAAAAAGATAACATACATATATAGTTGTTAACTGAGTTAGATGAAAAGAATTAGTTTATTGGATATGCTTAAAAGTTAAGAACATAAAAAAGAATAAAAAAAAATAGAAGAAATTTTTTTAAAAAGTTAAAGAATGAAAATACTATGTTTTTTCTACATAAAATTTATTTGTTATTAATTAGTCGATTCTCATATCTCTGCAACAGTATTTAATTGATACTTTTTTGAAAGGAAAATCTAGTTATTTGACTTTCATCTCACTTATTCTACCATCTGTCTCGATAAAAATTGATCACATATAGTTCCTTTGTAGCCAAAATTATAATCAACTTCTATGGTCGACAGACCTGGAGCTCGATCTTTCATAATCAATGTTATCTCGGTCAGTTTCGCTTCATAATTAGTTGTAGAGAATCACGATCCCCAACTACCATCCTCACGAAAGCTTTCTAAGATATGCAAATTATATCATTTCATTAACTTCAATATTGCAAGAGAGGGAAAAAAATAGGATAGGTTTCAACTAAGTTTGACAACTTATAGTATGTATAGAAAACATAATAATTAATCAACCACCAACCACATATCAACTGACATAAAAAAAATTAGCTTAATTATTAATCTTAAGTTTGTATTAATTGCATATGCACATGTGTTAATTAAATACTTAAAAAATAAATTTTGTCACATATAATAATATTATCTAATTTAAAGATGATTATTTCTAGCAGAAAATACCTGTGATCTTTCCAAAAAGAACACATAATCTTAATCACGTGAAAAATGGACCAGTTTGACATATGAAGCCTTGTATTAATTGGAAAATCTAGCAGTGAGTCTTGGAAAATCAATTTGCTTGCAACTTACTGTCATCCACCATATTTTCATGAGGAATCCTAGCTATATATCTTGTATATATAGCGTGGTCCAGAGTCTTGTACTGCAAATCCATCATTACATCTACTTTTTGGAAAATTGTTATTATGTCGTTAATGTGAACACACCCTCGATCTTTTTGATTTGATATGTTCACATGGAAAAAAAGGTTCTTCACTAACTAAAGCCTCGCATAGCTTAAGCATATGAAATGAAACTCAAGCAAACAAAATAGCTAGCAAGGGCAACACCAATTGCTCTTTTTATTCCATGTTTGATATTTTCTATCCAATCCTTGGTAATTATGATGACATCAATTTTGTATCTTTCTCCACTCATGCATGTGGATCATCTTTAGAATCTTTTGAGACCATTGCCATAAATATTCTCATGCCACTTTTTCTACACAACAAGCTAATTTTCTTTGTTTTACCAAGCACGTACAAACAATGGTCATGACATTAGTGCATGACCTATCTTTCTTCTTGTTGGGATTTGAATTCATCAAATTCAACTCACATCATCTCAAGAAAAATATAGCATTTAAACTGTCATGTCACTTCGTAATAGTAAAAGAAGTCTTGCTCGATATTACTAGGAAATTTCATCAGTCACCCTTTGCACTTTGGTCGTTGGGAGGGGAATAGGCAGGGCACTGGGGAGCAAATAGCCCGATAGGCTTTACCTTCGAATTGACATTACATCTTTCTAATATTCATATATATGTTTAATTGTTCATTAGACCGATAGAGGTCAAATTACGTGAATAAGAATTATGATGAAAATTGTAAATTTAATTTGTGATAATATTTTTTAATTTAAGAGTTTACTATTTTTAATGTTTATAAAAATAATACTATGTCACTATTTTTTAAAAATATTGAGGGAGTAAAAGTTATTTTAATGTAGAGAGGAATTCAGTTTTCTCTGCAATAATGACATTTTGCCATCTTTAATTATTTACTGTGAACCTTCATGGCTTTTTGGGCTTTGAATAATGCGTTTCTCATAAGCTATATATTATGTGTAGCGTTGCTGAAAATGTAACCGTATGAAAAATTTAAAAATAATTTTGTGTTACTTATCCAACTCAATTTGAATATATTAAATATTCAATGTAAATTCTAGATACTAATAATCTTGGATAAAATATATATGTTGATTTTATCATATAGGGGTTGATTACATGATATGAAATTACAATATTTTCTCACTATATGAATCAATTAAACTAAAATTAACATATATATTGAGAATAAAATACTCCTAGTATGGAATGTTAAGTTTAGATTAATAGTTTATTTCCAGACAATATTAATTCATGCATAAAATCCGATTCGACCTACACTTTATTAAAATATGATATCAAATTTTAAAATTAAATTAATGAATTAGTTATTTATATTTAATAATATTTAATTTAACATATAAATAAGTTATAACATATAATAATATATAAATTAAATTCAAATCAAGATGTGTGTGTAGAAAGAATGTAAAAAAGTGTGTAAATTAATGTATTTTTTAAATAACTTCAAGTCAAGCAAGCTAGTAAGCAGGCACAATTTCTTTTGTTTGTTTGATGAACTAAATTTCATATAAGCATACAATAAAAATAAATTAATTTTATCACGAATTTAGATAGAGAATGAAGCTATCCTTTGTTTTTTGGGGTAGAGGCAACTAGGTGAGTTTTCCCTTTTTTTTAAAAAGCCACAATTATCGAAGAGTAATTCCAAGAAAACACGTATAGTCAATTAAGACATGACTCTGCCAATGTTTTTTCCTCAATAAGCTCTTGGGCTGTTTTATCCATTTTATCCCTTGAAAATTGATCAATCTTGAGTCCTGCCAAAAGCATCAAAGACATTATCAAATAAAGCATAGTTTGATCCTATATTTTTTTTGATGATTTTTTCATCAAGATTCAAAATAATGCATCTTGGAAGTATATAAACAATTGATAATAACATAAGTTTAATGTGGTTAGGTTCACATAATTAATAATTCTTTTTGAATCCATCGACTTGAAAGAACTGAGGAATTTAAATCCTACTTAGTTTATGAGGGGGGAATATACCTTGAACAATGTTCCAATCTCCTTTCTCACACGTAACAGGAAAAGAGTAAATGAGGCCAGGTGGAATACCATAAGATCCATCAGAATACACTCCCATTGATACCCATTCTCCCTGAAGTTGATGCAAATACAACAAAAGGTAACAAATGTCAAAGAGGTAGTATAAATTATAAGTAAGCAAATACTTGCAAAGACTGAAATTCTTCTTAGGATAAAATAAAAGAACCAACCTTAGGAGTACCTAGTACCCAATCACGTATGTGATCACAAGCAGCACTTGCTGCTGATAATGCACTAGACTGCTTCCTGGCTTTAATAATGGCAGCCCCACGCTGCTGAACAGTGGTGATGAACTCGTTGTTTAGCCTATGACAAATCATAAAGAAAATTACATTCCTAATGAAAGGAAATTTTATGTTTATGTTTGGAATATGATTAAATAATTTACACTAGCAATGTAAATATTTTTTACACTGTATATCCAATTCGATATATGGTTAATGTATTGACTTTTGCATTTAAAATTATTTTAAATATTATATGTATCGTGATTTTTTATTGATTAACAATATAAAATATTTTACATTAGAAGTACATAAAAAAATAAACACTTAAAATATTTAGATAGTACTTATTCATATATTTATAGTTTTATACACACATGCAATGATGCGTAATGTTGTTGATTGAATAGTGACAAATTTAGTTTGTCATTTGAAAACTTGTTAGGGATCAATATTTACACATACGAGGTCTGTCGAGGCTCCAGATTATAGGAATAATTCCAAAAAGTATAACAAAATGTGGTATTTCAAATTGGTGTATAATATAAAAATGAGAGAATTTTGTACAACCAAAGGTGATAACTAGCAAGGAAATAAGTACTATAGGAGTACCAAAATTTTGTTGGCATTTCATACCTAAAAAATTATGAAGTTTAGTAATTTACTGCACATTGACATAAGAAAGAATTAGCGTGATCCAAACAACCCAAAGAAAAACTCAAATATGCCAATGACATTATGTAGCATCTATATCCAACTCAAATTGACACAACTAATCAAATTGTTAAAGCATAATAAAGTTTAAAATCAAACGAAGTTAGAGAATCTTTGAAAGAAAGGTACCAAGTATCATCAATAACTAATTCTCTAACTGGTTTTTCTCCACTGTTGGTAGTGACGGTTGCATGGTTGACATCTGGATATTGGGTTGAGGAGTGATTGCCCCAAACAATGACATTTTTCACATCACTAACAGGAACATTTAGTCTCTCTGAGATTTGGCCTAATGCTCTATTGTGATCAAGTCGTGTAAGACAGGTAATGTTTTTCTCAGGGATTGAAGGAGCAAATTCTTTCAAAATGAGAGCATTGGTGTTTGCTGGATTGGCAACCACTAGTACCTACATTAACAAGAGCCATTAGGTTCTAGAGGACCCAGGTAAGATATACATGGTGATCCATATCGAAGAAGCTATTTCATTCATTCTACAATAACCAAAAGCCCCAAATTAATTAACATTATTATAAGTTGTATAAGAACCAATAACATAAGATCATAAAAGGATGTTCATCTTATCATTTAGGTAAATTATCTAATGATAACACAAACAAAAACATAATTAACCTCCATGTAACATCAAATTCCACATAAAGGAATATTTCAAATTGCAATACCAAATATTGAGCTTTGAGATGCAATTTCTATTGCAAATGCTCGGCCTCCTAGTCTCTAAGAAGAACAACACATAATTAAGACCAGAAACTACTAATGGAGAGATGATAGAAAAAAATAGATTATAATTGCAAAAATTTATCTTGGTTGTGCTATAATAACAATTAAGGAATAGTAGTAATAAATAAACATTAATAACAATTAATGTTATCATTTTGAAGTCTATTAAGACCAATAGATATATGCAGTATAGGGCAAAGACATGTAGGATCCATTAAGTTAAATGGTTAAATAAGTTATTATCAAATGAGAACTTATTCATAAGCTTGACTTTGAAGCTTACTAGGATAAGTTAAAAAATAGCTTATTTAGATAACTTTTTCGAGGAAGCTTATTAAATAAAACTCAGAATTTATAAGAAAGTTATAAGCCACTCCCATAACCTAAATAAACTATTCCAAGCAACCCTGTAGTAGTTTCTCCCAACCCGAAAATATGTCCAAACTCAACATGTTAGAAAGCATGTCCAAAATATCATACTTAAAAAAGTAAAACTAAAATAAAAATAAAAAAATAAATTATCTCATTAGTTTGGAGTTTAGACTTATTCTAAGCAATGTGGTTGTTATGTTTTGAATTAGCTCATTCATATAAGTATTTTGCATTAGAAATAAACAGTGACATGTTGTCAATGGTATTCAAAATTAAAACACACTAGTTCTAAATAGAGTGACAAAGTAATTTCTAACCTTACAATCTGTTGCTGCATATTGCTCTAGTGCTGAAGCCTGTGCCTTATAAATCGACACATTTTTAGACATCACATCTTTTCTTTCCATTCCTTCCTTTCGGGGGAATCCACCTACCATCACAACAATATTAACATCCTTGCAAGCTTCAACAACATCCGTGGTAGCAACAACTCCTATTCCATTTATATATACATACATTGTTATGAGATCACAAATTGAAGAAAAAATCATGATATAACAACTAGACTTAGGTCATCATTAATTTTAAAACCATGCCTCTGAGAAGTGGATAAGCAGCATCAATTAGTTCCATCTTCAGCCCTTTTAAGGATTCTGTTGCCGGTTCAATGTCAAGCATGTGCAGAATCACAGGTTGATTTGGGCCCAACATTACCCCTCTTGCAATCATTGGAACAAGAGCATATCCAATTTGCCCTATTGTTGAACCAAATCAAAATTAAAATGTGCAAGCCAGTAAAGTTAAAAACGTAATGGTACAATAAAAAATTACTATCTCAAATTTCCAATTATTCTTGTGAACACAAACTCTCACACATGTTCAATAAGACCACAAGAAAACAATGCATGTTTTGAAATTGAATTTAACATAGAGATTCACAAAATATCTAAGTTTTTTTATTACTTTTATTTCCGATGCTATATGTACCAATATCATGTTACATCTGTAATAGTCTAATAGAGCATGATGAAAATTTCACACGTTAGCCAATGATAACTAAGAAATCATGGTATCAAATATAAGTTAGGCATGAATATGTGTGTGCACGCATGTATATGATTTGCATGACCATGCCAAGATACAAGGTTTTAAAATATGGTCTGTAATGATTTGCATGACAATGTTAAGATGTAAGGTTTTAAAATATGGTTTATGGCTGTAATTTTAGTGGTAACATTAAGATTTTTGGAATGTTTGCAACCGCAATTGTTATCACATTGGTTGCATTTCACCACAATTTCAAATAATGCACACACAACTTGAAACCTTGTTAAGATATGCAATTACAAGATACATTAGAGGAAATTTTAAAATAGGGAAGAAAATCATACCTGCTGCACCAGTGACTAATATTGTGATTGGTTCTTTCTCTTCTTTCAGAAGACTGAACATGTATCTAACAATCTTACAAAACAAAATAATACAAAACAAAAAAAGAATAATTTTTGTAAGAACTATATAGTCCGCAATCTCCACAGCTATCATTTTCAATTCCATGATTTCTGTTAATATGCAAGGAACACAATCTACTTTGTTATCATTTATACATGTAACATAAATTTAAAATTGAAGAATCTATGCACATGTAACATGCCTCTACACCAAGGCAATCATATACCATAACTAAGTCTACACGAAAATGCAAATGTAAGAGAATCAATCATCACCACCTTAGCAACAAAGAAAAGAACGTTTTCAAAGTTTGATCTATGAAGTAAACATTACATGGAATATTTATACGTGACATTATTTTTCTTAAGATGGAAACCAACCAACAATGAATGACCGTGGAATATATTACCGTGAACCTTCATGGTGGGGCTTTTGGACTTTTAATAAAGGTTATATACTAAAGTTTTCTGACGGAAGCTGTACGTTTTCTGTCACAAAATTCCAAAGAGAAGTGACTGATTACTTTCCTTTTTTTATCTTCCAAAATGTTACTATTGTTTGACCAAAATTCACAAAGAAGACCAAATTAATAAATTATAAGACTGTTATATATCACACCGGGAAGGAAAAAAAAAAATACTGGCCTGGTGTATGTGTGTATATATATAGCATGAGTTGGACTTCGGAGTTGGGGAGAGTCCCTCTCATGTGATCTCCTTAGGGGCTTCTATGTCACGCAATTGACCTATATAATAAATTTTTTAAATTTTTTTCTCTTGAGCCTCCTCCTGTAGTAGTAAAAATAACCAAATTCATCTAATAATTATTTTCAATTAAAAACTTTTCAAAACTCGTGAATAATCTCTAGTTTATTTATTTTACAGTAATAACAAAATTTGTCTTTAATTCTGCACTATGTATTATATATTGAAAAGTTTTAACATCGTATTGTTTGCGATTGAAGAATTTTATTAATGTGATTAGTTAAGTTTCAAGAAAACCTTTGGCTTATTCAAAAACATAAATTGATTCTTTTTTATCATTAATTGAGAAATAACACAAAATAATAATAACAACAACAATAATAATAATATTTTATTATAATAGGTTGACATTATATATTTACTTTATATAAAGTTTTATATTCATTGGCATACATTTAAAATTAGGTCTACGTGCTATTTAATTAAAAAAAATAGGTTTACTAACCTAGCTATGTAATTAAAAATAAATTTGTTAACCTATTTAAAAGATCTTATGACATTTTTCTCTATAAGTTAAATTTAATATTAAATCCAAACCTTATCAAAGCCTAATCTATCTCAATTCATTTTCACGCACCCTTACTGATTATACTTGCACGACATATACATACTTTGGATTGAAAAAAACATTACGATATTCGCAAGTCGTTTTGTATATATGCAACCCCTCACACGTGCATACACATATTCTTTCGATAGGCAACTCCTCAGACGTGCATTATTATATTATATACCGCACCACTTTCTTTTTGGTAAGCCAATACCTATACGGCATGCAACACTTTACTTTATGCATCAATATTAGTTGCCTCGCGAGGAAGATAAACTGCTTCTATATTCAATGGCAGGGCCCGTATGTATTGAACAGTATCGCCTCATTAATTTTCTGTTTTTATATCCGATTGCAAAGAGTGAGTTGGAAGCATATATAGTACTAATTGTCAGTTTAAAAGTCGATGCTTGCTTAAAGAGACACCGAGCTGGTCAGTGATAATCATACTGTTCGAAACACATCAGAAAGTGAAATTCAGCACTAATCATTACGTTAGGTGTATCATGCATCTGCATGAATGAATCTAATTAATTAAAATTGTATCCCTTTGTTTTGGGTACATCTGCATTCCTATTTCTTGAAAGATTCTTTTGGGGGCAGGGGTACCTGATATTCAAAACACAGACACACATTAAAATATTCATGTAATTTTTAATTGTATAAAGTCTTTCTTATAACTTGACCATTTTAAGATTATTGAATCTTCTAGATATTGCTACAGGTTTGTTTAATTAAAGGGCCCCGAACTGATGTACATGTCTTATTTTCAATTCATTCAAACATATAAAATGGCAATCAATTTATATTAGAGTAATAATTTTAGAAAATCAAACTATCTATTAAGATATAAAGTCAGTCCGATCCAGGGAGTGAGAGATATAGTAATACAAAATTGCCAAAAGCTTACAAAATTTGTTTAAAGAAGGGAAGAGGAAGAGATTATAGATTTAATTTCCTTCACTAACAAAAAACTAATAAATTAATAGTTAATATTTATCTAAAAAATAAATTCTAGAGAGTCAGAAATATAATGATATACACAAAATTGCACCATGTAGGAGTACGTCCATTATTACTATTTACTACTAGTACTAATTATTTGTTTTTCTATTTTGATAATGTCTCCAAAATGAAAATTCAAAGAACGACATAATAAAAAATTAGTTTAGGAAGATGCTATATTTAAGGTACGTAGGAGACATTAATTAGCCATTAAGTCCTCTCCCACGTTGTATATTTTTATATAATGTAGTATTTTTTTACCAGAAATTTTATAATGTAATTTTTTGTAATATATATAATGAGTAGTGTGTACTTACTATTTACTTATTATTTTATATATAATGATTTTGATTTCAATTTATTAATTTATCTTCTAAAATTTTTAAAGTAATATTAATCGATAAAAATTAAATTATTATATATAATATTTATTTTTATTTCTTACTCTCTAATTCTCTATCTTTTTCTCTCTCTCTCTCTTTTTTACTTTTTTCGTATGTATCTATAAAAAAATTCACTGATTAACCCATTCACTGATCGTCTGGCAGAATATCTCATTTTCATGCTAAGGTTCGTTTCAACCAGGATTCCAGAATCAATGAGATGATATTGTTTGCAATGTGAAATGTATATTTTTGTTTGAAATGTTATTGTTTTCTCGTTACCTTTGTTTTTTTGGGCCACGTGATTTGATTGCTTTGGGAGGCTGGCTGATTTAGATCCCCAAAAAGATCTTCAATATCTAAGAAACAGTCACCCCCTACTTACCATTGCAGTGCACGGCATTGTCTGTCTTTGTTTCATTCCTTCTATTAGCATTAACTAGCATGTCAAAACTTGTCTTGTTTGTACTGAACCCGCAAAACAACAACTAATAAAATTTCAAAAATGATCACAAGTTTCACTTTGGACAAAACGACAAGGGGATAACCCTTTCTCCTCTTTTCGTATATGTCTATGTATATTGGTGAAGATATGTATGTAATCTGTGTGATATGGCTTTACTAGAGTCATTTACAAGGATCCATCAGAAACGGAAATATTGGCCTGAAAGCCTAGGTTCATTGTATATTCTCATGAGTCAGTACTAGAAAAAAGTGTGTCAAAGTAAGAATATTATTGCAATTCTCGTTAACTTGAATATGAATTTCACCAAACATTTCAAAAGATACAAAACAAGGTACTACCCATCAAGATATATTAATAAGTTTAATTAATTTGATACGACATATATGATAAAATCAATAGGATTTGTTATACCAAGACTAACCCTTTCACACTTTCGTTTCTGCCCCCACTTTTGAAGGAACAAGTATACGAGAGATATTCGTTTCATTAGGTACAAGACCTAACTACCGCTGTTTGAACAAGAGGAAAGTTATGCATATTCTGTTGTGCCCATGAGCAAGTCAAGAATGAGTATCTCCAGCCAGTGCTCTGTAGTCAATCTGATTTAATGAACCCTTATATAGCCTTGTAAGTCTTTCTTTTTTGGCATATTTATTAGTCATGCATGTAGCATTTATCGTCAAAGATTACAATCTTCAATAGGAAGTATTAGTAGAATATGGTTCCACATAGCCTTGCATGGTGGAGGGTCTTGTTATCAGCTGATAGCTCCTCTTACCTGCGAGATCTATAGGTCAAAGATTGTTCATTGAACGCCCTTTTGTTCTTAGTCAAATTTGCATATAGAATTCTTAGCTAAGGAACTGAGATCACTCATTTGTCTTTGCCTAATTTGTTTAATTTAACTTGCAATCCACAAAAGAACAATATGATGCATACATTAAATATAATTTATATGGTTCACAATATCCTGTCATTCTTTATACACAATATATATTTTTGTTCCTTTGCTGGCATATATATAAACTCTTGTCACCAACAGAATTATAGTGTATACACGGGAAGCTAGCCAGGGCCAAATTCAATTGCTATCTATAATATGCGTGTGCATGACATGTCGTTTTCTTCCCATATTTTTATTATTTTATACGATGCATGCCAGGGTGCTCTTGCAATATTTTTTACTCATATATCATGTAAGGCAGGGCAAGAACAATGGGTTTGTTAGGTATATTTACACAAGGGGGAAACTAATTATTAATGATAATGAACATTCTCCTTAATTACCAATCTAATCATGGCACGGAATCGGACATAGTTATTTTTATTTGGCTTTGAACAAATAAAATTCGAGAGAAAATAATAGCACGGAAACGTGTTAAGTGTAGTGAGACAAACACATTGGTGGGTATAATTATAGTTTCATTTCCCTGCTTGACTTTTCATTGATTAGATGTTGCTTTAGATGCTCACAGACAAAATCTTGGCCTGAAGAAAATCCGGTGTCATGTCTCCCTCGGTTCCCATTGTTATATATTACCCTTCCATGAACCAGAAAAGTTGAATGCAAAATAGTAGTTTGATGAATGAGAAGTTCTCTGATCCCAAAAACATATCTTAAGAGATCCTTTTGATAATTACCTAATTTTGACTCACCTTCATCCTTAAAATAAGAAATACCAATACCAAGTAGTAATAAAAAAAATGAATGTGGGGTATTACTTGATGAAACTTGACAAATGTTGACAATAAACGGCCAGATTTCACTAATCCCATTTTGGTCCCTGCAAAGGCCCACATAAATGGTAGAAATCTGTGGGTTCAAATTAATGTTCAATTGCTGGGAATCTTCGTGATCATGATGATTCATACACAATCACAAGAAACACGTACGCAAATATTAATTAATCAATTTCCTTTTTATAGTTTCCTTACAATTCACATGAAACTTCATACTCTATTATCCGATTCCATTTCCATCGTATCTTTGAATTTGACATTTGTTTGCACTACATAACATGTAACTTTCCCTTCTCATCTTAATTAAAGATGTATCATGATGCAAGCTAGCTTCTTCATTCTATTTATAGCCCTTCTCCCTTCACCCACCAACACACCACAACTCCAAATTTTGCCTCTTATTCTCTTCTTCAACACAACTAGTCTTATAATCCAGTTCATCTCTCTCTCTCTCTCTCTCTCTCTCTCTCTCTCTCTCTCTCTGTGTGTTCTCTCTTTCTCCAAAATGGCTCTAAACTACCCTTTTTCAAACTACTTCATACTACTACTAGTAACCATAACCCGTTTGATATACACTGTGGGAAAAACCGAGCAATGGAAAGCTCCGATTCTACCAGAGCTTGACATTGATAACATATCCCACAAACTCCATGATGATCCTGAAATCATTCAAATGGCTTCAAGGGACTATGGCCACATCGTGCGTGAGTTCCCATTAGCTGTGTTTCGTCCATCTTCTATAGACGACATAGCCACCTTGATAAAATCCTCCTACAATAGCTTTGCCCCTTTTGGCATAGCTGCGAGGGGCCAAGGCCACTCCACTCATGGACAAGCCATGGCTCGTGATGGGATTGTGGTTGACATGACCAACCTCAGAAAACAAAGAAATGGGATTGCGATTAGTGTCTCTAAGGACCCTTTGATGGGTCACTATGCTGATGTTGGAGGGGAACAACTTTGGATTGATGTGCTACATGCCACACTTAAACATGGGCTTGCACCAGTTTCCTGGACTGATTATTTGTACTTGACCGTGGGAGGAACACTTTCCAATGCTGGAATCAGTGGCCAGAGCTTCCGTTATGGACCTCAAATTAGCAACGTTCATGAAATGGATGTCATCACTGGTATGAAGTTAGTTAATTTCTTTTCCATTTCTCATACATACGGATTTCTAATTAAAATTGACATTTTGTAGGATAAGATTCATAAACATAAATCTTAAAGGTTTTGAATTAAAATATAATACCAAATTTATATGTATGATTGTTCATGGTCATGATTGATGTTTGCTTTCTAGATTCCCCAACAGTATCACTACTGCAAACAAATTATATTGGCATCACTTATTTTATCATCATTAATATTTGTAGCTTCACAAAAAAAAAATTGATGAGTTTTCTGAAAATTACAAATTAATTGATTAGCACACTGATGTTAACGATTTTTTACTGCGTCTTGGCAACTAATGTTTTCATCTTATTATCTAAAATTAGAAAAATAGCAACAGTACCTGACATTGTGTTTATGTTTTGCGCGTTTCTATTGCCTCATTTTCGTTGAGAAAGTGTTCGATCGTGTGGAAACTTGAAAAAAAAATAAGAGAGAAAGGTGAAACTTTTCTTGAGATATCCACCAGTTAAGAAAAAAATGGCTGTTTCCGTTTTGTCTCTTATGACATGACATGGTCAGTCATAGACGTTCTGCTAAATACATTTGATATGATTTCTTGAATACGTTTTATATATTCCCAGTTAGTGTGGTCGTTGAATCTAAAGGAATAGTCTTTGTCTCCAATATGGGTGAGCGATGCAAACGTTCCCAAGGGTTTAGAAGTTAGAACTAGGTCCACGGTCATAGTTTTATATTCTTGATTAACTTTATGTTGGTCAAGTCGTTATATTTGGTCAAATAAATTCATTCATATGAGAAAAGACAGAAATACAAACATGGAAAAAACTGTTAATTACTCTTATACTTCGCAAGCATGCATCTAAATTATATGATTTAATAAATAGTTTTTGTCATATCTACTTGGTTTCAGGAAAAGGAGAGTTCGTAACTTGCTCTTCACAGAAGAACTTGGAGTTATTCCACGCGGTTCTTGGAGGCTTAGGACAATTTGGAGTTATAGCAAGGGCGAGAATAGCTCTTGAGCCAGCCCCCAAAAGGGTACATTTATAGAATTGACTAGAATTTTATCTTGTAGCTTTTCATCCACCTATTCATATATAGTGACGCCAAATCGAGTTGTCATTTTTTTACGGTGAATTGTCATTTTGTAAATCTACCAAGTGGCAGTTGGCACCCACGAGTTATACATCGTAAGAGTTTGAACTACTGAATGTGGATTTTTGAAGTTGAAAGCATATTAATCTTGGTTTGAAAAAAAAAAAAAAGCGGAAGTCACTCTTGAAATTATTATGAGTCTTAGATCTTAAGCTATTAAGCCAATAGAATTAGAAAAGCTCATTATGAATGATCATGTTAATTCTTTCAGTGACTTGCTTCAAATCTTATCTACAAAAAGTGGCCTTTTGAAAAAGACCTTCAACTAAGTCCATGCATACAACATTAATCTTACACACTTAAGACTTCTAGCTAACACATTAAGCATGAAGAGATTTGAAGACTCACATATTAATTACTACCGTATTCTTATCTTTATTTATCCTTCCAATTTTGATGGGACTAATTGTGAGTGTGCTCGTGCACATGCATTCATACATACTAACATAAATATGTCTCTCTCTCATATATATCATTTTATTATATTCTATTTCGTTACTAAGTTTACTAGTATAGGACATCATTAATGTTGAATTTTTGTTGGTATGCAGGTTAAGTGGGTCAGACTTCTTTATAGTGACTTTTTTGCTTTTACCAAAGACCAGGAACGATTAATCTCAATCAATGGAAGGAAACAAAAGAACGCATTGGATTTTCTGGAAGGGATGCTGCTAATGAACCAAGGCCCCATAAATAATTGGAGATCCTCTTTCTTCCCTCTAGCTGACCATCCCAGAATAGCTTCTTTAATAACTGAACATAGCATCCTCTACTCTCTTGAAGTGGCTAAATATTATGATGAACAAACCGAGATAAATGTGGACATGGTACCCTAGTCTAGTCATATCATATCTATTATATATAGTTAAATCACATTTATCTGTTTAACAAAAAATAAAATAAAAAACACTATCCCAACAAGTCAAAAGCAAATGTGACTTAATAACCCAAAATAATATTTTTCTTTTTCTTTGTCTCTGTAGGAAATTCAAGTTTTGCTCCAAGGACTAGCCTATATCCCTGGATTTTATTATGAGAAAAACGTGTCGTACGTTGAGTTCTTGAATAGGGTCCGAAGTGGAGAGTTGAAGCTTCAGTCACAAGGACTGTGGGATGTTCCTCACCCATGGCTTAATTTGTTTATACCAAAATCTCAAATCTTGGATTTTAATTCAGGAGTATTCAAAGATATAGTTCTTAAAAGAAACATCTCCTCTGGACCAGTCTTGGTTTACCCCACAAATAGAAACAAGTAAGCCTTGAATGCATGAATCACACTAATTGAATCATTGTAATTCAGGAGTGAGGAGTGTGATGCAAGTCTTTTTATTTTCTGACCATTCAACTCAATATCAATTTTATTTCTTTTTTAAATTAAAATTCAAAAAAGAGAATAATCATTAATAATATGAAATTCAATTATTCCAGGTGGGACGATAGGATGTCAGCATCTATACCAGACGAGGATGTTTTCTACACAGTTGGATTTTTGCACTCAAGTGGGTTTGATACTTGGAAAGCATATGATGCTCAAAACAGTGAAATTTTGGAATTCTGTAGAGATGCTGGCATTAAGGTCAAGCAATATCTTCCCAACTACAACACACAGGAAGATTGGACAAACCATTTTGGTGCTAAATGGATAAAATTCTTAGAAAGAAAACATCAATTTGATCCAAGAATGATTCTATCACCAGGACAAAAAATCTTTCACAGACAATTATAGCCAGCGTTTTAAATATTTCCCCTAATTAAGAAAAGTAAATGTTTTATGGTGGGACTACCCCATGAAAATGGCTAGTTAGGGACAGGTGTACATACAATGAGACCAAGACCAAGATGGCTTTTTTAAACTTTGCATTGCTAGAGAAATTAATAAGGTGGGGTATTAAAGGCTGCATGAGTACTTTGGCACCTATTATGCTACATATACCTTAGATACGTTATAGGTTGACAAAGTCGTACTGGTAGGTACAAGAAGCAGAGTTGTCTCTCACATTGTCTGTCACCCAACTTGCTATAGTGTGTGGAGAAATTCGGATCATATTGAAGATGTTCTAAGAGTTCCAGTCCTTCGTTAAGTGTTTAACGATTCTGTCTTTCTTTATATACTTTTGTTTTGCATTAATTACTTTCGCACTGGAGCAAACATATATATCAATGATTCTAATTAATTTATACAATAAAAGTATATATAATTGTGCCCAAGTTGTATGCCATAATCAATCAAGATTGTTTGATAGTAAGATAGATATGAATATGATAACATAAAATGCTACTAAAGCAACAAATAAACAATAATATAGTCCTTATAGGGTTCATAATTAATGAATCTAGCTAGACGTTGATTTTAGGTTAATTGTAAACAGATTCTACAATACGTGTCTAACTTTTTGTAAAGACTTAACATATATCAGTCCAAAGCACACACAAGTGGTCATGGGTGTTTTAATTTGAGGTTTCAGATTTAATACAGACATTTGTTTTATCTAATTTCCAGCGAGAACAAAATTTATTATATAAAGAAATAACTAACCAACAAAAAAAAAAAACCCCGAAGAATTGAATCCTATTTTAGAGATATAATTTGGTTTAGTATTTGATTGCAATTTGAGAGATTAGCTAGGCTCTCACCAAGTGATCGATCTAGAGTATATTCTCCAGAAAATAAATAAATAAAATATAATAAAGAACACTTAAACATTTTGTAACAAAGGGTGGAATTCATATTAACAACAATAATTATAATATCTTGAAAATTTTAATAATAATAATAATAACTAATAACTAATAATAATAATAATATTATATAGGGTTGTCACCAACATTTTTTTATCTGTTTCAAATTGGTGTATGACTCCTTAGTTCATTCGTTAGCACCCAGGCCTGTCTTAGGTAGTTGATTTTATAGTTAGGTACATTTCTCGCACTCTTCTCTTGATTGTCATTTATGGGTTGAACTATTGAAGTAACTTTATATTTTAAAAAAAAAATACTTGCAAAAAAACTCACGATTAGCTAGCATACCGCATCTGAGGGCTAAGGCTGATTATAATCCGGAAAGATACAGAAATTATATCCAGATATGGTGAAATCTCTGAATCAAAATAACCCCCCAAAAAAAAAACGAAAGAAGAGGATTAATTAGAAAGAATAAGGTCATGAAACGAAGTTCCAAATAAGCCATATCATCAGAATCAGACGCAAGGGAAGAATAAAAACGTTACAACAATTGGCATACCTTAAGGAAGAAGAATCAAAACTTCCAAAGGGGGTTGGTAATATAGACGTGTGTGTTAGATACAGTTTTGTAATTTTGTATTCAATTAATTAGATATACTTGACTAAGATATCTGTATTTGTTACATAAATATAAGACGAAGACAAGATATTGTATATTTTACGATGCCCTAAGTCACTACACTAAAATCTAACGATACCTGTGTAATGTAATTGGGTAGGAAGAGGCATTAATTGGTTGATGCAGTAGCAGTAGCAGTAACCAACACATTGAATGATGAGCGTGTGAGGGGACAAGTGGGAAACCACTCTGTTATACGTTTCCTAGTAATACCTTTGCATATTTATTGGCACTTCTTGAGTCATTTTCTATGGTTCTAATCCTTAATAATATTTGGCTGTTCCAAAACAAAAAATCTAACCCCAACTCGGGAGGGATATGGGTGTGGAAAAATCGATTTAGTAAGCTGGTGTCCAAAAGAAGCCACATGATTATGGTCGGCTATCACATTTGCCTCTTGTAGGGTGTGGTGTGAGTCACGTACACACTGGTTAACCTGGTTTTGCATATTTAATTTGTTCCTTAAATCGGTTAAGTTGCTCAACGTAAGTGGGATTATTTAAATTAGTCAGTTAAATTAGTACTCATGACTATTAGAGCCACAAACTCGCTCCTAGTTAGTTTGAGAAAGCAAAAGACGATTTTCATAGTGAGTTGTTATGGTGGATATCCGAAACCGAAAGAATATCACATAAATCCATTTTTCCTTCAGTCACGTCAACTTAAACTATAAGGTTGGCTAATAATTTGACGTTCTCGCATAGGAATAATTTTTTACTTTTTGATTCAGATAGACCCACGAGGGCCTTTGTTGTCACAAAAGTATAAAGCAATGAGTTCTTCAACTAATCAAAATATCATTTAATTAAATTAAAAGTAAAACCTAAATTAGCTGTCATTCTTATCGTTTAAATTAACAAGGAAGATTTGATAATAAATCCTGTCTAATCCATTCTCACTGGCTTTTGCCCCATATGGCCATAAAATGAGGGTTTTTTTTAATTCAAATTTGAAATAAGACAAATCTTGGGTGCAATACTTAATTAGTACTTTTATCTTGATGTTCTTTAATTAAAATTAAAATTTTATTTGAATAATTCGTAAAGAGCGTTAGTTCTAATAAAGAAAACTAAACGTGGATTAATTAAATAATTAGAGATTATTTGCTTTGAGGCCTCCACATATTGGGACCAGAGTCAGGCTATTGAAGAAGGAGAACATAATTATGTTGCAACACTTAATTCCAGCTTGCAGGCAAACTGGAGACAAGAAAAGTTAGCAGCTGCCCTCATCAAGTCTTTCTTTCCTTCTCCTCTTTTTTTTTTTTACTTTTTTGGTGCCTCCATTGTAGATAACTAGATATGCTTTACCGGATCCATGTCTGGTTGTTGTGGAAAATCAAGGACAGGATCCCAACATTCACACGCTATGAATTATACCAATGTTGACAATAGATAGAAAAAGAGCATGATTATATAGCAGCTAATGATAATTAGTTCCTTTCTCTCCTTCCTTTTCCACTGATTCTAAATATGGCTTGACGTCTCTATTACTTAATTTTGTCCCTTTCTCTTTTTTATAGTAACCTTCTTATTTTAATTTAAACATAAAAAAATAAAATTAAGAATTAATTTAGGATTGATTTGTTTAAACTTTTATCAAATCTGTCCTACTAGTTGAGACATGATGAGAAAGCAATAAAAATTAAATATTTTTTTAAGTCACCAATTACAATTACTTTTTCTATTAAAAATTTAAAATAAAAGTATAATTAAATATTAAAAAAGAATGATCTGATAACAAAAAGTTGGCATTGCCTGATATGATGAAGACTATTTTATCTTTGTCAGGTAGGTACTATATTGTTAATGTATATTTTGTGTGACTGGTGTCCAACAAAAGGAACTTTGGCAAGACATAATTACTCATGTCCAAGAAGGGGCTCTAGAGGTAATTTTTGGTGTATTGGAGGGGACTTCAATGCAATGGTGTCCAATAAAACGCTTATTTTTTGTAGTGGGTGAGTTAGGAAAAGAAGGGGATAAGTTATGCTTGGGATATCAAGGAACACGTTGATTTCCCTACAATTTACTGCTTATATGGACCTTCTACATGTCCATGTGATTGGAAAGAAATACACTTGGTTTAAAATGAGATCACTCCACTATGAGAAGAATTGATAGATTTCTTATATTACTACAAGAAAATTACAAATTAATGAGGAACTAGTAAGGAAAATATTCCCTCGGTTCGCTAATTAGCAAGAGAAAAGTTCGAGAAAACTAGAGTCATTCACTAATCCTTCAAAAACTTGGTTAATTATTTAGCGAGCCATGATAAATGCTATTTTTATTTTCATTATTTTATTTTATTTTTTGCAATTTTGCAATGATCACACCAAAATTGAAACTATTATCTCAAACATATTATTTATCTCACCGCTAGACCCACCGCAATATTATTGAAACTTGTGCTATAGAAATATACATCAACAAAGATTTATGATTAGTTTAATTTTCTAAAAATAAACGGTACAAATAATTATAAATAAAAAAAACACTAGGTGCACTTTGTTATATTAAACTTTTTAATCAGTTAGAAACTTCAGGAATAATTATCTTTTTCCTTATATATAGATTTCACAAAAGATAATATTGCTTGAGTTGCACAGGATCATTAGTAACAAAACTTTTCTTCTCTAAATATATTTAATATAGTTAGATACTCAAACTCAAATTCAAGATTACTTATTAATTAAATTAAATCTTAAAATAGTTAATCTGCACGTTCAGTAATCTAGAAAAATTATGTGCTACAATGCCAATCAGCAAACCGATTATAATTAATATCCGAGCAGAAATGTATAGTGACATGTGTTATATAGAAAATTTTTATTTACTACACATCTATGAAGTTTTGAGCTAGTTTTTACGTAACTCATGTTAAGCCGTATACATATTACAGACATCCAAATATTCATGACACAATACAAACTAGCTAGTAAACTGCTTTATTAACACCTGTACAACAAATTAGACGTAGCATACTATAAAATTAAAGATGGGAAATTGAATCATAGATTATTTTCCATTTAATTGAAAATCCTCTGTCCAGGTGACAATATACTGTTGGGATCAAATTGAGCTTTTCTTTTTTCGAAAGTTTTCCATTTGGGGCCAAACTGCTCCTCCCATTCTTCCTGTGTTTTGTTTTGGGGAAGATATTGCTTTATTCCAATACCAGCTTTCGCACAGAACTGTAATATTTGTTGGTTTTGAGCCTGAAATTCCTCCAACTTATCAAACCCAGTTGAATGAAGAATTGACACGACGTAGAAAACATCATCATGAGGTGTAACTGCTGACATGTTATCATCCCACCTGTGTGAATTAATTAAATGCATCTTCATTAATTCTATTAATTAATATTAACTCCACAGACATACCAAATTAATCAAACATATATATATATACTTTTTGTCACGATTAATTGTAATTAACATATATCTTTAATTATTGATTAATCTCATAAAACTTACTTGGTTCGGTTCATGGGGTAGATTATCACAAGTCCTGCAGTGATATTTTGCTGGAGAATAATGCCCTGGAACACACCTTTGTCGAAATCCGAGATTCGAGATGCCGGAACAAAGAGGTTTAACCAGGGATGAGGAATATCCCAAAGCCCTTGTGACCTTAGGAAAAGCTCGTCAGCATGAACCCTGTTAAGGAACTCTTCGTACGACACATCTTTTTCGAACATAAACGTAGGAACAAACTTTAATCCCTCGACCAAAAGTTTCACATCCTATTCAAGAAATAACAACATAATAACTTAGTCACGTCTTTCATATATAAATTGATCATAATAAAAAGGTAATTCCTAACTAAGAAGAGCATTATTTTTAGTATAAAAAACTTATACATTGTCAATAAATTAGAAACTCTAAAAAATCAATAATATCATACATTATAATTAGATGACAATGTAGACAACTCTTACGTTGTCAATGTATTATAATTAAATATTGAAGTTAAATTAGTTAAGTACCTCATCAACGTGTTCTTGAGTATTGTTGTCGTAATATTTGACAAGTTCTATGACGTAGATGATGCCGTATTGGGTTACAAGGGAAGTTATGCGAGGTTGATCAGGTTCTGGATAAAAGGAAAGGTCCTGTGGTGGCTGATTTAGCAAAAGAAAACCTTCTATATAATCAGCTGCATTAGTCTCATTTCTTCCATTGAATGAGATTAAGTGTTCTTGGTCTCCAGAAAATGCAGAGAAGTTGTTGTAAAGCAAACGGAGCCACTTCACCTGCAAGGGGATAAGCAAAAGATTTTTTTTTATTAATTAAGGGTCATAATGAAGAATTATCATTTATTGTAAATATTTTTCTTAGTTTTTGGCACGTAATTGTGAAATACTAGCAAACAACTAAGTGTGATTGTGACTTACTAACCATATATATGCATATGGAATTTGTCAATTTTTGTATGTTTTACTTATACTCTTTCAAATGATCAGTATAAAATAAATAAATAAAAGATGCATGATACTTGCCCTCGTTGGTGCGGGTCCAAGAGCTATTCTTGCCCTGGTTATAATTCCAAATTGGCCTAAACCTCCTAGAACGGCGTAAAATAACTCCGAGTTGTTCTGCGCAGAACACGTCACTAGGTCTCCTTTCCCTGTTGAAGCCCAAGTGTAAGCATGTGTATCAAGTGTACCCATTGAAAAAATGTATATTACAAATGACAAAAAATAACAGAAAAATCATGTACAAATTTGACAAAAATGAAAACCGTGTGCTCAATTTCTATTAAGTGAAACACGATTCTTGCTAAAAATGTGTTTTCTGCTTTCAAAAAAATAATAATTAGTGATGTATAAAAACCAAAATCCCTTATTTTCAATAAACATTTAGATATACTAAAGAACCAGTCCAAGAATAAATGTTTCTATTTTTTTTACATCATCATCATCATACTTTTTGTTTCATATTAATTACTTCGTATTCGTATATGTATTTACACCAAGATCAAGATTATATATAGCTAAATACGCATAAACTTTAATTACATTTAATTAATTTTTAGACCATTATGTATATTACCACTTGAAAACCATTTCTCAATTGTCTTACCGCAGCCATTAAATATGTAATACATTATTTGAATGAATGAATACTCAGTAAACTTGCCACACTACCAAATGGTAAAAATCGAAAACTCAGGAGTATAGATCTTTCCTAGTTTCCTTAGACTTAAATGAGAGTTGACTTCTACTTTTTAAAGTGAATTTTCCCTAAATTAAGCAGGGAAATAATAATCTTCAATTGTTAATTTGGAGACTTTTCAATAAAATGGAAAAATATTAGAAAGAGAAGCAAGGGTGCGTACTGACAATTTTGTTGGCTGACGACTTATTTAAGAACTAAAGATTGGTTGACAGAAATTATTAGCGTATACAATCAAAGCCGGTCGAATAGGATAATAAACAGTGTTAGTATATATCACGTACGTCGCAGTCTACCTTTGATGTAATCATTGATTGATATGAAATCTTGGTAAAAATATAGGATGAAGTCACATGACAATTACATTCAGTTTAATTTTATCCTGTATTTTTTCATGTCTAATATTACAGGTTCGATTTTATTAGACTGTTAAGGAATCAATCATAAACAAAGTTGCACACGGAACCTAAATTACAATAATAGTGAAGAAACCCAAAGGACATTTTTCTGTTGTGTAAGTTATAATCTAAACCGCAGATTGTAACTAAAAAAATAATAATAATCTAAAACGCAGATCAACCCCCACATTCCCCCAGTACCCCTATTTTTTTTCATGCTAAAATTCTACGCAAAAGATAAGCTAGATTTCAATAATAATAATAATAATAATAATAATAATAATAATAATAAGATTAGCTAGAAAAAATAGACATTTGCTCTTTTCTGTTAGGGAGCGATAAAATATATTACAGCACGCACATATATTTTTAATTAACTTTGACGATGGACATATATAAGTTGTAATTTGTAAATAAAGAGATAAGCTTCAACTAGACATCATAAGATTTTGAACCAAGCAAATTCCGAAGAACTACTAAATCTCATAACCCTACGTCAATTTTTAATGACATGGTCAATTCATACTTCATAAAGAGACAACTTTAAAATCTTCTGTAAAGATATGATGTGACCAATCAAGTTAGCTTAATCAACTTGTTTCATTGAATTTTGAGTTGATTTAATAAAACCCATTTATCTGACTTTTAATTTTTAAATAATATACCTTAGATATATGTTCAAGGAGTCTTAGTCTAATGGATTTATTCATGAAATTTTAAAAATCGGATAGTCATCTAGAAGAAGTATTTATTGCATATTTGTTCCATAGTGTTGACGTATATGTGATATGAATAGCTATTGTTTGATCCTTCCCCTAATTTTTTTAAGAGAGGATGAATCGATTCATACTTTGACAATACTATTTTATTTAATAACTTCATATAAGATATTATTTGTATCATTCTAACGATAAAGTCATAATTGTTTAGAGAAAATATTATGAAATCAAACAATAGTAATCAAATCAAATTATTATTATTTTTATATATATTGCATTAATTTTGTTAACGGAATATCAAATAGTTTTAGATTATTATAAGATTTTTAAATGTAATATAGATTATAAAATTTACAATTCGACCATATAAACCTATTCATCTTTATATACATGCGTGTGTGTGCAAGAGAGTAAGAGAAACACATTTTCTCTTTGACTCTTTCCCTCTCTGTGTCACTGATTTCAGATCATTTTTATGTAAATCCTTTATGTTAATTCAATTATAATTAATGAACATGATGTAAAGATTTAAAGAATTTCATTTTGAAAAGTTATTGGGAAAGAGAATAATCAATACATACCCGTAACAACATCCAATTCATGAACATTGGAAATCTGAGGACCAAACCTGAAGGTTTGGCCACTTATCCCAGCATTGGAGAGAGTTCCACCAACCGATAGGTACAAGTAATCAGTCCAAGAGAGGGGTGTAAGTCCACGCTCAAGTGTTACATGCAACACATCAATCCAAATTTGTTCACCACCCACATCAGCATATGGACCAATAGTTGTTGTTGTTGTGTCATCAGACACTACTATAATCCCATTACCATTTCTAAAGCCATTCAACTCAGTCATGTTCACCACAACCCCATCATTTGTCATGGCTTGTCCATGAACCGAGTGGGCTTGCCCTCTAGGAGCTATGGTGATAGGGGTGGCTAGAGAATTTGAGAAATTTATCAAGAGTGAGATGTCACTAATGGAAGATGGGGCAAATATTGCAAAAGGGTTGTCATGAACTATGTGGCCAAAATCAGTTGAGGCTAGTGAAAGGGTCACGGGGTCACGAATAAGCTTAAGGGTTATTTCTTTTGGTGCTTGGAGAAATGACCATGTTTGTGATTGTGCCTGTGTGACCAACACTGTGCAGATTAAACACAGCAAAATTAAAGCTTTTGAAATTTTATAATAACTTGCCATTTTTGAGATAGAGAGAATTTGGTTAATGCACTACTATTGCTTTGAATTAGTTGGCTATGAAATTGTTCTTGTTTAGTTACATTTATATATATAGGAAACTTGATGAGGCTGGAAGAGGCTGCTAATTTCTTAATGCAATGACGCTGTGGTCTACTATATTGTAGTTTATGTATGTTGCTTTGATTTGTACGCCTTTTATATTGCAATCTTGGATCTATAAATTTCCTTTTTCATTTGCAAGTTTTAGGCTAGAAACTTGGATTTTCATCCACTTGTTTATTTGCCCTATGTTTTTCGCCGTACACAACATTATTTAGTCCTCTTGGACGGCTTAAAATCATAGTCAAATGTTAAAAGATTGCACTTTGTGTTTTCTTTTATTCATATTAATTTAATGACTGGTGTAATTAACGTGTGACACTTTATCAAAAGTCAACCGATAATTTTTGTTAAACAGTTGACAATAATATTGTGTATGTATCCATATGATATACTCAATGTGTTTGGACATGCAAATCAGTTTCTTACAACATTCCCTGTGCCGGAAAAGATTTCTGACAGAGAAATTATTATGAATATATTAGGTTAGAAAAATCATATATATTGACAATCTAATAAAAGTCCACACTTGCTCAATTATATTAGCATATTTGTATGAAATTTATTAGATAACCACCCACCTATGTTGTTAGTGTACCTCCATTAACACACTTATTAGTACGTGTATATATGTGTGGTTCATTGACTTTGTCTTTTATAATGATAATCTCTTGGTTCCCAATTAAATTATGGTTTTGTATCAATCTTTTCCTTACACTAAATGCTATTTATTTTGAAGTTCAAGTCATCGCCTTCTATGTTTTGCTTCTTTTTCTTTGTACTGCAACGTGAAGTTACATTCAGGGAGATTTTATACAGCTTAAGTCCAGTCTAACACCTAGCCTTTACACTTCATCACGTGTATATGTAGTAAACGTTATATAATTAATGCAGTTGAATTGTGTTTAAAGAATAGAATTAATAAATTATCTTGCACGTGCTGAACCAAAATTAACGAATACAATATAGGAGAGAAATACGTTGTATAAGTACTGAACTGTATGCCATAGCTCCATGTCAACTATGAATTTCTTCCAACTTTGGGAAGAAAAGGAAGTTTCCCATTAAAAAAAAAGAAAGAAAAAAAAAAGCCTTTGGGGAATAACGAAATGATGATTTTTCATGTTCGTTTATTTATGTATTGAAGAATTGAGGCACAATTTGATTACATGATAAGCTTAATTATGAGTATATTTGGATAGAAAATTAAAAGTTTTTTTTATAGTTTTTCTATTGAAAAATAAATTATACTTTCAACAGAAGTTTTTATAAGTACTTTATATTTTATATTTAAACAGGTCTTATGTCACTGTTACTAACAATCAAACAGGTCTTATATGTGTCACTGTTACTAACAATCGTCGTTAAGTTGGTCGATACCAATTAAGAAAAAACTTGACACATGAAAAAGTTTAAGCCGTAATTATTCTTACATGCTTCAAAAACATGTATCTCATGTGCATAATATAGAAAAAAAAAAAAATAGAGGAAATTTCTGAGAGTTGAACTAAGCTTCCGACTGGGACCGCCACCCTTAAATGGGAATACGTATGGTTGGCAAACTACTATTTGTCTTCCGGTGGTCCATATAATATTGCACAAAATATTTCTTGAAATATTACAATCACCATCATTGTGATTCGTTAATCTAATTAAAGTTACTGAACTAATAATAAAGTTGAATTTTAATAGGATTTTTAATTTTAAACTTCATATATATCTAGTTAAATATACTTGGACCCAGTGGAATAGAATTTTAGAGCAAGATCATACTCGTTCAATTAAAATTTGATGGACAAAGAGAAGAAAAAAAAATGTTTTTCGATTGATACAAAAAAAATTACTATAAATGTTTATCAATGGTTTTTGTTTTTGGTGTTTAATTATTGAATAATGTTGGTGTATTTGTAGCCGAACGAGGCTAGCCCAATATTTCATAAGCCCCAATCCCTGCAATGGTCTCTCATGAAGGACTTCAAAGGCAGGTAGATCCGTGGACCGAAAACATTAAAAAGGAACCTCGACCCTCCCCTCTTTTAAGACTCTTTTAAATTATTACTTTTTTTCTTCTAAATCACACTCTTTTAAGCTTTAACTAATGCAAATCCTTTAAAAATTTGATCAATTTAGTTAATAACATTAAATATTTTAATTAATTATATTATTTTTCAAAATCATTTTAAAGTTGTTGGTATTTATTATCTCAATTTTTATTTAATTAATTACTCTTTACGTAATTAATTAATATGTTTTAGTCATCATTTTCAATTCTTGTAAGAGAGAAAATTAATTTATCTTATTAATTTGTACCATTTATTATAAATTAATTAAAAATATTTTGATAAAAATAATTAATACAAGAAATAATTTGAAAATAATCTTATAATAAAAAGAGCATAACTTTTTTAAAAAAAATATATTATATTTAAGAACGGTTGGGTGTTGTAACCCCTAAAAAATTAATATAAATTTTTTTATTAGTTTCAGTTTAAAAATTATTAGTATAAGAATTTATTTGAATTAAAATAATTATGATTATATATATATATATATATAAATAATGCTTGTCTTATGATATATTAAATATTGTTAAAATAATTTAATAATAAAAATTATGTTTTTTTTAATTATTTTATTTAAAATTGATCAAGTTAAATAATTATTTTATCAATAAAAATATTAGGTGGTTGAATTTGTGAATATAATTATTATAGTAATATAACATTGTATATCTAGTTTTGATAAGATATTTGTTATATTTAAATTTGTGATCATTAAAAATGATTTAAATCTTATCATGTTTTATTATAATATATCTTGAAAGAAAAGAAAATATTAGATGATGTTAATAATTAGACAAATTTAGATAATATAGTAGAAAAAGATAAAGAAAGATTTGATTAGTCAAATATATTGAGAATATATCTCAAGTGATTCAATCTTAAATCATATACTTTAGTGTTATATAAGGATAGACAATTTTTTTTCCTAAAACTTTATAGACGCTCTTTCTCATAAATAGAAAATTAGTAAATCATTGTTAACTCCTTGGCAAGTACATCAATTCGTCTAAGTAATGTTAAAATGCTAAATCTGAGTGTCAAGTATAGAAAGACTTTGATTGTACTCAGAATTTGTATATATCTGATTTTAAACAAATGACAAACTAAATTTGATATTTGTGAAGTAATGATGCATGTATATAAATTCAACGTAAATTAAAATATGAAACAAAGCATGTGCAAGATAGAGAACACAAACACTCAGAAAGGTGATTTGTAAATCAAAGCAGAATTACAGAACGTGTTAGTATTCAGCCTATCAAAACTACTTTTGATGCAACATTAAGGCTTTTTCATTATTTAACGTTATTCCAATTATTACCTGCATCCATTATCCTACTCTAACCATGATTCCTCACGTGAAAGAGTCTAAATTAACTAATTTCACTCTTAATCCCTTAAAAGCTATGTCAAATAATTTGCATTAAGAGTAGCAATGCATAATTCAAGCTAAATAATATCATTCTATCCCTAAATATGAATTACTTAGATGTTCTTTTCATGTTCTTAGGATTTAAACATTTTCCAATACATAAATCCTATAACACTACATGTCCATGGATGATCAGACCACAAACATGACAATAAACTTCGAAAAGAAATAATAATATTGAAATATCATTAAATAGATAATAAGAATCATTATATAAAAAATGTTTGATTGTTCAGCTCTGAACAATAGGTGGTTTAACATCTCATTATCATGAGATGCTTACAAAATACAAAGGGAAGCAAGAGAAAATGGAGGGAAGGATGCTTCAAGTGAATGGATTACTCTCTTCTCTCGTACCCTAGCTTTATTTTTTGTTGTATATCCCTTAATACAAATATGTAGTTTTTACTATGCATGGGATTTAATTTAATTTTACAAAAAAAGGTATTGTAATGTAGAAATCTTCACTTGATGCATATTAAATATTAGAATTTATTTGAAAATTCATTAACCAACTTGCTTGAGTTGCATTTAGATATCATATATAAACTAAAATATATTTTGATACATGTGTGTGTTTTAGTTCATAGTTAATTATTAGTTGACTTATAAGATGCTATAATTTGGGTTATGACTTTGTAAGTTTTTAGTGTGTATGAAAATAGAGTATTTATTTGGTAGTTATCTGGAATAATTTGTAATTATGTATGAATTGGTCATCATCTTCTAGGAAGTGGTGACAATCTATTTTTATTTTGAAAATTTAATATACATGAGATACCTTCATTTGGGATAGAGGAGAAATATGAGATATTTTCATCTGGGATGAGAAAGAGATTCTGAATGCCTTTATCTATGATGGGGAATGCACTGAGATGTCATTGCATGAATATGAACTCATAGACCTTTTGAAAAATGTGAGATTCACACCTGTTCTAGGAACAAAATAGTTGAGTTCTAGTGGTTCTAGGAATCACTAAGTTATGTTTGTAATGATTGTTAGTTCAACAATTGAATGATGAAGTGTTGGTGTTTATTTATTGAAATATTCTTTTGTTGTGTGAATAAATTTGTGGTTGTTTCATATATATATATATATATATATATATATATATATATATATATATAATTTATAGATAACATGGTTGGATTTTCCGTTACCGCATTGGTTAGGGGTGGACATGGATTGAATTTTCCTTTCCCCTTTCGGAACTCTAATGTGATCCCCACTCCGCCAGTATGTCTATATTTTGTTATTTTTTTGTTTGCTTATTTTGCTTTCTTCTTTTTCATCTCTTTTTTTTTAGGTATGTTTTCCTTATGTTGGTCTTGAGTTTTGCTGTTAAGGGGAAAGAGAGTAAATTTTTTATAAATAACATGCATATTTTCAAAGTTATTGTACAATAACTCATTATCCTTGCTGAAAATTTGTCTAATTCTTTTATTGGGAGATTTAATGAATACCATATTTTAAGTTCAAGATTATTGTTCAAGATCTGACACTAAAGATTGTTTGATTTATCGAAAATTATAAATTTTTATAGATCTTTCTTCTTATTTAATAATTATTTCTCCTTATTTATTCTAAATGAGGACCAAAACCATCAAAATTGATAATTTCAAAAAATTATAATCAAGAGAGAGTCTTTGAGATAGACTACACTAGGATTCCTTAAGAAAAACATGATATCAAATTTATTATCAATTTATATATGCCTACACAACTCTTTTATTATTATTAGACAAACATGATATCATTATGTCAAGAACTTTACGACACCAACCCAGTAGTAGTAGTACTATACAAACATTTGAATACCAACACACTTTAACGTCAGAACAACTTGAGGAAACGACGCAGGCGCAAGGAAGATTCTGGCGGGTTTTTCTTTACTCATGATGAGTTATCTCCTCTGTAACGGAGAAGGGAATCAATCCTCTGCAACCTCAACTGTTTCTTGAACCTGTTGATGAAATCGTCAGCTTTGGCGTCTACTTCTTCGTCTTCTCTCCACCACGTCGTCGTTTCAGCCGGCCTCGCCGTCTGCGGCCTCCGCTTCTCGACCTCCTCCCACTCGCTATCCAACAAACTCCCTCTCACGCTTGCCGATTTCCTCAGTTCTACCGCCTTGCCCGAACCCTGGCCCGGATCCGGATCCGAATCCTCTCGGTGAGTGAAGTCGGATCTGTAGAGATGGGAGAAGTTTATGGACTGAATCCGCTGCAAGAGCGAGGGACTCCGAACCAGTTCCGGCTTTTCAGGTTCAGGTTCTGGCTCGGGTTGGACATGTTTGTGAAGAGAAAGATTATGGAAGGACATGACTCGCTCTAAGAGTGAGGGAGTCCGAAGCAGTTCCGGCGGCTTTTCGGGTTCGGGTTCGGGATGCACATGTTGTGTTTCTGCACGTGTGGGTTGGTGTTTGTGGAGGGAGAGATTGAAGGACGTGACTCGCTCCAACAGTGAGGGTGTTGGAACGAGTTGGGGCTGAGTGCAGTTTGGCTGGTAATGATGGGTATTATAGTGAGTAAGATTGAAGGAGCTGAGTCGTTGGAGAAGGGAGGGTGAACGAAGGAGTTGGGGGTGGTGGACTTCTTCTTCGTTTTTGGGCGAGGAACTGAAGCGAGAAGAGATTGCTATGGTGCCTATGACGAGGTTGACCAAGATGAAGAGGGAAGAGGGAGTTAGCCAGCTGGCTATGAAACTTGCTGGGTCTGCCATCATATCGCTGAGACTTTAGCAAAACAAACACTGCTACTGCAATCTCATTATATTGTGCGGTGTATATACCAGATTTTGATGGTATCAGTCAGGCACTGTAGCTACTTTAAAGTTGACGTTTACTTCTTGTTGCATTTTGTCGTTTTATTTCTTCTCCACATGACCACCAGTTTTTTTCTCTTAATTAAATAGGAAAATCAACATGTTACCTACAAGTTACACCCCATTTTTTTTTTATATTTATTTATTACGAGTATAAAGAAGATGAAATAAAATTTAAAATAATATGAAAGAAGATAGAAAAAAGATGGAATAGAAAGAAACTAAAAAATAAAATGAAGAGAAATTAAATTATATTAATTAACTCATTTACTTTATTCATTGTTCATCGATAATTGATTGGTGTTGTATTTCAATTTCAAGTCTCTTTGTGTTTATTAAGGTTGAAAAATTCTTAACCTTATCAGCTAACCATTAATTGATATGATATTTTAAAATTTTTTGTGTTTAAGAATGAAGGACTATGTAATACCGATCAGCAACTAATTGAATTTAGACTTTAAGTCTCTTCATGTTTATGCATTTAAGATTAAAGGATTGTGTTATACTGATCGACCATTGATCGACTAGGAACCTTCAATATATACATGTTGCTAAACGAGAACCTAGTAATAATCCATTACTAATGTTATATCACTCATAATAACAAATTAATAGACACATAAGGACAAGAGTGACCATTGGGTCTTTGAATAAGAACCCCTAAAACATAACTGAGAAGATAAATTATACTTGCCTTGATTGAATGTTTATGGGCTAGATCTATTAAACCTAGGTTTTATGTAGTTACATGAACGTATTTAAATAATAATAATGAGTCGTTAAAGAGAGTTAATTAAGATAATAAACAAAAAATTAAAAAGACTATTTGATGATGAGTACATTTGTCGTGTATACATTCTTTAAAAACACACAGATACAACACGTAATAAAAAATATTATGCGTGTCTCTATTGATCAGTCATTTATTTTCTATCTCTTTCTTCTTGAAGTGACACCAAATAATGACGTTACTTCATACATTACTTCCACTTAAAAACAAGATTCGAATTTCGAAGGAGAACTGCGAACAATTTTTCTGAAAATCTAGAGACAAATTGATAGTGATTAAATTATCTTTTCCTTTGTAATAGATTTAGTTTTTTTTTTATCTTTTAAAAGAAAAAAGTCAATTTAGTTTTACAATTATCGTAGTAGAAAGTGTAGAGTGAACAAAATTGAAAAAAGCAATACTATGTAAATTGGAACACGTAAAGCACCGAAGATAAAAATATTTATCTCAAAACAGAGTAAGTATTTTTTTTACAACACGTAACTTGGAATTAAACAGGAAAGATCTAGGGGCATCGCCCTTTGAGGAAAGAGACAAAAGCAACTAGTTAATTAACTAATCCCTTGAAAGGATTGTTTTTCTGCGGCTTCAGAATGTGTTCGAAAGAAAAAAAATGTAAATAGCATTGCAGAAAAAAAATTATATTTTTAATGATATTAGTACTTTTTATATTTTATTTTAATTTTTTTTATTCTCTAAATCAAGCACACATCACACACTCACTGCATATCTTAGGAGGGAGAGAGAAATCATGACCAAGACTTCCAGCGCTGAAAGGAAATGAGTGGACAGTTGACATGCACCTAAATGACGACAGCCATTTTTTTATAAAAAAAATAAAAATACAAAAGAGCTTGTTTATAAAACAAATAAAATATATTTTGTTAGTTGAAAATATATACTTTATGTATTTTATGACAAAGTTATTTTAGCTGAGCCTTCTAGTGCTCTTTCACATAACATTTGGTTCAGGACGAAGGTTGCAATTTTCTCTGTACAACTCACGTAACATTTGGTTCAGGACGGCTGCTCAAAATAATTAGTATTAAAAGAATAACTATAAGTATAATTAGTTTTATGTAACTATTATATAAAAATAATTATAAAATAATAATCAGTGTTATTTCAAAAACTTCTTTTTATTTGAAAATAGTTATAGTTATAAAACTATAACTAATTTTGGGAACCAAACCTGAATTCATTTCAAATTTCAGGAACTAAAAATATAATTATATATGTTTAAATAAAAAAATTGTATGAACAAAGATTAAAAAAATGTAATAAATATAATATTACATATGAATCAAATTAAACTAATATTTTGAGGTGTAGGTTGGTTGAATATTTTTTTAATAGTCAACTAAATAGTGTAGAATATATCTAATAACTAATTAAGTTGTAATTAGTTAACGAAAATGTCATAATAATAATTACATTACCGACCTTTTATAAAAAAATATATTACACATTATTTCATATTCAATTAATCATATATTATTAATGTTGTAAACTCTTACTTAAGGTACATATCAAAAGTTTAAATCAATATAACTTGTAATGATATATGGTTTTTATTATTGGTGGGAGTTCAAAAGAAAATATAAAAAATTTATAATAATTCACGTGTTCGGTTTAACTAATTGAATTAAATTCTTTGAGGGATGATATATGATTTAATTTGATTTGTCTCAATTTTAATTAAAAAAATGAATCAGACTACAATATATATATTTTTAAAATTGTTAACTTTCAATTTGATTTTTTTAATCAACTTGTCAATTTAAAACGATTTAATTGAGACTTAAACACTATAATTTAATATGATTGTTGCATATTAATTAAATTAACGTTGCGCATAATATCCCACTTTTCTTCTTTTCACATTATAGCTAAGCTTTTAAATTGAAGCACAACACGTACCGACGTACGTATTTACTGCACATCATATCCACATGCAAAATTTGCTGCACAAAGTCTAACTTCGATCCACGTGTTTCACAACAAGCCCCAGCCAGCGTTTATTGCTCATATTTGTAGCTGCTTCCCCACGACGACCAATAGTCTACTCAAGAAGTCATGTTATTTATTTCGTTCACACCGAACAGTAATGCACATGCACATGAAGTCTTATATTTACTAATGTTGTGGACTTTTCTTTCATTAGTTTTTTCCTTACAAACCAACCTCATTGCTACATGTCTCAGTTTGATGTTGATTTTTTAATACTTTCTAACTACCATGTACGAGTATTTTAGACATTTGATTTGATCTGTAAAGAACTAACTTAGAGATTTAATTAGAAATCATCTATAAACTTTTTAAGGCAGAACGTTAAAAAATTATCACCCATTCAATTAGTAGCTTATGGAGTTATATTCTTATATGCATCATATCAATTGGTATCATCTAACACATATTTCAAATAATAAGAAATTTGATGTTGGTATCAATCAACATTTTTCACAAATTTTAGCAACGAGGTCCTTATTTTCATATTTGTCATTCCTTATCTTAATAAGTTAATCTCAAATTTATTTATTGAAAAAAAAAAAAGGTTTTCTTAAGTTTTCAACTTTTAATTATGGCCTTCCCTATAAAAATAATGTTGAGGTTGAAAAACATCTAAATTAAATTAAATAATTTATATTTTTATTCTTTCCTCGTCATATACCCATAAGTGTATTTGATAAATAGGAGAGAAATATTTTTTAAAAAATGTATTTTTATAAGATTTCACCTTTTATATTCTATTTTAATTAAAAAATTATCTTCTATTTTTATTTTTTATTTCAATCTTTTAAATGAAATACATTCTAAATCAAATACATCCCAAGTGACATATTAAGAAGTTTGATTATCAAACTGAAAAAAATATCATGCTGTGAATCCATGCTTATATGCTACTACTATTAGATATTAAACCAAAAGAGGAAACAAAAGTTTAAAATAATAAACTATATAATGGGATAAAAGAAGAAACAAATAAACTATTCGTGTATATATATATATATATATATATATATATATATATATATATATACGAATAGTTCATATTTATTATTTTAATTTTTTTTATCATATTATATTTTTAAGTTCAAATATGTTTTTAGTCTTTACAAATATATATTTTTGTTTTACTCGGAATTGAGTTCATTTATATACAATCTACAGTAAAAAGGTATAAGTCAAACTTTAAAATTATAGTAAAACACAAAACCAAAAGGGGATAGTAAAATATAATTTAACTTAGTACAACCTAAATCGATTAATATAATTACATGCAAAATATATTTCCAAAAGAACTCCGGAGTAAGGATTAAACTATATATGTATGTATGAATGTATGTATGGATATATATAACTTATTAAAATGCGGTATGTTGTAAAATGTTTATTATTAATTTAAATCAAACGAGTTCAAAAACTCATTTGTATAATTTGAAAATGTCATTTGATCAACAAGAAAACAAAAATATCAAACGATTAATTTCAGCCGTTCAAAATTTGTTGAAAATCAGGTCATGTTCAACGTTCCACAAAACGTGTCTTATATAGTCCAAGTAGATGAGTTAATCAACTTTAAGGCTTGGCATCTGGACCAAGACCAAGACAAACCGCTCATTTCATTTTCTTTTAAAGTAGACATAGAAAGGAATGAAGCAAGCTACCAATGTTTCAGCACTCAGCACCCACTATCACAGAAAATAATCAATACGTTGTTTGTAGCCTTGTAGGTCCATTCACTGTGCTAAAATCATATTATATATTATAATTCTAAACATAAAGGTTGAAAGATCAATGGGTTGGTAAAGATCTATTTTTACTTAAAAATGTAAGTTACACTTTTTTTCTCCTAGTAAAAAATGAATATTATTATAAAACAAACAAAGATGTGTCTTATCGGAAAAAAATTAATTTATTACTTTTTTTAAAAAAAATTACAAATTTACTGTAATTTCAAATTTATTTATGCAAGTATAGCAACCAATTGCATCCCACGAAGATGCAATTGGACATGCCCCCTCCAGACGCGACTCACCTGGTTGTGACACGTGTTATTTTGAGACACTGTCATTTTGAGACGCAATGTATATAAACTTCGAACGGTTACAACTTTTGATAGGAATGTCCGATTGAGACGTAGTTTGTGTCAAAACGCTTGAAATTGAGAGAAGAAGACTTAAGAAAATCCCTACAGGGATGTGGTCAACTTTTTTCTCCGAAAAATGCCTCTAAGTGCCTCAAATTTAGGATTTAGGATTCAATCATCAAAAAAATTCCTTTTTGTCTACTTTTTAATTATTTAATTAGTTAATTTAATGCTATTTTCTATTTTTATAATTACTTCTATTAATTTCCAGCGTTTTGACATAAAATACACCTCAATCGAACATTCCTATAAAAAAGTATGACCGTTCGAAGTTTGTATATACAAAAATAGTTAGACCATTTGAAGTACGATATTCAAAAATAGTATTAGTATGATTTTTTTATCCAATGGGGGCATTTTTTTCTTTATTTACCAAATGGGGCAGGGTAGTCAACAAAAAAATTACCACGTGACATGAATCCTTTTTTTTTTTTTTTTAAAAAAAATCGATCGCTAAAATTTAATCGCTAATTTCGGTCCCTATTTCAGTTGTTAAATGTGTTAGCAACAAAAATAACAACAAAATTAGCGATGGAATGAATCACATCAGGTGAGGGCACGACTTGACCCATGTTGCGCTTGGTGGGGGCCAAGTCGCCCTTGGTAGGGGCGTGACTCGTTGCAATAGATACCTAAATAACTTTGAAACAATAATAAATCTATAATTTTTTTTTTAAAAACAATATTTCAATTTTTTTTTCCGTGTCTTATATGCTAAAAGGCAAACACATGACAGTATGACAAGATAGCAATTTACAAGCTCAGCCCTTATCCCCAATCATATTAAATATTCTACCCCATACATCAAACATCAAATACCACCAGCTTTTGAAACTACAAAATGTAAGTTGCACTTTTCTAAGATTCTAAAATATTTGGATTCTAAAAATTCACTGTAATTAAGAAATTCCGAGATCATAACATAAATGAGCCAATATTTTCTAACCAGCGGATGCATACCGCTAGCCCGTGGGATAACAAGTCACTATGTGGCCAATGACACATTTTCTAAAAAAGGAATTAGATTAATAATCTATTTTTCGAAATTTTGAACTTGTAAATGTTTGTTTTCATATTTGGTTTAGTTTTTGAAAAATAACATTCACAGGGATTCCTGAAATATTTTTTAGTTATATTTCTCATAAAACTATTTTCATAAATAATAAGATAATAAAATTTTAGTATGATAAACAATAAGTTAATAAATAAATTTTAACTAGTCAAAAACTGATATTTATAATTATAATAAAAATAAAAATAAACAATAGTCTAAATATATTTTTTTCATAAACTAGTCACGCCTTAATGATTTTCTTCTTTTATTTTTAAAACATATTTTAAAAATTAAGTTACGAAATTATTTAAAAAAATTAAAGATGTACTTAAATAAGTAATTTTATATAATTTAAATTATATTAAAAATCCATAGAGTGATAGTAATAAAATGATTTTTTATTGGAAGAAGCATACCGAGAACGTTTACATTTTTGTTTATAAATTAAATTTAAATTTATTTACTGTTGGAAACCCCTGAGATAGAATCAAAGCCAGGTCGCTCCGTCGCAGTTTTACGGCAACGGTTGTGAAGAGGTTCCGTCATCGTCATGGCCCCCAGAATCCTACTATGCGGCGACCTTTTAGGCCACCTGAACCAGCTCTTCAAGCGCGTCTCATCGGTGACTCACTCACCCAGTCCTCTCTTTCCTTAGGGTTTTTTTTCATCATTACTCACTCGGAGGCGTGACATTGCACTGAATCCATTTCATTTCATTTCACGTGGTTGTTGTATTCTAGGTGAACAAATCTGCAGGTCCATTCGACGCGCTCTTGTGCGTGGGTCAGTTCTTCCCGGACTCACCGGAGCAGCTCGAGGACTTCACCAAATACATCGAAGGTGGGTCCCACTTTCCTCTCCCGACGTACTTCATCGGCGACTACGGCGTCGCCGCCCCCAAAATTCTCCTGCAAGCTTCCAAGGACTCCGCCAACCAAGGCTTCAAGATGGACGGCTTCAAGGTTTGCCACAACTTGTACTGGCTGAAGGGCAGTGGCAAATTCTCCCTCTTCGGTACCAACCTTTTCTCTTTTGCCTTGCCAATTTTGTTTGGACCTTCGTCGGTTTCGCGAATTCCGTGTCTTATATGTTGCAGTTATATGCTGGGTTATCCGTGGCCTATTTATCTGGTAGGAAGTCTTCCAGTGCTCAACAGTTTGGAACTTACACTGAAGACGATGTTGATGCATTGCGAGCAATTGCCGAGGAACCTGGAGTTGTTGATTTGTTCTTGACATATCCTTCAATTCATGTGCATTACTCACGAGAGATTAGAGAAACAGTTAGTTAGTTACTTCTTGCATTGTATATGAGCTATGTAGATAGGCTTGATGTAATCTGTTTCTGTTTGTTCACTTCCTTGATTCATTATTACTAACGAATGGCCGAGTGGGGTCACCAATAGAGCAGCTGATTCGAACATTCCTGCTGGACTCCCTGATGCTTCAGGCAGTGATTCAACCGTATCGGAGTTAGTACAAGAGATCAAACCGCGGTAATTGTTAGATAGACAACAGCTATGTTTGCTTGCTGAAAATTTTATGTTCAACTACTGTAATAGTGGTAATTAGATTAGGCATTTTATATTTAACAAATGGGATTGTATGCTTAAACAGCAATTCACATTATTTGGGTTGTGCACTTGAGATTTGACAGGGTAAGGCCTCTGGTTCCTTGTTCAATTAAGTGAATTTTTGTGTTCTATTGTGTTTATTATACTTGTTGTGGCATGGTAAACTTAACATTGTATTTGTTATCCTTGAAACTGGGAATGACAATCTCACGAGTGGTAAAACAAGAATGGGATTTGGTTACTGATTACCAAAAGATTAATTGAAGCTATAATACTAGGAGGGGGTATCGTGAAGATCACTAGATCAGGATTTGTCATATTTTCTGGAGGAATTTGGTGTGCCAAATGTGTCTTTTTGTGGTCTCTCTTGTGGCCTTTGTAAAGAAGGCCTGATTCTGTTCTTTGCATTTTTTTTCTCTTGATTTTTTTGGGGGTAGTTATCACACTGCAGGCACTAAAGGTATATACTATGCCCGCGAACCATATTCCAATGTTGATGCTGTGCATGTCACTCGTTTCATAGGGCTTGCGTCTGTTGGAAATAAAGATAAGCAGGTATTTGGCCATTTGTCTTTTTTGACATCTCTGATTTCAGATAGTACTTTATTTTTTTTTAAATCAAAAAATTAACTTGCCCTTTTGTCACTCCCTTAATGATTAATAGCTTTTCAGTGCTGTAACATTTTATTTGCTTCTGCATTTCAGAAATTTATTCATGCAATCTCCCCCACACCTGCATCCACCATGTCTTTAACTGAGATTGCCATGAAAACCACAAATACCACCTTATCACCATACACATATGAGGAGAAAAGAACTTCTCCAATGGGTTCAACAAAGAGATCCAGTGATTCTATCTCTGATCCTCAATATTGGAGATTTGATGTTTCTCAAAAGCGACAAAAACATGAAGCTGGACACGGTGATAAATTGTGTTTCAAATTTGTTTCTTCTGGTTCTTGTCCACGAGGAGAGAAGTGCAATTTTCGACATGATACAGATGCAAGGGAGCAGTGTATGAGAGGTGTTTGTTTTGATTTTTTGAACAAGGGAAAATGTAAAAGGGGTCCAGATTGCAACTTTAAGCACAGCTTGCAGGATGAGGGTGGTAGGCTTCCTTCTAGGAGGCCTGGATCTGGCAGGTTTGTCTTTGGACTTACTATGTTCTATAATCAATTTGCATTCTGTTTTTTAGTGATCCTTGATTTGTAAGTTTCTGTATTTTGTTAATATTAATGTAATAAATATTTGATTTTGTTATTCAGTTATTCCTCATATTTATTTATTTGATTCTTCCTTGTTCCCTTTAACGTTTAGTCATTGACAAATATATCCTAAAATACAACTGCAGGTCAAAAGAATGTTGGTTTTGCTTGTCAAGCCCAAATGTGGAGTCACATTTAATCATAAGCATTGGGGAAAATTACTACTTGGCACTGGCTAAAGGTCCACTTGTTGAAGACCACGTACTGATAATACCAGTTGAGCATATGCCTAGTACCTTATCCATGTCTTCTGAATCTTAAATAGAGCTCTCTAGGTTTCAGAACAGTCTCAGGAGTTACTGCAAGAGCCAAGAGAAGGAAGTCATCTTTTTTGAGTGGGTCTCCATACATGGCACTCATGCCAATCTTCAGGTAGAATTTTCTGTTGATAGTGGAAATTCTCAAAAGGACATGTCTTTACATTTCATTTAATGATCTGACTTGCTTTCGTCTCTACCCTACCTTTTGTTGCCTTGCCTGTCCACTTTCCCCTTTTATAATTTAATTAATTTCATTTTGGATATCCAATCTCTTCTCCATTTGGTTGGTTAGTTATTTTCAGCTTTATCAGTAGTAGTATTTTGTCAATTAAGTTTGTTTTTTTTTCCTCATGGAAGATTATATTAGTTCAATTTTTATTTGATTGACTGTTGTTTTAGATGGTCTCTCCTATTGACTTTCTACTCTTTTATGTAGGCCATTCCCATTCCATTTTCCAAAGCAATTATGGCCAAGAAAGTTTTCAATTTAGCTGCACAGAAGTTGGGATTTGAATTTGTGGCTAAGAAATGTAAGTATTATTCTTCAGAGCATGCTTCATATTTCATAGCTTATGTGGCCTGCTTCAGACCTGGATTCATTAAGTTCTTTTCCCTTGTGTCCTTGTTTTTCATTGACTCTATATCAATTCTCAGACATTGATTACCTGATTTGAAAAAATCAACTTCAATTTATTTCTTTTGAAGATGATGTACATTTATTATTATTTTTGTGTGGTGGGTGGGGGGAGGGGGTGTTTTTGATCTTTTACCACATTCTTATGTTGTTCTTTTATGCAACTCAGTTGATAGCATTTCTGATGGAAGGAAGTTTTTGAAGGCGCAAATTGATGGGGATTCAAGCTTGTTCTATGCTCAAATCCCAGGAGGCACAATTCTGCTGCATCATATTGAAGAGAAAGAGAAATTTCCTGCCCAATTTGGTCGTGAGGTAGCCTTCTAATAGTGATGCACTGAGTAAATATATAATCATATCAATATATTTCTTAACAATTTCTTTTTCAGGAAGAGGTCATCAATGATTAGCATGCTTTTGTTACAATATCGCAACTCTTTGTATTTATCAGATAGTGTTAACACTAGTGAACATGAATCAGGTTCTGGCTGGGTTGCTTAATATGGCAGACAATGCTGATTGGAGGAATCACAAACATAGCAAAGATGAAGAAATGAAAATTGTTGAAGTTTTCAAGAGCCGATTTCAAGAATATGATCCAAACTGTTAGATTGTTCTTACAAAAATTCTTAATTAACTACAAAGTCATCATGATTATGGTGATTCCTTCATCTTTCGGTTATATGCCCTAATTGAATCAGTGCTGAATGCCAAACTGAAAGGTGCATACTTGTTTGATTTTATAATCATTGACCTGTTTCCTTGATTATTGGAACCAACTGATTTTTATAATTGTTCGTTTTTATCAATGAATAGGTGCTTAGCAGATTTTACAGCTCTGCTGGATTTCATTTGGTAACCTTTTTTTGCCAGCAGCTTCTGTGGTAAGCTTCACTTTCCTTATACTTCCTGTAGCTTGTGTCTCAACCTGCGTTGCTATTTTTTGTGAGATGATATATGCACATTATTTTCAGGCAAAGAATCACCAAGCCGAGGTTGCCATTTTATAACTTAGGCTATGAGCATCAGTCAGCTAGCAGCTGTTGTATTCAAGTTTTGAAACGTCTTTCACCTGCTTTTTGTACGTAATTGAGAAAGTATTCGTATTAGTTTCGAGAGGCAAGGAGGTTGAGGGCCAGAGGAGATTCGCTTCAACTTTCTGCTCGTGAAGTAGTAACCTTTTATTCAATCTTGAGATCTTACAAGATTTGTACTTGCAGTTGCGTAGTGTTAAAAGTTTGGATAATTTGTGTATTTTCTCAAAGCGCAGCTTCCACCATTTTATGGAAAATTCAATTCACTAGACGCTAGTGGTTTTGGTATATAGGCTTTTCCATTTTGTTACGAAATTACCGTGCCTTTTCACTCGTATTTTTCTGGCCATATGTTATAATCTGAGGGCTATATCATCCTGCATTTCCAACCTGCTGGCCTAATTCAAAAGTGGAGAAATATAGGCATAATATGTGATATAATATAATAAAAAGGTGAATAGATCCTCTCGACTCAAGTGGAAAAAAAATTCAGATGGTCATGCGTTAAGACTATATTGCTGAATCTCACGTTTTAGTATAGAAATATATACAGTGATAAAATTTATTTAAGGGGTAGTATTTCATGCAGTGATAAGAATCCATTTCTAATTTCTAATAAAAGATAAAAAGGAATAATAAATGCTAATGAGTATTTAAAATTGTGAAGTGTCTAAAAATTGTAACTCTTTTCTGAAGCATGGTTCAGAATTACTTTTTCTCCACTTTTTTTTTTTAGGTTATATGTAAAATGCAATCTTGTCTTATCTTCATGGTCATTTGTCAATGTTTTTCCCAGCGTCAATATGAAAACAGGGTGTAATGTTTTTTCCGTCAATTTCTGTTCAAAGACAATCATATATAAAACATCGTCATATTCAAATTTTAACTTAAGTTATAAAAGATTAGTTTTTTTATTATAAACCTAAGCTACGTAGATAAATTATAGCAGAGATGTTTCAAGTTCAAATTTAGATATATAATTGTATTAAATTGTTTGAGAAAGTATTATTATTTACAATTATTCAATTTGATTATAATTATTTTTAATAAAATTTTACCATAATTTATTGAAAAAATAATCTAAACTCCGGAAGTGAAAATTATTGTATATTTTTTTTTCTTTCAAAGTTACAGACATTTTTTATGAAAGTAATTCTGTTTTAGACAAAATTTAAAATCAAGATCTCTTTTATCGGAAGTAATTCTGTTTTAGACAGAATTTAAAATTAAGATTGTGATTAAACTAAAATAATTCTGTACGAATTAATTAACGTGGTTGATGGTGGAAACTACTACGTGTAATGATGGTTGGTGAGACAGTTTTCTTATTTTGATGTTTACCGATTCACACCCCCACATTCTTGATCCTGTTATGGTGGGCATGGCAGCAAGGTTTCCGCACTAGCAATTCTATTATACTCGGGCTGGCATTAGCAGTAGCACCATTGTGGTTTTGTCTTGAGACTAGTGCCACTCACAGGTTCACACTCACCAGTCACTAGAATCCAAAGAAACAATCACGGATATTTTTTGTTAGTAGAAGGAAATAGAATAATTAGCCGTCAAATCTGCACCGCCCTTCTCACAACCTGAGTCCTCAGCTGCCTTTGATTTAACACGTGTCTCTTGTCTCTCTCTGCCTCATCTCATCTACCTCCTTAAACCCTAAACCCTTTATAATCACCCTCCTTTTTGTCTGTTTTAGTATGGAATTATATTGTTTATGTGATAGTATTTTATTTTTATTTTTATTGCATTGTTTATTTAGTCACACAATTTTCTTTATTTTCCTAATTTCCCTCCTTATATAAAATTATTTTACAACTAGCTTTTCCCTTTACATACCTGAAATCGTAATAAGTATTAAGTGATTTTGATTCTTAATTATGACATTTAGTACCTTATTGGCTTATCAGAAGCTTTCATGTGATGGAAACAGTCAATTTCACAATATAATGCTTATAATCATAATTTAGCCTCTTCAGTTGCCCCGTCTCTCAACTTTCTTTCGGTTGTGCCAATTTTTTCTTTAAAAGAAAAATAAAAATGGACCACTGCTTTATAGTTGCAATACTAGTTAAATTCACTGAGCAATTGTTAGGTTATAATCAACCTGACAAAGTCAGTAGATGCTGCATTACGAACTGTCATTAAATTTTTTTGGTTCAGAGTGGCCACAGCTATTATCTAATTCCTCATATCTCTGATTTTGATAATCTCTGAACTGATAATAAAAAAAATCATTAGTTTGCTTTCTGCCCCCTTGTAAGAGTGTCACGGGCGCTACATTTTCATTTGTCTCACAAACATAAAGGAGTGATCAGTGAATCAGTGATGGACTCTTCACACCAACTTCCATTTCTTACATTTTTCAATTTCGTTTTACATGTTTCAAACGGGTGAGATGGGATTATTAATTGACGACCGAACAATTGTTTGTAAATATAATATTTATAAGTATTGTTAATTTAAAATCAAAATAATTTTAGCACAATTTTTTGTATAATTTTATTGTGATTTTAGTAATCTTAAATTTCTTTAGTTGTGCACTTGTGCGCGTAAACATTTTATTCTCACAAATGCTGTCGTTAGTCACTTCTTAATGTTTTGTTTTATTCAATTATGCATATCTAGAGAGACTCATATGATTGGATCCTTCTCATTTTTCCACTCATCTATCTCTCTCCAATTTATAACTTGTCTTAACTTCTATAATAATTTATTTTGTGTCGCAGAAGTCACATTCACCATTAAAAATCTGAGAACATGTGGGGTGACTAATGATGTGTCAGAACAAGGTACGGCCACATGGCGCACACCTTTTAATTTTGGTATTAAAACACATGAAAGTTGAAGCACCTTATTATCAAGTTATTACCAAAATGAAGAAAAGCTACTAGGCAACCAACCTCCATTGAACTGAAGCAAGAAGCAATGACAATTTGTCAATAAATAATCCTCCACTGCACTGAGACTGAGACACCACCTTAATCTATCTTTCATGCTGAGATTAGAAAATTATATGTATATAAATATATAAGTACAAGGTTGTTCTGTTCATGTAATCATGTTAGTCTCTTTGTCCCACCTAATTGACTCTCAAAGAAGAAGGAAGGGGTTTGGTATTTCATTATTTTTTTGAGGTTTCTGAAGTGTGAACTCACATGTGTTATTGACTATTGTTTCTCCCTTGGATCACTTTTATTAACTTTGTTTAACTAAGGGTGAACAGAGTTCTTCAACTTTTACCTCTCCGCCCATGGAAATTTCCAAACTCTGCCAATGCCAGAAGTATGGTTTTCAAGAAACAAATGTTTTGGGTCTTGTCCTTTTCGCAAAAAACAGTTCTGGCTTGTTCCATAAACTGTCTTCTTATTGCTTTGGTGTTACTATGTGGGCCACTTCTCCCATTTAACACCCTTTTCTTCTTGCTTCAAGTTACCAACTTGTTCAAAACCTGTAATTTATTCTCTCATTTATTCTGAGGTTGTACTTGGAGACTGGAATGAGATGGGGGAGGTTTTGGCCTTGATGCTGCTGCTCTGCATCATTGCCTTTGCTGTGACAGCTCAAGAGTTCAATGGTAGGTGGTTGCTTAATCTTTAGAAACCTAAGTTGAAGTTAATCCTTTGTAAACTTCTCTCGAGTCTATCTGAGATTGTGTGACAAAGAACACAAAAAAAAAAACTTACGCTTAAGCTAGAGGTGTTTGATCTGGTTCAAAATACTTCTATTTTACAATGTTGTTAAAATAATATGTGCCACATAGAGGCTATACATCTGTGCTCAATTTTACAATCAAATTGAACACCATATGTCTTTTTCTTTTTGTTGTGTTCTTCATTCCTTACAAAATCTACTTTGAATAGCATTGAAGATGAAACAAGCTGCCACTGGGTTTTGAAACCATTATCTCTCCCTATACTCTTGTAACTTGTTCTTGAGAGATGACATGCTAGTAGAAGTTTATAACCATTAGCATTGGTAACTTAGAACAATGTGGCCAGCTTTAATCTTTTTTAACCGGGCTTTTTAAGTAAGGTTCATAATTTCCCAGCTACTGAAGTGGCTGAGAATTACTAATTTGTTTTTTCAGCGAGTAATGTCTTCTTGTCGATGGGATAATTGTTTTTTTCTGCAAAGCATATGCATAGTTGCTTAAACATTGTAGTGCTTTATTATGCATAGTTGCTTAAACATTGTAGTGCTTTATTATTGTTTTAAGACATGGAGGTTCTTCTAGCGAGGGTATTTTTCGCCTGTGTCTTGATTTCTTGTACCTTTGTAATTAGCCAATAGACATTGTTGGATGCTAGAGCATTCCTTAAGAATCTGATAGCCTGCAGTCTTGAAATTTGTGGATGCAGAACAACGAAATATTCTAGCATTTTTTTTTCTGAATTGGATTTTTATTTCAATTTTGATTATTCGAATCCAGACATAAGACACACTTTAAACCAAACAGAAGACTAATATTGAAATAAATACCAAGATTCCAAAATGGTTAAACTAACGCTGAAATGAGCTCATACCAGTCATCTGATTTGATAATTTTGATTTTGAGCTTGCTGATAACTTTTTCTTCTTTTTATCTCATGGAATTTTTGGCATGCCAACTGATAATATCTTCTTTAAGGGTCCATCATATCTCCATCTCCAGCATTTCTTCCAGTCGTTCCTCCTGGTGAAGAAACACTTGGTCCTATTTATCATGGAGAGGGAAGCAAAGCACCAAACCTGCCATCAAATGGAGATGGTATATCTCATACAAAATGGCCTTGATGTTTTATTTTATGATTGTTCACCATCCCTGTTAGTTTCCACTTATGTTTGATACTTCTTTATCTTCTTTCAGGGTTTGTTATATCCCCCTCTCCGGCTAACTTACATGTGTATCATTCCCCTAGCTCTCCAGTAGTACCAAATGGTAATCCCATTCTTTTGATCCATTAAATAATCTTGTGATCATCTTACCAAAAGATTATATTTTCATGATCCAGGACCATTCTCTAAGCCTCCAAAGACATTTCCACCTTCTACAACAGCTCCATCCCCTCAGAAGATTAAAGACATTGAACCATCCAAATCTCCAAGTCCAAGCACTATAGCATTATCACCACCAGATGCGGTTGTTCCCACGCCATCAGCAGTTCAAGGGAACAAGCCACCACCTGTTAAAACAAGTCCACCTCAAAGGGAAGCACCTACTGTTAGGCCTCCTTTCTCCACACCAACTGCTCCAGGTACATGTCTATGTTGTTTCTTTCTTGTTTTTGGGTGGGGTAGTTTAGTCCAGCTTCTCATTGATATTGACCTTTATTCCTATTCATCTACTGCATTTTATACAGCTCCAGTTGCAATATCTTCTGGCAGATCGCCAAAAACTTCACCAGTCAGCCAACCAATTGAACATGGACATGTGACACCTAATGTGGATAATAGGAATGCAAATAACAGTCACCTTGCAGAGCCATTTCCACCAGGTATGTATAAAAGTCTTGTCATGCTTTTGCTAGAACTCGTTAGTGATGCCTTTCCTTTTCCTAGTCAACAGCTTTCAATTCGTATTTGACACAAATACGCTCTTCTACGATTCAAATATTTGAACAGCACGAGGTGCAGTACATTCTGCTAATTTGCCAAAAAATTCATCAGCCAGCCAACCAACTGAACATGGAACTTTTCCTCCTAAAGAGGGTACAAATAATGGTCATGGCCCAGAATCAATTTCACCAGGCATGTAATAATAAGTCAAAAGTTGTCACCTGATACTTACTAGATAGTTGTAAAATTTCCTTTTATCATCTCCAGCTACCCATCGGTATTATTAAGCCACAAGATGTTCTTCAATTGAATTTTGAACAGCCCCTATAGCAGTTAATTTGCCAAAAGAGTCACCAGTCAGCCAGCCTCCTGAACATGCAAGTTTGCCGCCAATTGTCCATCAAAGGAATGCAAATATGGGTCACAACTTGAAGCCTGTTTCACCAGGTTTCTACTAGATGATTCTTTTTTTTTTTTCCCCTCTTCATTACCAAGTTCCAGCTGGTATCGATCCTAAATCTTATTTTCTATTATATTATTTGGACAGCCTCAGTTGCTATACCTCCCACAACTTACAAAATAACATCAATGGACAGTGAACCAACGACACAGCATGGAAGCATTCCACCTAAAGTTCATAAAAGCAATTCAAATACAGGTCACAATTCTGAGACAGTTTCACCAGGTAGGTAACAGTCTAATCAAATCATCTCTGAAATTCAACTATATGGTTCTCAATTTCTCTTTTTCATTGAAGTACAGTACCTGTTGCATCCCCACCATGGAAAGTGGAAAATTGGCCACCAGAGGCCCACCCAATTGTCCCCACAATAACTCCATCCCCATTAACTGGTAAAACTTATCATCCTATTTCTTATGAAAGAAGAGGGGAAGATAAAGTTTAAATTGACATCAAAGTTAACAATTTTCTCACTGTTTGTTGAATTCATGCAGGACCAGTTACATCACCTCCAAGTGCATTTCCATTAAAACCACCATTGGTCCATCCAATTGTTCCAGTGGCATCTCCATCAAAATTACCAGGTACAAATTTTGAGAAAGAATGTTGTGCTGAACTTCCCCCTCTTTTGTCATTTGTTTTAAAATATTGTAAAATAGCATTTTTCTGTTAAGTCATTCAGCATCTTCATTTCCACATATGTAGTCTCTCCACAATTCACTTAAAATAACTTAAGTTTGAAATGTAAAACTCATTTATATTTTGACTGCCTGTTTGAATTACTACTGCTGTTGATAATCCAAAACGTGGTGTGATTGTATCTCTCCAGTCCAATACCACTTAATAATGTGAAATTGAGAAATATGAAGGTTAAATTAGTTTTTTAGTTATTTAATTTTTTTTAGATTCAATTTAATCCTTTAATTTTTTCTGGGTTTAATTTGATCTTATAATTTTTTAAATCGATTCAATTTGATTCTTCAGTCTAAATTGTAAGAAATCGCACTTTGTGGTAGTTCAAAATTGTTACTAAGTGATTTTAAACCGTCACATAATGCATATTTAAAAAATATGATTCGATTTTAAAAGTTAGATGACCAAATTGAAAAAAAAACTAGAGAACCAAATTGAATGAGTTTTAAAAGTTAGAAAATCAAATTGAACCCAAAAATATTAGAGGACCAAATTGGGCCTAATAATAAATTAGAGGACTAAAAAACTAATTTAACCAAATAGGAATTCCAATAACTTTCAAATCAAATTGAGATTAAAAAGGGAAAAATCATGACTAATATGTAATGTTTCTTTAACATGCATAATCTCCTTGTGTAAAGAAATAATAAAAGCATGATCATGAAGCTGTTTAACACAGAAAAAGATTTCTGGTGATGTTTGCGTGCAAGATGTCTGCATAATTAGACAGAAAATTTGCTACTGGACATGCTGGAGAATATGTTACATTGCCATTAAGATGTCTTTGCCGTTTAGTTTCAACTGTCAGCTTTCAATTTTCTGGTAGTACCTTGATAATAAAAAATCTTTTTTTTTGGAGTCTTATATTTTACTTTTCAATTTTGTTCTTAATATTCAAATGTTCTCATGCAGCTATCATTCTAGAGTGTGCAACATGTGTATTTGCTTTAATTTCTTTTATCTTCAAATCGTATAATGCAATCATACTTCAATTCATGGTCATGGACATTTGATTAACACAAAAAAATGTGGTGCAGCACCTGTTTCCTCTCCCACTCCCTTGAGAAGCTTCAATTGGAAGAAAAATGGAGCACCAGTTGTTGCACCTTTGTCCAGAAATCCAAAGCCACTTCCAGCTGTAATACACTCCCCTGCTCAAGGTAGGCTAACACTATTTCTAAATCAAAAGTTGTTTTCTAATACACTTCCAGCAACAATACACTTCTTCCACAGCAGCAGTTGCAAAATTTCATCTAATGAATTTCACATTGATTCAAGAGCATGAACCATAGAAAATTATCCTAACAATGGAGTTCAAACTTAAAAATTGGCAAAACAGTACAAAATTGACATCATACTGGAATGCTAGTGGAGTTTCCAAATTTAAAAATGATACTTCATATGCAATCAACCATTCTTTTTCTTTTACAGCTCCTGTAGCACAAAAAGCAAGGCAATTACATCATGCCCCAGAGCCATTGATTTCATCTCCTAAATATTCTTCCAATAAAGAATATCATTCTCCTCCATTGTCACCTACATCCTCATTTTATAAACATCCTCATACAAGGGAGATAGTTAGCAGCCTTTCTCCTGCATCATCATCTATGGTTTCTCCACCCACTTCAAAACACCAAGGTTTGCTGTATACCAAACTTATTAAAATTGTGCCAAAAAATGAAGTTCTTTGCAACAATGGAATATATAACCTATTTTTATTTTACACTTTTGATGTAGAAGAAGCAATTCCTCCCTTATTGCCATCAAGAAGTGGACAAAGACACCATGTTTCACCACCAATGAACTCAAGTAACTCTAAGTATTATAAATCTTTTATATGTTTATGTATGAGTACGAGAAGTAAACAAAGGGCATCTGTAATTACTCTTTTTTTTTTTCTTTTCTGTCATGGTAGGTTCTTCAGTTTCCCCATTCTCTTCCCCGATTCATTCAAATACGGTTCAAGTTTCACCTGCTCCTTCTCCATCAATCAAATTTGCATCTCACCCAACTGGAAGTATGAAAGACTGAAATTCCATCCTTTTTCTGATTTACAGAAATTCCATACTTATTAGTTCTTTAAAAATAACAGAAAAATCTTGACCTTTCATTACATAGAAATTCCATACTTTTTGTCTACATTATTCTTTGGTTTTGTTATTGCATGCACCTTTTTTCCTCCTAAAGTAGCTCCATCTGAGTCTTCTTCAAAGAGACCTAAGATGCCACTCTTGCCTCAAGTTCAAGTGCTGCCACCCCCGCCTCCTAATGAAGGTTAGCGGTTTATTTGCTTAATATCATAGATGCCACCTCCACCTCCACCTCCACCTCCTGGACTGTTATCACTTATCAGCCTTATTCATCATTCTGAACTATACATTTTTCAGATTGTATATCAACTGTCTGCACAGAACCTTATACAAATTCTCCGCCTGGAGAACCTTGCAGATGTGTCTGGCCGATGCGAGTTGGTCTTCGCCTTAGTGTTTCTCTTTATACCTTCTTCCCTTTGGTTTCAGAACTAGCTTCTGAAATTGCCACTGGAGTTTTCATGAAACAAAGTCAAGTTTGCATTATGGGAGCAAATGCAGCAGACCAACAACCTGAGAAAACTGTTGTCCTTATTGATTTGGTGCCACTTGGGGAAGAGTTTGATAATACTACAGCCTTTTTGACTTCTGACAGATTCTGGCACAAATTGGTTATTATAAAAGCTTTCTACTTTGGAGACTATGACGTGTTATATGTGAGTTATCCAGGTATATATAAATTTTAATTTCTTGTCTAACCGCTTTTTCTCTATCTATTTACATGAGAAATTTTATGGGGTACTAATTCTATATATATATATATATAGGTTTACCTCCTTCTCCTCCTTTACCTCCTTCAAGCCTTAACATGTTCAATGGAGGTCCATATTCCATTGATGGCAATAATGGAAGGATAATAAAGCCCATTGGGGTCGACATACTGAAGAGACAGCAGAAAGGTGGGCTTAGCAGAGGCATAATTTCCACTATTGCTGTTTCTGTTTCTTTAGCAGTTGTTTTATGTGCTGCTGCTGCCTGGGTCATGCTCAAGTTCAGAGATCATGTTAGTCAGCCAGCATCAACCCCACGGAAGCTTTCACCACCTTCTCTTACCAGAGAACCAGGTAATACAACTGATATTCTAAGAACAATGTGAACTAGCTACTGCAATTTTCCCTGTTAGTTTATTGTCGTGGTGGTTCATAATTAAAAACAACATTGTATTCATGTATTACAAATTAAATGTCGAGGTGGGGGAAAATGGCAGGATTTTTGGCTGAAAAAGAATAATTCAATTTCAAAGATTTGAATAAAATATTATTTTGAAACAAAATCATTCTAGACCTGTACTTTTGAGTGTTTCCTTATCGTATAATAATTGTGACAAACAACTTGATTGTTTTATCATGGGGCCCTTTTGCTTACAAAACATGAATTTCATAGGTACTGCAGGATCACTTAGAGGTGCGGGTGCGGGAGTTGGTTCTGTTTCCACATCATTTCGATCTAGCATTGCTGCTTATACAGGATCTGCTAAGACTTTCAGTACGAATGACATCAAGAAAGCTACTGATAATTTCCATGCTTCAAGAATACTTGGAGAGGGAGGTTTTGGCCTTGTTTACAGTGGTATCCTTGAAGATGAGACCAAAGTGGCAGTCAAGGTTCTAAAGAGGGAGGACCATCATGGTGATCGTGAATTCTTAGCTGAAGTTGAGATGCTTAGTCGTCTTCACCATAGAAATTTGGTCAAGTTAATTGGTATATGTATTGAAGACAGCTTCCGCAGCCTTGTTTATGAACTCGTTCCAAATGGAAGCGTGGAATCCCATTTACATGGTACTTAAAATTTGCTTCTTAATTATGTGCTTACTGCTTACTTCATTCTTGTGGTAGCATGCCAGTTGCATAGTTCTTTAAGATAATAATCATATTTTATTCTATTGTCTTATGATAGGGGTTGACAGGGAAAACAGCCCACTTGATTGGCGTGCCCGGATGAAGATAGCACTTGGTGCAGCTCGTGGCCTAGCTTACCTGCATGAAGATTCAAGTCCCCGTGTTATACATAGGGACTTCAAGTCTAGCAACATATTGTTGGACGATGATTTTACACCAAAAGTATCTGATTTTGGACTGGCTCGAACAGCAACGGATGAGGAAAACAAGCACATATCAACACGTGTCATGGGAACTTTTGGGTATGAAGTTTTCTCCCTTTCTTTTTTCTGTTTTGGAAATTTTTATCTCTTAAGCTTCCCGCCATTAGTTTTCCTTCAGACTTCAACATAAAGTGAACTAATTTCTTGACCATGCCAAAAGACATTTGCCTCTGTAGTCGCTTATTTTTAGTATCACCTAAGGAATTTGTAAACTGAAATCATTTAATAATAGCCAGGTTTATTTGAATGACATTAGTAATGTTAGGAAGTCTCACATCGTCTGCCTCAGTTCTTGGAGTGCAACTTATATATCTGTTGGGCAACTTCACTTAGTGCTAATTGGTTTTAAGTTGAAATCTAACAAGTAATTTTTTATGAAGAAGTGGAAGTATAGCAATAATAAAGGTAACTACTATTTCTGGTGATTTGTTGCGGGAATTGGATATCCAGCTATAACTCCATCTTCATCTAAGTTATCCAAATGGAAGTATGCTTAATATTTAAAATCTTGATGGCAAAAATTATCTTCCAGTATTGCGCTTTAGCTAGCTAGTACACTAACCACCCTCAATATGAACCTTTTCTAAATGATTCGACAAAGAGAATTTTGGAGGATACATATGAATATGATATGCAATCCTGATTAGTAGTCGTCTTTCCTTATCAGCTACATGTAATACTATTTGAACAATTGTTGAATTTAAATCCATGGCAGTATTACCACTTGGTCGAAACCTATTTTTTTCCTGGTTGATTTTCAGTATCATGCATTTGCTGACATATATATATATTTTGAAAATTGATTTAGTTATGTGGCGCCAGAGTATGCAATGACTGGACATCTTCTTGTTAAGAGTGATGTTTACAGCTATGGTGTTGTTCTTCTTGAGCTTTTGACTGGAAGAAAACCTGTAGACATGTCACAAGCTCCTGGTCAAGAGAATCTTGTCGCTTGGGCTCGTACACTTCTCACAAGTAAAGAAGGATGTGAAGCAATGATAGACCAATCCCTAGGCACTGATGTGCCCTTTGATAGTGTAGCTAAAGTTGCAGCCATTGCTTCAATGTGTGTGCAACCAGAGGTATCAAACCGTCCTTTCATGAGTGAGGTTGTGCAGGCTTTAAAACTTGTATGTAATGAGCGTCATGAAGCAAAAGAAGAAGCAGGTTCAAGCAGTTTTAGCCTGGAGGATTTATCTGTTGATTTAGCTCTTGGAATCAGCACTGTTTCTGGTCAGCTATCAGATAATTTCCAAAGCCAATTCTCAGCTACTAACTTTGATTCTGGAGTCGATATTGAAAGAGGCTTTGCAGCATCAGAAATTTTCAGTTCATCAGCAAGATTTGGCAGGGCGGAGACTGGATCATTCAGAAGAAACTCTTATTCAGGTCCACTGAGAACCGGAAGAAGCCGGCGGTTGTGGCAGATAATTAGGAGTCTTTCTAGTGGTAGTGTCAGTGAACACGGAACTATGTTAAAGTTGTGATCATATTCCCATAAAGAAATTGCATTTTTTTTGGACTTTCTCTGTGTCTATTGCACTACCTGGATTTGTTAATATCATAATATGCAGTTCATTATCTTAACTCTGCAAAGAGGCATTCACTCCTCGGCTTTGAGAGCCTTATAGGCTTAACTTAAAAATAAAAGCATGTTGTAGATAGGATGTGCCATGCTTTGCTACTGTTCTGCAAAAATACTGTAACTGGTACCCACTCTGAAGAGGGGGAGTAATGTAAATCTGCCTTGATGGTAAAAATATAAGGTTAGCATCCACTTTTGGTACCTCAAAATTTTTATTGCACATTTGGTCCTCAATGTTTTTAAATTTTAGCAATTTTGATCACGATTAGTTTGTCATCAGTTTTTTAACCAAAATTGCTTACATGACATTCAATGGATGGTGACACTAACATATTAACATAACAAATTACTAGACATATAAGTCGACGTGACATTGACAGTGTGCTGATTTGGCAATAGTGACCAAAATCCGGATTGTGTATGTCATGTTAGCATACGTATCATATATAACGTAGTGTGTCAATGTTAGGTCATCACTTAGATGTCACGTCGAGAACCAAATGTACAATAAGATTTTTTTAGGGACCAAAATAACACAATTATAAAACTGTAAGAATCAAAAGTGGATTTAAGAAAAAAAATTAAGAAATAGTTGATAAGTTATTATATTAGTTTAAATTGAAAAAAATAAACTAATTATAATTAATTCGATTTAATTTAGATTTGAAGTGAAAAAAATAATTAATTAATTGAAAATTTCCTTTGGTTTAAATTTTTCAGACCAATCTAATGGTTTAAATTAAAACAAACCTCAATTTTTTTTTTAAAAAATGTTTTTGGATGAATCACAACAATTTGAAACTCAGCGTTAACTGTCAAGAGATATTGGGCCTTAGAAGTTGGGCTTTTTTCAAGTGTAGTGTACGGTGATTGTGAGGAGATCTCAGAGCCGCTGCTGATGTTAAAATAGAGTATAGACTTTAGAGTCAGCGAGCGAAAGAGGGGTTTTGGAACGTGCAAGATCCGTTGCTGTAATCTCTGCATTCTGTGATGGTAATTCAATTTCATTTTGCTTTTGTCTTCTCAATTTCAATTTCAATTTTCTGATTCTTTGTTTTTGATTTTACGTTGAAGGCTCCAAAACCGATAACGAGTCCCGTCCCCGATTCTTGGTACCCCACACTCTCCGTCTTCACCCTCGCCATCGGCCTCGTCTTAACCGCCTCTTTCTTCATGTCAGTTTTTTTCTCGATCTCCTTCCTTTTCTATTACGCATCTAGACACGATCTCGATTTCCATGAATCAATTAGCTTGCAATTGTAAAATCATTTTGGTGGATTTATGAATCTTTGGAATTTCACTCATCATTAGTAACGCTGGATTTGATTTATTGGTATCTGTGGAGTTATTGGAAAATGTTATCATTTTGTTGTTGGTACCTTGATCTGAGTAAGTGGTAGCAAATACAAAGTCAACAAAAGGGAAGTTTTATGAGAATGACGAGACTTAGATACACTTCTTTAGGTGCCTCTCATGTTTTCTAATCAGAATTGGAGTTTCATCTCAGTAATATGCGTAAAATGGTTTTATGGTTAGCATGGGTTAATAAGGTGAAACGTCCAATTCTAATTGGAGAACAACACAAAATACTTAAGCAACTGCATCTAAGTTTTGTTCCTATGAGAAATGTTTGTCACTGGTGGAATATAGATTTCTCTTGTTTGTAAGTACTGAATGAGGAACAAACTAATGGCTACTTGGGTGAGAGATTTTGCAATTGGAGGAGTAAGTTTAACACAGGATACAATTCATTAAATTTAGACAAACAAAGGAGCATGTAGAATAACATTCTTCTATCCAAGCTCAAGAGTAATACTGTAGGTATCCTGTCCAGGGATCTTCAACATTGGCCACTTTTGCCCATGTGTTGTTTAACCAGCTAATAAAATAGTAGTTGTGTCCATGTCTTACCTGGGTCAGACAGATATAGATAGTTGTCGTGGCAAAATGGGTGGATTTATTGTCCTCTGTTGCCTGGCTTTGAGAATCTCGTGAGACAAAGGTACTTGTTGTTAGTTGCTACAAGTTGAGGCAAGCTTATATACGTGAAATCTAACCCAGGAGCTGAATGTCATTATTGATTTGATGGCCTATTAGTGATAAGTTGTAGGTGTGTGTTCGGCTTGGACTTTTTCTTGTATTTTTGTGGTGTTTAATGATGTTTCAAATCTTAAAAGATATCAGGAGTTTCCCCTTCTCCTGTTTGGTCAAGTTTCATGAACTATGAATGTTCATGCCTCACTAACCAGCTATCATATCATTGTATCTATATTCATCTCTATACATTAAGTAAATGGATGTATTATTTGCAGTTATGAAGCAACATCTTCTAGGAAAAGTCGTTCACTTGTTCAGGAGCTGACAACTGGAGCAGTGGCTTCAGTCTTCTTGGTATGGATTTTTTTGTGTTTCCTTTGTTCAGACATTTTTTACATGAAACGGGTATGATAAATGATATGGTAAAACTTATATTTATGTGTCTATCTTCTTGGCAGGGTTTTGGGTCCTTGTTCCTCCTACTTGCTTCTGGCGTTTATGTCTAATTTAAACATTGAATTGGATGAAAATTTTGCTAAGCAGATAGCTTTAAATGAAAATTTGCATTGGCCGTTTTAGTTTGATATCCGACTCTTAAGTTATGTTCTTAATCTATCGATAACAATGTCGTTTGTGTGTAATGTTCAAGAAGATTATGATATCTGAGATAGTTTTCAAGCATGTTTCTGGGGTACTTTCTATTTGCTGAATGCAGATGAATATCATGTTTGATACTTTGATAATATACAATATTTGGGGCCTCTTTCGAATGGAAGGGTTGGGTGAAATTATTTGTGCCTTTAGGCTCTGATGACAGCGAAAAGTGGTTAATGAATTTTTCTTGTTTAAAAAAAGTTATCGTTTCGATAAGTTTTCTTACTCTTTCCCATTTTCTATCCATCTAAGAAGAGAATTTTTTTTTCCGTGGACTAATTATATATACTCAACTAATTAACAAGTATTACAAATAGAACTAAAGAAGTAACAATTTTATTGAAATAAAAAAAGAATTGCTCTTCAATGATCAAAATGTCAAAAATTTCACGTTATGTCTAAATAGTATAAACCAGCAAATATAATAGCACCTGTTGAGCGAATTAACAATCATTACAAACAGTACTTAACCATTGTATACTTCTTTTACTTATTTTATGAGCTAAACATTCCATGAACTCCCCGATATCACTCCAATTGTTGGTGAAAGTGAATGCAACATATTGGATACAAATACAATTGTTGGTGAATAAAAGAAACGTAACTTGGAGAAAATTATACGAGAAGTCTCATCTTGCAACATTCTTTGACTTTGTTGTTAATTATTAAGGTTTATACCTGCAAATTTATTTCGGACAGTTGAAAAATAAAAACATTATTTTTTTAGCGAATTAGAAAGAAAATACAGGTAGCATTCTTGGAACATTTTTTTAACAAGATTTCTCTATTTCGAGTGGAGATAGAGCGAAACTTCGTGTTGCTCTTAAGGGAAAGAAACTACTTACATTCGTGTTGCTCTATAAAAAATTCATACATAATGTATTATATATATATATATTGATCAAATTAATTTATATAATAATATCTAATTGGTAATTAATTTATCATATTAATTTATTAATATCAATTTACATATTAATTAATTTATTAACATGAATCTATTATATTAATGTTAATTGATTTATTAATTATATTTATTTAAATTAAAAATAAAATAATTTTATTTAATATATTTTTTAAAATAAATATAAAATTCTCAGGTGATATCATCTCATAGAATAAAATATTCTTTTATTTATATATATGATTAGATACATAATCAAAACTAGTTTTCAATAAATAAATAAAAAACACACAATTGTGATTAAAAAGTGAATACCAACGCCATCTAGAGGCAAGAGCGGAGCGGAAATCTGTTAATAAATACTCGTCGTTAGCCGTATTATGCTCTCATGGACCCGGTTCCAAGTATTCGTCGTTCCAGCAGAAATTTGCTCTCAAACCTCATATCATATCCAGTAAAAAATAAAAATTAACAGTACTTAATCCACCAATAAATACCTCCCGTACTTTTGCCACATATTCTGACATTTGATTAAGTAAGATGTGAAAATTATTGTAAAATCTTTGATAGTTATTTTTATTCTTACAAATAAAAAAATCTAAAAACATTTATTTTTTATTCCTAGGAATAAAAATAATCTAATATTTTTATTTTCTCACCTGTGTTTAATTCTTGTTGCAAAGACAGGGAAAGAAGTAATTAATAAATATTGTATAGAATTGTAATCATAAGATATTGTTTGGTGTCATGGATATTTTAATATTCTTAAGAAAGTGAAGTGACAATATACTAGCCTTGTATTTGGTAGCACCTTAGGGGACGTGGATCCCCAAAACAATTTTAAGTTAATTTTGTTGTGTTTTAACATGAAAAAAAATGAGATATGAATCTCAATAATGTTATTCCAAAACATACTAAAATCCACCGAGTCTATGATGATTTTTATCAACTTGGATGAAAATGATCGATGAACTAAAATAGGCTTACACTTCCCCGTTGAAAGATATATATTTTTTATTCATCCCCCATTGAAAGATATGTTTATTCTTTGTTCAATTTTAATAAAATATTAATAAAACAAATAAAAATATTCTTAGTGTTTTTTTCCAGGATATTGCAAGTTATACTAAAGTACTAAACACATAATTTTATACTTTATGACTTGGTCAATACCTGGAAAAGAAATCAATGATAAAATTAGTGCCCTTCATTGATTGATGGTCTTGCTCATTTATGATGAGTCGTATGTTTTATATTTTGTCGAATATGTGTACTTGACAATGTTCGACAGATTTGATCTATATATAATTGACTGTCCGACTCTCTTTTTAAGGAAATAACACGGATATTAACGGGGAGTAGCAAGTTTATCGGCAACGGCAATTAGAATAGAACAAGAACTCTTGGACCACTCTCGGAATACTATGAAGCTTCATATAGAACATTTTATGGACTATGGTAAACCTTATATTAAATCTTGGCATGAATGAATGGTATACGCAACCATGGACGAATTCGGGAAGTAACTAGTGAGGAGACCAAAATTATATAAATTGAGATTTTAAATGAAAAATTGTTAATCTAAATATCAAATATATAATATATTTTATCAAATTATGTATAATAATGTTGTTTTCATATCATAAGTTTTAATGTTGTTTCGAACATTATTATCCATGATTACTATTAGTGCATAAATTTGCCGTGCTAGTTACCATGGTCTCTCGGCTAGTAGCAAATCATAAATAAATCGATTTAATATATATAAAGTGAGATTCTTGATAATTATTATTTATATTTAATTTGTATATTTAAGTTACATAATAATTATCTAATTTTCTCTTTTTTAATATTTTTTTTAGTTAAAAAATGACAAATTCACCACAACATTAGTCCTCATTTAATTTAATCATTTATTAGCTTAAAATTAGATATATATAAATTTCAAATATACTCAAATTTCATGTGAATTCGAAAATTTTAATGTTATTTGTAGAAATTGGTATACTTGCTAAGGAATTATCAACCCTAGAGACAAAAATAGATCTGTACGAGTGGAACGAATCTTTTACTACTTTTGTACCGATTCCAACAGGATTTTTAGATGAATCACTCTGTGTCAAATTGAGGTGAGACACGGTCTCAATCATCTGTCTTTATTCAACAAAAGTAGAAAACGAAGCAAAGATATATTGTAAACAAGTCAATATGAGGTTGAGGACACGGGTCTCAATCATCTATGCCTTAGAATCATGCCAATTTATAGTGCTCCATACATATCAAGTGTGGATTTAAATCAGATATTATTTTATTTAAGAAAGAGATTTGCTCATTCAAATTGTTTACTTTTCGCTGCTTATAAAAGGGAATTTAGTTATATTATATTCCGTTGCATGAGATATAAGGCGGATTCAGTAATTAAAGGAGAAAAGAAGGAGCAAAAGATCGTGATTCCGAGTTCTCGGTTCGAAGCTAGCAGAGACATAATCATGTCTTACAAAGTTACAAATCATCGAGCTATTGCTGACAAGATTGACTGCGCTTATCAGATAATAAAGCAGATTATTAACTTTATCCCCACTGTATATGACACTGTTGCAATGAAATGTTTCGATATATGATTGGCTGTAATTTTATATATGTTTCGATATATCAATTCATGACTGCAGCTGATAAAAGAAATTCATGACTGCATAAATACGTAAGGATAGGGAATTCATATTCATTATGTCATGTACAAAACTTTGTATCAAATAATAAAAACCTGATTGTAGTTAAGGGTCACTCCACGGCTGATCTGGACATTGAGTGTATATGTTTATATTAAAGTTTGCGAACTAACTGATATGTGCCTAGCACATCATGTTTCCAAGCCTAATTAAGCCCTTAAATGCATCAATTGATATGATAATAGTTTCCAATTGGTGTGAATATGACGCATATGCTTTAATGATGTAATTTGGTCAAGATTGAAGTGTTTAGCAGGAAAAATGAGCAAAAACAGATGCAGAGAAGATCAAGAGAAGTTGTGGCGCGGTCAGCGCCACTCACCACGCGATCCGCGCGAGTGCTGCTCCAGAAAAGGGTTTTCCTCTGGAAGTTGGCGCGGTCAGCGCCATACCCCGCGCCGTCAGCGCCAGAATCAAATGGTGGCGCGACCCGCGCCAAGAGCCACGCGATCCGCGCCAGACCTCTTATCTGCAGAAAAACTGATGCTGTCAAGGGCTAAACTTGGGATTTCACTTCCCCAAGTATAAATACACGAACCCACTTCAGTTCCGGGGACTTTTGCACGAAATTCGTCACCAAAGGAAGAGAAGAAGGCTTGGAGTAGAGCTAGGGTTTGGGTGAGAGGGGAAGAGGGTTCTTCCCTCTTCCCTTCCTCTTCTTCCTTGTACATATCATCAAGCATGCTTCTTTTTGCTGTACCAAGGCCATCCTTGTTAGGTTTGGCTAGTTTCTTTTGTATCTAGGGCAAGCATTTAATGTAACTCACATTTGGATTGGATTGTATTGAATGTTCATTAATGCTATGCTATTTCATTACACTTTGCATGAATGCTTCCTTCTCTTCTCTAGACTTAGCTAACCTAGTTAAGAGTTTAGAGTTAGGGTTCACAATAGACATATTGGGGCTCTAGTCTTGGAACCAAGTGTGGTGACTTGCTAACATCACCTAGACATAGGGATGGGTGCTCGTGGCTTGGGTTCATTTGTGTGTTTGCTTAATGCTTAACTTGCTTAAGATCACTAAGAGATTAGGGTTGGATGGTGAGTTAAAGAACTAAGTGGCGAGACATCCAAGCTTAGTCAATATAAGAAAACACACTAGCTAAATAGGTAGTGTAAATGAATGTTGCAATTAATCCATGAAGAATGCTAGGAATGTTAAGTGTGAGTCCCTAGTTATCTTAGGTTGCGTTTGGTACACCCACTATCCATCTTGTATATAATGCTTTATGTTTATGTTATGTTTAGCTTTCAATTTACTTCACACAACAACACTTTCCGCTTAGTATTTTGTCATCCAACCTTGAGATACGAATTTATGATTTAATTGGCCAAACAATCCTCGTTGGGAACGACAATCCCTTATCACTGTATTACTTGAGCGACCGGTATACTTGCCGAGAGCGCAACACTAACAAAATTAAATTTTTAGGCAAATTTCAATGTATAGACATACTTTTATTGTATAGACAAGTTGGCTTGTATTATAGTTGTGTCGGATAAGGAGCTTTTGGTTATAAATCTGGTACATGCGAGCACGGGAACTCAACTTGGTTTACTTGCGCTGGAGTTTACTTTTGATGGAATCTATCATGTGGTGCCCTTTTACTGGTTTAATTCTTTGGGTTTTTGGTGTCCGGCTATACTGTTTTAAATGAGGCAAGGTTGTAAAGTAATTGCTCTTAGCATATGGTTTGTAAATGGGTAAGGTACTCCTATACCTTCGCAATGAATTTTTTTTTGAAAAAAAAACTAAACAAATCATAAAATTGAATTTACTCTTCAAATTAAATTTGGAGCATTTCAAATGAAAAACAAAAGGGAAAAATATGTTTTATTCCTTATATTTTAGTTAAATACTATTTTTAGTCTTCAAACTTTCATATATTATAATTTAATCTCTGAACTTAGAAAAAGAATGTGTCTTTAGTTCCCGGGCTTACTCTACTCTCAAATTTTTGAACTTTTTTTAACTTACAGTTGCGAGACAGGATTAAAAATATGTTTTTTTATATATATAAAAAGTAGGAACTAAATCATACAATATGAAAGTTCGGATATTAAAAACAAGATTCAATGATGTCCGAGACTAAAAACATAACCTGACTTGTTGTTTGCCACATGCCAGCCCCTAACTCAATCAGTGAATCTACAAGATTAAGGTTTGGGTATCAAGTTTTTTTTCTCCTTTTATTTTTGTCATTGTACTGTACAATTTGTTTTGTTTGTTTTCCCGGCTGTGAACCTTGCCACAAGTTATGTAGCTCAGTGCTCAGTACCTGTCTTTGAATTATTATTACTCACTCGTGGACATTAATTGAGGTGGGGTTTCGTTCAAAATGTTGAAGAAGGGCCCCCATTTATTTACGAAAATATTACACGTAATAAAATTTTGTAATTAATATTTTTGTTTAAATTAAAATTGCATTAAAGTTCAATTACTTGCTGTGATGTGAAACTCTAATTATAATTACACAATAATTAATATAAAAAATACTTTGAATAACTAATTAGGAGGAAACAAGAGAAGTAACAAATTCAAAGTGAGACTCTTTGTCTGTCGTTGTAGAGTGAGAGATAAAGAAAAAGTAGACCCCTGTCTTTATTAGGGGTTAATAAATTATAGTATGCGGAAAGAAAGAAGTCACTAGGAAAATCCAAGTGAGTTAAGTCTCTTAATTAAATGATTAGTACGTATCTGTTCTTAAAACTTGTTTTCGAAACATAGTATGTTAATGTCACTTCAAACTCATTTTGGTCTGTCACATTTTTAAAAAAAATTAAAGCAGTAAAGCACAAACATACATTTGAATCTAAACAAAACAAGAAAGCCAACCGCTTTATAAATTCATTTGCCAGTGACTCAAATCTCACCTTCATAGCTCATACCACTCTCCACTGTTTCTTTTCTTCCCTCTAATTTTGTTTCATTGGTGTGACAAAAGCAAAGCTAAGTATCAAGTAGCACCAATGGTGGTGAAGAAGCCGCGAATTGTGATAATTGGAGCAGGAATGGCAGGCCTCACTGCTGCCAACAAGCTTCACAGTGTGGGTGCCTCAAAGGACTTGTTTGAGGTGTGTGTTGTTGAAGGTGGAAACAGGATTGGTGGGAGAATCAACACATCAGAGTTTGGTGGTGACCGAATTGAGATGGGTGCCACTTGGATCCATGGAATTGGAGGCAGCCCAATTCACAAAATAGCTCAACAAATCCATTCACTTGAGTCTGAGCAACCTTGGGAGTGCATGGATGGGAATGAGAATAAGGCCACCACCATTGCTGAAGGTGGCTTTTTGGTAAACCCTTCCCTTGTTGACCCTATCACAAAGCTTTTCAACAATCTCATGGATCATGCTCAGGGAAAGATGCCAACAACAACAACAACAACAAAGGGTCATTGTGGAAACCTTAGTGTTGGCTCTTTTCTCAGACAAGGCCTTGATGCTTATTGTGGCTCATCAAAAGAGGAAGAGGAGCTCAAAGGGTTTGGAAAATGGAGCAGGAAGTTACTTTATGAAGCAATCTTTGCAATGCATGAGAACACACAGAGGACTTATACATCTGCTGCTAATTTGTTCACTCTGGATTATGCAGCAGAAAGTGAATACCAAATGTTTCCAGGTGAAGAAATCACAATTGCTAAAGGCTACTTGAGCATAATTGAATCTTTGGTTTCTGTGCTACCACCTGGTTTGGTTCAGTTGGGAAGAAAAGTCACAAGAATTGAATGGCAGCCCGAGAGACACGAGGCGATGAATTTGGAAAATGGAAGAACATGTTCTAGGCCTGTGATGCTACATTTCTGTGATGACTCTATTATGTCTGCGGATCATGTCATTCTCACAGTTTCACTTGGAGTGTTGAAGGCTTCTATTCGTGATGATGGTTCAGGTATGTTGATGTTTAATCCCCCTTTACCCTCTTTCAAGGCTGAGGCTATTTCAAGGCTTGGTTTTGGTGTTGTTAATAAGTTGTTTATGCAATTGAGTGAGCCTCCACATGAGAGAAGAGATGAACATGAACACTCCAAAGGGTTCCCCTTCTTGCAAATGGTTTTTCACTCACCTGAATCTGAGTTGAGGCACAAGAAAATTCCCTGGTGGATGAGGAGGACAGCTTCCCTTTGTCCCATTTACAACAATTCTAGGGTCCTCCTATCTTGGTTTGCTGGGGAAGAGGCTTTGGCACTAGAGTCACTCAAAGAAGAAGAGATCATTGAAGGGATTTCAGACACAATTTCATGCTTCCTACCACATTCACTTGAGTTTTGCAACGGGAATGTGAATTCTGAGAAGTACTCTCACGAATACAAGGTGAAATTCAGTAAAGTGTTGAAGAGCCAGTGGGGAACAGATCCATTGTTTTTAGGCTCATACAGTCATGTGGCAGTAGGATCAAGTGGTGATGATTTAGATACAATGGCAGAGCCATTGCCAAAATGCCACACTTCTGCTTCACCACCACTTCAAATCTTGTTTGCAGGGGAAGCAACCCACAGAACCCATTATTCTACAACTCACGGAGCTTACTTCAGTGGCCTTAGGGAAGCCACTAGGCTTCTTCAACACTATTCACTGTGTTAAGACTTATAATATAACAACTTTGTATTGTTTCTTTCGCCCCTTTTAAAATTGTTATCTTTAATTTGTATGAAATTATTCTTATTTTTCTCTTTGGGGGAAATTAGTAAGTGATTGTCAAAAATTGAAAATTAGAAGTGGCAAGATGAAAAGTGAGATGGGGACATTCAGCTGTACTAAAAGACCAATTATTCCACATATAATTGCTTTCTTTTAATCTATTCGGGTGTAGTTTCTTTTTGTTTCATATCTTGTAAATCATTAAAACAAACTACAAGGTGTCCTTTTGCTTGAATTATGAATCTGATGTCTATCCATGTGTATTTTCTGGCTTCCCCCAGTGGACAGGATCCGGTAAACTCGGGTCTTTCCAACTTGGAACCTCCTCATCAGCTCTTCACTGAAACAAAATATGGCTTGTCAACTCGACTACTTATCAGTTTTCAATACAAATAAGTCATTTTAACACCCTTTCCTTTGACGGGAAACCGCAAAGAACTCAATTTTGAGTCAGATCAGAGTTTTACTTGGAACAATAATTGATACTTCGAATTTCGATAGTCTTTATGTTTTAACTTTAGCTCGCCGCAATCGGGAATTAATAAATTATTGCCCAATGCACTTTTGATGACAGTAAAAATTCAACCTTTCGGCCAAATGGCCATATGTTTGATCATATCTCGTGAAGTGGAACTTTTGTTCTTTCTTGATCATATCTCCGTTTAAAGTCATAAGTAAAAAATTTCATTAAATATTTTAAAAAAAATTATTATTCATAATAATCTTATTCAATTTAAATATAATTAACTCTAGTTTATTTGATGACTTTTAATAAAATCTTTCTTTATAATCATTTTTATTTATTTATAAAGTTTAAATATGAGACTTTACATTCAATTTCTTACACTAATATAATATTGTTATATCTGATAGTATATTTTAATTTTAATATATTACATATTTTAAAATTAATATTTTTTATTTAGCGGAAAAATATTTTAAAATAAGTAATCTAGAAAATCATTGAAAGGGTGTCAATTTTTTTGTAAGATTTAAAATAAATTCAATATAGTTGGAAAAAATACTATGGAAACTTTATTATCTAGAGTGGTTTTACTCTTAATCGACTTAATTAGAATTATTTTCAATAAAAGATATCTATCATTTAAAAAAATCAACACTATATGTTAAAGTTATATCGAAATATTGTAATTTGTTACATGTGTAGGATTAATCCGAATTTTTTATTACAATGATAATAATATAAAATATTCACATTTATGGATAATAATATCTTCTTTGAGTCATGTTTTCTTATCCACAAACTTAAATTTAAAATCTTATAAAGACCAAGTCCAATTTCATTATTGGATAATTTGGTTGTGTGAATTGAAAAAAAAATTTTAAAGAAAAAGAAATATAGAAAACATATTTATGAATGTAATTTTCTCTCTCCAACCAAAGAATCCCCACAGAAAAGATCAAGTGATTTTTCATTTTTTCTGTGCATAAGATCGCTTCGCCAGGATTCATGAATATGATATGTCCCATCCAACCTCTGCTTGTACGTGACTACGTGTGTAGGATCTATTTATTGGTCATATGCCCACCATATTGTTAATCCAAAGTCCCGTTTTTTTATATTTTTAGTTAAAATTAAAGATATATATAAAAAAATTATAATAATTCATACATTCTATTCTATTCAATTAATTAAATTAAAATAAAATTTAATATTAAATGAATATTTATAATATATGAGTATTCATGCATTCAAAAACATTTTCTCTCTTATTTTCAAAGAATAATTTTAAGCTATAATAGAGTTGTTCAAGTTAATCTCTCTTTAAAGATTAATACGACTTACTTTGTGATGGTACATAAGTTTAAAATGAAGTTTTTTAAGCATAAAAGAATAATTTAAAATCAGTAAAAAATATTTGAGGATTAAAATGATTATTTATTCCATTTCAATCATATCCACTTCATTTTTTATGTTTTTCTTTATCCAATAACTCACACATATAATGTTTTCTGTAAGATTAAACTCACAAGAGTTTTCTACAGACATACTCCAACATTGTGGCCTACCAACCAATAGGTTTTAGTGCTAGTATTGGATTTTTATGTAAAGAAAATCAACCAAGCTTGATACTTACTTTACATTGTTTTGAGGGGCTGTCGAGAAAAGAAATAGAAGAGAAAAAAGTATGAGATAACTAAAAAAAATTGCATTATTTGAATGGAAAAAACCTACCTTTAAAAAAAATGAATGGATAAAATTAAAAAATGATACTTTTTTTTTCTATTTTATTTAATTTTTTGCTTGGATGAACAAAATAGAAAAGACAAAAGAAAAAATTTATATGTAACTATCTTTGTAAAAACATATCATATGTTAATGGACAAAATTATTAAAATTGTTTCTTTTAATAATGTTTATATAACAAAAATTAAACTATTAGTAGTTTAGTACAAATATCAAGAATGTATGTATATTAGTATAATATTATTGTAATATTTAATATACTAATAATATATGTAATTTTATATTAATAAAATCGTTTATTAGTATAACATATCATTTTATTCATGACTTATTATAAATATTGAATAAAAATATATTTTTCAAACTAATTTAATACTAAACTGGTAGTATATACTAACATGATTTTTTACTATGTTTGGTCAAGTTTGTATAGAGCTAACAGTTCTCGTAACTCGTAAGTTTTTCCAGCCACTGCCCCCGTTTCCCATTTTTAACTGTGTTCTATTTTTTGTTTTTACAGCAGTTTTTATTATACTGCTTTTTACACTCTTAACAAAAACATATTTCTCTTTTATCTTATCTAATTATTTAACATATTACTTCTAAAAAAAAGTAACATATTAAAATAGTATATTGGAATATAAAAAAAAGAATAGGAAAGAAAAAACATTATTATATTATAATTCAATTCCAGTGCTCCTTCGAATAATAATAAGAATAATAAATCAGAAAAAAAAGATAGAGAAAATAAAACTGAAAAAAATCAGAAAAATGATAGAGGGTGAAAAAACACTGAAATGGCCCACTTGCTGTCTCTTCCTGTCTCTGGTGGGCTTCAATCACACTTTGATGATCGCATATCACAAACCAATGCTTTGCCTAATAACTGATAAGTCTTTGTATGACACGTAAACAAACAAATGTGAATCTATTTTCCTTCGCTCACCCTAATTCTAATAACAAGTTCTTTAATATTTTCTCTCATACATATTTATTTCATTTTTTAATGCATACATATTTTTTTCATATTAAGTAAAATTTATGTAAATTTCATTAAACATGTGAGTTTGAGTTCTTTTCAGTGGGCATCTTTTTCAAATCAAAGAAATTTACGTAAATTTGAACAAATTAAAAACAAATTAGAAAAAAAATTGTTACAAAGTATGATATTAACCCTTTTCTAATGCCTCTCACTCCATGTCACTAAATAATACTTATTCCAAATTTCTAATAGGACATTTTTTTTTAAATACAAATCTAGTTCTCTTATTTTATTTAATTTATAATTTCAGTCTCTCTATTTTAAAATAGATATTTTTTGTAATCCTATTTTAGAAAATTTATAATTTTGATTTAATTTTCATTTTTTGTTTACATTTAATTCTTCTATTTTTTACATTTTAATTAATAAAATAATTTCTTGATGGTACTTTTAAAAAATAAATATGTTAGAACTAGAGTTTGAATCAAAATAATAGAAATAAAATATAAGTTAAATTAAGAGTCCAATTAAATTTGTGATTTTTTTAATAGGAGACTAATTATTTATATTTTAAATTTGATAAACCAAAATTATGAATTGAATAAAATATGAGAATCAAAATTATATTTGAAATCTTTTTTTTCAAAGTACAAAGAGTATTTAAATAGATTTTAACTATCCTAACAAAAAAAAATCCTCATAGTATATGATTAGAAATCAAACTTTTAAAAGCATGTTTTTTTTACAAAAAAAAACATGTTTAAAAAATTTAATTATTTATCAATTATGTTAGATTTTGTTGGTAAATTTCCAATATATTAATTATTAAAATATCATCTTTTTACCTCTAATCATCATTATGATACTTGCCCGCAATATCTTTGGTCTGTTATGAGTAAAACAAATTGATTCGTTAACTATTTGATTAAATGTTAACAACCAATATTATGCAGATAATCATTCGATTTATGGATAACTAATGCCACACAAACCTGCTGAAGCTTTACTTGGACCTGACTGGCAGGACCATTGAATCTTCGACACGTGCTAATTATACAGATTGTGTTGCAGAGTGTAAAATCTTATTGACGCTGTTCAGTACGTTTGTTTCAATTCAATCAAAGCAAACTGTTACATAGGAATAAATATTAGATGTGTGTTCGTAGTTAATTATTATTCTCGATGTGACCAATATCAATAAAGCAAATTGTGCTGCATATTTGCCCCCATAAATTTTGTGTCATGTATATGTAGTATTCATCAAGGATCCATTTGACAGAAAGAAAAATTATACAGAATGGATGAAAATATATGAAGAGCATTGAAAATTAAAGGTTTTTAATTGAAAAGAAATAAAAAAGAAATAAGAAAAGAGATAGATAGATAAATAAAAATAGATGAAAACTATGTTAAGAAAATACTACTAGCTCTCACTTACTTTATTTCTACTCAATTTATATGATATCAAACAACCAATATTATTAACAAAAGGTCTAGTTCAATTACTTAAACATAATCCGTTAGTATTATAAATTTTTTATTTTGTCTTCGATTTTTTTTATAAAAAAAAACATTATTATTATTTTCATTATCTCTGATTCTACTTCCCTACCTTATTTCCGTCCAACCAAACAGGGAGCAATAAAGTTCTAATTTGACCAACAATTATTCGTCCGTCCAGGTAAAATTGGATTTACCGGTTTGAACTTGTGGACGGTCTGTGTAATATTACCATTAGGTCAGCATACTGCTGTGGTAAGGTTATCTCTCTGTGACTTGTGTAATACAGTTAAGGGAGAAGTCCCTTTACTAGGAACCAAAAATGAATTTGGTTATATGCTACACAGCGTGAGAAAAATTGAGACATTCTTCAATAAACCTGTAACTGAGGAAACTGTAAATGCAATTTTTCACACACTCACCAAAAAAAGAAAAAGAAAATGGAATCAGAAGCTTAACTTTAAGCTATACCTATCTAATTAATAGGGATACCTTAGAATAGGAATTTCTTACCTTCGCTATTTCTTTTTTCCTGGGCCTTGTCTACTTGCTTTTAGGAATCAGGTTATGGAATAAGAAAAAAATTAGTACCAAATATGTTGTACATGTAACATGATGGGAAAGCCGTCGTAACAAAAGCAACAAGTCAAAGTCCATTTCAACAGATTACATCAACGAAGTTGAGCATTGTACTAGAATAAAAGAATCTCGAACTCAAAAAATAGTTTGGCACTTTTAGTGAGTTATAGACGAGGACATAGTAGCATGTACCCATGTTATTGGTTCACATATATTGAAACAAAGTCTGTCTTCACATAATTTTTATTATCAAGTTGGGTTTGGGTCAGTAGGTACATGATCAAATATAACCACAAGATAATTCAACTCCAATTCGTCAATTAAGATTTATAGACACGTGTAGACGATTTTTTTTTAACAAAAATCTAATACTAAACCAAATTTCTGCTACGGTGGAATAGGATAAATATTCCAAATGCCACTTAAAATAATCTATTTCTTACTTTCAATTTGTTCTTACATAAAAATTTCAATAGAAAAATAACATTTATTTTCTGGTAGAATAATGGTGTAGTTATCTGACACCTTTCTCGTGTCCAACTATTCTTTTATAGAAGAAAAAAAAGTGTATGAGGGGCTGCTCAATGCTTCATTATTGAAAGCCCCCTAGTGTATGGAGTAATAATCAGCAGAATAATCTGACTATGTGCTACATTTGCAGCCAATTTCTATTATTTACATTCGTTTTCGCCCCGCCGGTGCATGTTTGCATTCTGTATGTGTGGAATTCAACCACAAAGAGAAGGGGTATCGTTATTTTCTATATTGAACCTAATAAATCTGCTCCATGTTTATCAGGCAAATTGTTGCATCACATGATCCTAGCTGCATAGTGCCTCAAGTGAGAGCTTCTTTGCAATTCCAGGACACGGGTCTCCCCCAAAAACTTCAGGAGCTACTGTCACCAAGCAAGATTGCTTGCCAATGCAGTTCTACAAATAATAACAACAATAAATAATACAAGGACAATAAGTTGCAGAAGAAAAAAATAATATTAATAAGAAGCAAAAAAAGATGCATTAGCATAACATGTTAAAGCTACTCAGAAAGGATATAATATAATAATTCAGAACCAAAAGGTTTATTTAGCAATTGCTGTTTGTAGATGTCACAAAAGTTCAGTGAGCAGATAAAACAATAAGTATGAGAGAGAAGCCAATACAGAATATCACACAAGTATTCATGACTATAATAGTTTGTAAATCATTAGAAAATCCAGGGACTCTAAGTTCAACTTGGCTTCCAAGAGAACTGAGTGCAATTGTCTGAGTGAAATAGCACAGCATGCATCAGAAGATATCTAAATTGTAGAAGGGTCTAGTTGGTTGGGATACCTTTTGAGGGGCATCATATGATTTGTGAGCATGACAACTTCCTTCTCTAAAGTTTCCACAATTTCCCTGTGGCAATCCATAACTAGCAAATTTAATCTGAGAGATCTTTTGCCCAGGTGGACACCACAAGTGAGCCTTGGGTCTAATAACTTTGCCAGAGTCTAGCATCTGCCTGTTCTTCAGAGTCGGTTGCCCTTCATATATGTTAGCACACACACTGGCTGTTGTTCTTTTCACCAAAGAAATTCCAGTAGGGTCACCTCCCCATTCTTCAAACACAACCAGATAGTTGCCGCTTGGGTTCAGCCACGACCGAGGAATATGGTACCTGTCCAATGCCAACAATAGGTTGTCATGAATCATGATATTCAAGTCACTCCTTTCAATGTAGTAAAACACAACTTGTGTCACTGTCAACTCTTACCATCTCTGGGAGGGTTCTCCACAATTTGTCCGGCATTTTTTATCAGTGTAAGTTCCTGCATAGTAGCAATCCCCACAACTACCGCGTGCTATATATCCAGGCCAATGGCGTCCAATGCTTCGACCGTTTATCCATACCTGACCCTTTCCCATGCTAATCATGTCTAGAGCTAACGGATCGTTGCCTGCTGGTGTGCTAAAAGTTGTCTAATGACATTACAGAATAAAATGAGTCAGAATATATTCAGACTTGACCACGTGGGTGATCACAGTGACATAAATACAACCTTTGTTGAAAATTCAATCTTACTTACCTTGTACCATGTCAAAGGTTGCTTCTTAGCCAATAATGATCCTTGTACCCATTCAACGGAGGAACTACCACTTACAGTGTTAAGGTTTAAGGCTTCACCCTTGAGACCAATCTGCCCAACAAAAATGCAAATGAGTAATCTCTTATTCTTGGGGTGATACACACATATCATTATGATTAAGCCTTTCAATTTTGCAACTAGGCAAAACAATTCCTGATGACAAACCTTGTAAGACCATTTCTGTTTAGACAAGTCACTAGTCCCCTCATTTAGACCCTTAAGTGTGACTGGGCCTAAAACCCCAGCATTCCATGTCTCAAAGTGTAGCCCAACATTCTGGCATTAATAGAACATTGTCATAAGATTAAAAGGGAATAAAAAATCTGAAAATAAAAATTGTTGTAGAAATCACGTAAATATTAGAAAGGAAGAGAACTAACCGGGAGACCCACGGCAATACTTAGTAAAGAAATCTTGTTATTGCCAACCCTCAGCTTAACACTGTCACTAAATGTTAACTTATGAGAGTCCAGTCCCCCGTACACAGTACCTGCATTTATACAGAAAATGGATAAGTAAAAGCGGAGATTATTATAACAAAACACTAGACCGAAAAACATCATTAATCTTGTGTACCTGAAAGTTGACCATTAATGAAAACATGCAAAGCATGGCCTGCTGACATTACGGTAAGAACAGGAGATTGTCCCTTCTTTATAAAACCTTCATTTGCATCAATGTTGACACTGAACAAGAGACAATAATATTTTATTAGATGGAGACAGGATATAAACAGTAAGTTTCAAAAAATTGAGCATTCCAACTATTAGTCTTTTAGAAGTCAAAGACATGATCAGTTGAAAGATACTTACTCTGTCATATACCACAAATAATCTGTAGAATCTCGGGTGACATTAATCTGCTCCCAGAGTGCATATGCTGTCAAGGAATCATCCTCACTGGACGATGCAGGCTCTTCATTGTATGACTGCCAATCAAATGCACTGTTTACGGCAGTCATCTTCATCAGAGAGCTTTGAGCACCAAGCTGTATATATAAAATTTATAACATCAAGTCATCAACGTTCATACTTGGTAAACAAAAGTCTCAATATAAATACATTTAATGTTTTTCTGTCCTTGAAGAACAGCACATTAATTTCTGCATAAATATTTTCATCTTACATTCTTTTACTAAATAAAACAAAATAAACATGGCAAGCAGTATTGTCCTACCCTCGCTGTGTTGAAAACTGCAGTTTTGCAGTCAGGAAGGATGCTGATAGACCAAGGTGGTAGGTCATATTGTCCGTTTCCAAATTTAACTACTGCGGAAGATTTGGTGTCATAGTTTGCAAGGAATGCAGCACAAGCATCAGAAGTCTTGAACACATGTACCTAAGATAAATAGATAATATTAACAAAAATAAGCAAATAAGTTTTAACAAGAAGCCTGTTGAGTATTTTCACAAGTCATAACCCAGCTTAATTACTTTACCTCAAGGTTATTTCCTGGCCATGTCACTGTGGGATCTACAGACACTAAAGCTGGCTCGCATAGCTTTATTGCTTTATGCAAATCTCTTAGATGACCCCATTTTGGTTCATTTAGAAGTCCTGTCACAGTTGAACAAGCTTCAGACTAGTGTGAAAATATATCACCCAACCCTACAAGTTTGGTGCCTAAAGTGAATATGTACAATTCGCTAAAACATAATATGATTAATCTTCCCCCAACCCCCCTCTAGCATGACTAAAACCAAGTAATTTAAAAAAGAAAAAAACTATTCTACTTGTTTTAAGAGATTTAAATGTGTATGCTGTCATTTTCCCAAGCATGTTAACAAATTTAACCTTATATACTCTGCATACCGTATTCATCAATAGGACCGTCATAGTCATAGCTGGTGGCAATGAAGAGGCCACTGGATGTCCGATCAAAGTTAGTTCCTCCATGGTACTGGATCCAAAAATGATACATTTTAGGCCCAAATCAAAGTTTCCACGGCATGGATATGTATAGTACATAAGATAGGAAACATTTATTGACATTGGCCAATAGATAAATCATAAATGCAATGACCAACCTACCATATAATAATTAACAAATGAACCACCATTCTGTACGAATCTAGCAACTGAGAAGGCCATGTCTTCTGCAGGTCTACGAGGGACCGCACCTCCAAACTCAGTGTACCTACAGAACACGAAACATAAAACTAAATACAGGATCCAGATCAGTTATTATTCCCATTTATTTGTAGCAGAACATACCAGCCAGTCCAGTTCTCTGTCCACATTTTGGGTTTGTATTTCTTGTTGGGAGTAAAGTTTTCGCAGTAGTATCCATTGCAGGTGTCAATCTATACAAGGGAGTAGAATCAATTAGCCAATGAAACAAACAAAAAGAGGCACGTTAACTACTAGTGAAGAACAACCCTGAAGTAAAAAGGTGGACAAATTTACAGAACTGCTAAGATAAAAGAAAAACAACAACAGAGAAAGGCCAAATGGGCCACATGAACACACAATCAGAATCAAAATATATCAATTGTAAAGGCAACAACCTAACCCAACAAAACAACCAAAACGCAACTGAAAAATGCACCTAACAAAAAAACAAATTAGGTGGGACACAAATTTATTCTAAGAATAAGAATTCTTCTCCAAATGGTTTTTTTTTTTTTTCCACAAAATGTTTTTTTAGGAAAAGGTGCTTACAATAGGATCCGGAGTATCTTGTTGCTTGCACATAATCCAGGGGACACCAGTATCTAAACCCACAGCCATTTGAGAAAACCATTTGGTATAAGCTTTTCCAGGGGCACCAATTTCCCACTCCACTGGTCCATATTCGTTTTCTATCTGTCACGTTCAATTTGGGGGCCAAAAAAAAAAATACTATTTTTTAATCATTCTTATTGTAATTGGTTGGCCTAACTAATAAAACTTGAAGAAACCAATAATAGGAATAAATGTCTTATTTAAATCCCAATTCCTTGCCTGTGACATAATTATTGGACCTCCCTGCGTCTGGAACAATTTCTCCGCCTTCATCATGCTCACAATCTTCTCAGTAAATTTTTGCATTGCTGCCTACATCATTGCGAAAATTGAACGGTTGCTGAGAAAACTCACAGAATTTCATAATTAAATAACAACAACAATAACTATGAGTAAAATTGAAAATTCCAACCTTGAAAGGTTCATTGTCTGTTCTGAAAGCAATATCCGGAACATACTTGAGCCAAACAGGAAACCCCCTGGATATCAAACAGATAAAAAAGACCTTTAAACATTGGCTATACATTGTTGTCCATTTTCAAAAACAAATTAATGAAATTATCCTCTGAATATATTATATAGAATTACAAGACAGGTTACAACATCATTACCCAAAGTTCCATTCAGCACAAATGTAGGGACCAATGCGGAGATGAACAGAAAGGCCAGCTTGCTGCACCAACTTGATGAACTTAACCAAGTCGTACCTATCCTCGAAATAATACTGTAAATTTTTTTAAAAAAATTTACCAAAATTCACAAAATAAAAACACGAGTGAGCTTTCTATTTAACTTTTTGACATGTGGAAAATAAAAATAAAAATATGAAAATAACATTTGCATTACCTTTCCTGGAGAAGGCTCGTGTCCATTCCAAAACACATAGGTTTGGATAACATCTAAGCCTCCATCTTTGGCCTTTTGAATAAGGTCTGGCCACATCTGCAACCAATGACAAACATAAAAGCTTTTTAGTGTGAAAACTGAAAACTCTTTGGTGATTACAAAAATAACTTAGAGTACTACTTGCCTCAGGTGTGCTTCTTGGGTAGTGAATGGAACCAGAGATCAAAATTCTTCTCTGGCCATTAACAACAATGGCTTTGTGATCATAAGTCACAGAGGCTGTGACTGCACAAACCCACAAAACCAACAGCAGGGTATAAAAATTCCCCCTTGGTAAATTCTCCATTAGAACCCGTGAACCCATTAGTGTCCTTCACACATTTAAAAAAAAAAAAAAAAACTCCAAAAGATTAGAAGGGAACAAGACAAACGCGCTTATATTTTTGTTTCTTCACAATGCCTTTTTGATTCTTTTGAGATTGAAAAGAGATGTCAGATTGCACGCAAAGACTTTAATAAGTTACAATGGTAGTTGAGGTGCGTGGATTTGTGAGGAGGCTGCAACTCCTTTATATACATTTGAAAATCCAAAGCTACTACGAGACCTTGGAGTCTAAAACTGGGACCCATTTTCTCCTTCTTTCCTTGCATGTTGGCACTGAGTCACTCACCACTGATCCCACAAATAAGGTTTATTAAAAACAGACTAGGAAGATATTTTAGCTGATTATTATTTACTATATGTATTTTTTATTGGCTAATTAAAAAAGAAAAATATGTAATTACCAGTGTTTAACAAATTACTTTCAAACACTAATGCTTACCTACACAAGTGAGAAACTAAATAGTTTAGTCACAATTTCGAGTAATATTAAGAAACGTGACGAATAAGTAACTGAACATTTTAAAAATTCTGTCTAAAAGGAACAGGAAGAATAAGTATCAATTTTGTTTCATGAAAGTATGAGTGGTAATAAATTAATCTGGATTAAAAATTTAAATTTAATTTTTGAATATGCAAAAAATACAATAGCACTATTTAATTTTAAATTTATGAAATCATTTTATCATTAAATTAAATTGTAATATTCAATTATCAATTTGACAATAAATTATATTATTTGAATATTAATTTGATATTTAGTTGTAAAGTTTAAGGATCAATTTTTTATTAAATTGTTTGCAAGATCAATCTATCTCATTTTTACACACACTAAATTCAAATTTTTTATCATTCAAAAACAAATCTATTAATGTCTCATGCATTCAAGTATCAAAATAAATATTTATCCCGAACTAGAAAAACAGTTTTCGGCCTTTGCTTTGGCCTTTGGTAAATGTATCTTAATTTCTTTTCTCAGGACGAGTGTACATTTAAGACAAAAAAAAACAGATGTGTTTAAGTGCCATAAAAAGCGACCTACTTCGTGGTACTTTTCACTGCAATATGTTGCTCCTCTTACTCATAAAGGAAGATTCGACGCTGCACGTACGTTATTTTAAACTGCTTTGAATCCAATCCGGTTATTATTCTCATGGACCTTGTGACCAAAAAATATATATATCATGCACTTTTTAGGTTCCATCCATTACACGGAGGGAAGCAATTCTGGTTCTGGGAGAGTATAATAATATTTTGGTGAAGTGTTACATCAAATCTATAACTAAAAAAATTCTTTGAATGAGATATTTTATTGACACTTTGAGGAAGAACATAATTTTAGTTTCATTCATTTATTTTCAATATCTTACTTATGAATTGATTAGTGACAGTGAGTTGGCAATTTCTTTGAAAAGGCCAGAACGTTGTTCATTTTTTTAAAAATAAAAACCTTTATATATCAAATAGTTGAGCTCATTATCTTTTTATCTATTGTATTACTTATCATAGTTACTTTTTTCGTTTCTTATCTCTATACGTTTTTAATAGTATTTGATATCCACCCATCTTTTTTCAAGAAAAATAGGTAGAGATTCCATTTTTATAGTGCAGTAGCTAGTAAGCTCTTTTTAGGTAGAAGATAATGATGATTTTCTTTGAAAAAAGACGAAGAAAAAGCGTATTTAGGAATTCTCTATGTAAAGAAACAAATTGTACTATTATTTTCTGAATTTGCTTCATGAATGGGAATAGATCGGAATAATGGATTGGTTGGGAAAAGAAAGCCAAGTTGCCGCAGCTGAAACCCGTGTACTGACTTTCTTTATCTTTTAGATTTTTTTTCCAAATCAAATATTGATGATCAAACAGATTATTTACTTATATATATCACTTGAATTCCAAGGATCAATATACAAATTTTTCTTGAATTAACAAAAACAAAATTAAATATAAAGAAGCAAATACAGAAAGAATACTAAAAATATAAATTCACATTATTCTTGTGACGTCTCCTTTTTGTCACAAACATTATTTTTTTCATGTAAAATGTAAGAGCCATCATGGTTTGTGAATTGTGATGCAATGATTTTTTATATCAATTACTAAAAAAATACTTTTTTATATTGGCTTTCTTTTTTATATTGATGGGTAAATAAATTACTTGATTACCCATTTTTTATCATTTATTTGGAAAAAAAAAACCTAAAATAGTAAAAAAAAAGTCCCCATGTACCAATGAGGTAAAATCCTTTGACTACAAACATTTTCAATCTTAAATTTGGATCCTGGAGCCGGACTTTTATTCTTTCAAACCAGTTGTAGCACATTGTACCGACTAACAACTGTTTTTTCTCACTAAAGTTAAAAGGGTTTAGCTAATGAATTTTAAAAAAAAAAATATTATAAAATTGTATAAGAATGTAAAAAAAATATCGATAACATACTTTTAAGCTTTTAAAATACAGGTTAAATTTTTTTGCATTATACATGTAAAAGATATTTAAAGTAATATTTAACTACTGATTGTTATGTATATAGTAAATTTACCAACAAAATGCAGCATTAAATAATTAAGTTTTTTGAGTATTTTTTTTAGAGTTTAATTCCTAATCATGTGAATGAATAACACTTTGTTGAGAGATACACAATTTACTTCAATAATATATTCTCAAATTAGTCTTTAACCATTATTCATTAAAAAATATCTTGGGTTCACACCAAAATTTATATAATAAACTGATTCATTTTTATAGTAATTATTTTAAAATTTATTTTCACAATAAATCATTCTGATAAAAAAATTAGCGTACCCTTTATTATAAAATATTTGATTTTTTATGGAACATATAAAAATAGTGAAAAGTGTGGTCTATTTTCATCTATTAAAGGATAAAAATTATATTTAATAAAAGAAAATAAAAAATGAAAATTTTAAATCCCTTAAAATAGGGGTTGTAAATAATATTTTAGTCATAAATTATTTTTAACAAAAAAAAATAGAGTAAAGTGTAAATGAATCTGAAATTTATTAAAAACTATGAAATTATAAGAGAGATTCATTAAATATAATGTAAGACTCATAATTTTTTATAATTTTCAAGAAATTCCAACCAATAAAAGAGAATGTTCAAAAGAATATGATAGAAAATATGTTGATAGTATTTTTTTAAAGTGTATATTATTTATCAACAAAGAGAAATGTATATTTTAATAATAATTGCATATATTAGAAGATGGTAATATAATCTATAAAACATATTTTCATAGGTAATTTTTAACAAAAGTTAACAAAATTCCAACAAAATAAAAATTAAATAAGTGTCACATATTTCTGATAGAAAGGTATAATCTATTCTTGATTTTATCGTTTACAATAATAATAATAATAATAATAATAATAATAATAATAATAACGTATTATTGCAATGATTGTCAATTTGTCATAATGAATTCATACGTTGCTTGAAAACAAATATAATCTAATAAATAGGTTATGGCACATGGTCTGTACTGGTACTTGTGAACGCAGCCACATTCTGCCAAATGTTGTTTTAATTATAATCAAACTATAAAACGCTAGTTGTATTATTTCTTTTTTATATTGAAAATTCAAATTTCCACATGCGTTTATATGTAGATGTAACTAGCTGATGTTACTTGTTTTTTTAAAAATTATACAACTAATGTAGTTCGATAGTTATCTATCAAGGATGAGGAGTTGTGCTTATGATGATATGGTAAAAATTATATTGATATATGTGTAACTTTTTTTAGTGTACTTTTTAGTTCCTTTAGATTTAAACAGGGATCTTCACAGTTCACACAATAAGTCTTATCACTCGGGCTAAAAAAAAGGAAAATAAAAAAACTAGCTAGTATCTATAAGTATTAATCTATTATTATTAATAAAAAACGATACTTTGATTTAGTTTTTATGTTTGTTTAAATGTTTTTGTCCTTCGATTAATTATACTACATCCATTTTGAACTTCTCCTACTAGTTACTTCTATTTCGTTTGGAAGAGTCTACAAACAATTTGTTTAGACTTATCGTATGTTATAAGTATTTGTTAGAGTTTGGGAAGATTTATAAAAATATGTCATGATTGGTCCAAAAGATGTCAATTTGATCTTTACGTTAGTTTAGAATAAACACGGTTAAACATTTCAATATAATGACAATCACCACAAAACAATGCTTATTTTGGATTGTTTTTCACACGCATAATTAACGCAATGATGGTTTTTAATATTATATTGTATTATAATAATTTTATATAGGAAAATCCTTTCTATTTTAATGATTGTGTATTTTAAAATATTTTTTATTAATAATATAAAATATTTATTGTATCAAAATCAATTTCTTTTTTATATAATTTTTTTCAAATGTAAAGTTATTTTTTTATTTGTAAAAATTAAACTTAAATATCAAACAGTTTAAAATAATTCACACACACTATTGTTTAATTAACTAAGTTGGACTCCTAAGTAAATATAAATCAATAATTTACTTACACTTGCTTTAAAATAAAAATATTTCTATAAAATATACAAACGAAAAAATGCTTTATAAAATAAAATTGATATAAAATTAAGTTTACAAACTCTTATGTAAAGTTTAAGTATCATTTGTACCCGTTTCTTTTAATAAAATTTAATTGGCCGATAAAAAAATGAGGAAGGAGTCTCATTGGGCATCGGCCAATATTCCATTTGGAGGTTGGTGTTCCCATTTTTGTGCATAACCCACCATATGACTGACCTCAGGTATCATTTATCCATTTAGCCCTGTTTAGTAACCTTTCAATAAAGGAAGCAAATGCAACATATAAAAATCCTTTTATCTAAATGCATAAAGCTTTTTTTTTATATAACATTAAATCAATAAAGTTATTAAAGTAGCTTCCTTTCCCTCCAATAATACTTAACTTGATAGCTAGCCACAAACAGTAGAATTCTATTAGATAATGAAGATCATTGCCACATCATCTTTTGGCAGTGAAACTGGAACCTACTCTCAATTATTAATCTTGAAATTTTTCCAATATCAATTCAAGCAAAGAATTGTGAAATATTGCAGTTTGTTATTGGTTCAAGCGAGACAAGGATGCATGAACGGACATCATCATGGGATAATCTAATCTCATAACGTGAGAACTGATGAGGCAACGAAGCTTCAAGTTAGATTTTAGTTTATAACAACTAATTTCAAGTTGTACCAAAAAGCGAAACGGCAACAAAATAGGAACAATTGGCATGGCGTGTATCTCTAAATTGATGAAGCAGGGGCGAATCAGATGAGAGTGCCACGCTTTTCACTCCCGTACGCCACCACTTGATGCTGAATCTTGATTCTTGAAACATATATGCCCAATGGCCCATTTATTTAACTTGTGCATTGATGGGACCCAAATTGTTCATGTGTTAAGGGGGACCTCGTCCAGAATTTATATCCATCCTTATTTTAAATAGAGTACATGGCTTACGTGCCCAATGAGTGGATCCTTATTACATCTGGTGAAATTAGCCATAGAATAGAATAAGGATTCGTTTGTAACAATTTACGAAGATGATGTTATTGTTCGTGTTACACTTTCAATTATTTCCCAAGATGATTTTGAAATCCAATCTCTGCACACTCACCTTTTCCTTGAAATACCACACGTGAACATTTCTCTAAAATTCCATTAGTTAGTAGTATTTCAATGTAATTAAAATATTAGGTAGTTAATTGAATAAAAATAAAAGATCGATAATAATTATGTTAATGAAAATAATTATTTTAAGATGACATAAATAAAAAAAATATCACAATTTTTTTCGTAATCATGTAAATTAATATTATATAAAATTGTTTAAAGGTATACATTTTTTTTCGAGAGTCAAATCATGCTTAGAGCTTTCTTTATATATTGACAGCCAAAAACGCACAAATCTTTTTTGTTTTGGCATAATATTATGTTGTCTTTCACGGGGTTGATTTAACTTGTGTGTGCATTTAAAGCTACGTACCAACACAAGTATATCGAAAGTGGATATTCTAAATTATATCTATAGACACGTGATAATTAAGAAGATAAAAACAAAGCAAAATATTTGGGAGATGTTTTGAGGAGTTTATGGAAAAGTATCCATGCTTATAAAAATAGTTTATAATTTTTATAACCTTTTAGTTTATTTTTTATAAATAAAAAAATCTTTGTACGATGTAGTATATGTATATCAAATCAAGTTTTTTTTAACTTATTCTAAATAAAATTAATGATCAAAATTATGGTATAAAATACATAATAAAAACTTATTAAATAACAATTGGTTAAACTGTTTATCTAAATACATGCACTTTATTCCTCCATATTTCTCTACATATAATGTTAAAATTATTGAATACCTTACACTTACAAACTATATTAATACAACAATATCTCAAACGTCACATGCCAGGACCACAAACAATATGGCATTTGCAAGTTGTAGATATCCTGTTCAATGAAATTAAATGCAACTACCAGTTTGAATTGATGTAATAATAATGATCACATGGCATTTTTAATCTGCATCATTAGTATAATTAAAGTTAATCATTTTTGCTGAAAAATTTAATCAATTTCATTTCCAATAATTCTTATATGAAAATAAATAAGAATTCGTCACTTCTAAAATGGGTAATCCTTGCTCAAGAAGATTAACTAATTAAGTAAATCACAATTGTTGAAGAAAAAAGCCAACGGTTAACATTATGCACATATAAATAACAATAACAAATAATTAATCAATATATTTAAATATCAATCATTAATTATTATTTTTAAACTTTTTTGTATCTATCATTGGATTCATCTATCAACACTTTAATTAATTTAGGTTAAAAATATTGTTGATCATGTTAATCTTGGCCTCACCATTAGGTTTTTTTATAGTATATATTATATACATATTTATTTTTCAAAAACTATGTAAAACTATCTTTTTTAGACTTTTCTCAAGAATAAATTAACCATACATAATGAATAGTATTGACTTTTCACTTTATGAATTCCATAGATTCAAAATTTAACAATTTATACATAGAAAACTATATGATTTTGGGATTTTTTTAAAAAAAAATTAGGAGACTAGGGAGATGTGTTGTTATCCATTTCATACTTACATGTTGTAGTTCTCTTTCCTCTCTGTATTTTGACTTGTTTATTTGGAGTATGTAAGTTATAATCGAAAAATTTGAAAAGAAGGGTATTTTAAGTAATATATAAATTGAAAGTGAAATCAAATCACGAATCATGATGCCCTGCATTTGCAATGACAGAAACCCAAATCAGGCTTCAACAAACGTTACTGGAGCCCAATTCACGAATCATGATCTGCACCTGTCACCAACTTCAGCTATCCAATTGTTGTCAACAAAAGAAAATGAAATCATCTGATTTTGTTGAAAAACAGGCGACCAAAAAATTATATATATTTCCATCAATGAATTTCCTACCTTGCCTTCTCCCATCTTTCCTTCTCCTGTTAAAAACGTGTCTTTGTTGTCTCAGACACATCTTCAGCGGCCTGTGCTGGCATAGGGGTAGTCAAAACAAAGTTGAGTTTTTCATATTGAAGAACAATATCCAAATTAGTTTTCCATTGTTTGTAATTTGTATCATCCATAGGTTTTTGGCTCAAGATAGTAAATGATTGAATGAAGACATTTTCTGAAAACAAGAAAAGGAAAGAAAAAAATACACTAATTACAAACAAGAATAACAACAAACAGATATAATGCTAGTAGATTCTAATGAATATTACTCGTTTATAGTTTAACAATTCATTAGTTATCTTTACAAGGCTTACGATGAATAAGATACTTGTAAAACTAATATTGTTATTTGGGCCTTCAGTTTCATTACTAGAGCCTCGATGGGAGGGTTAACAACTTTACCAAAGTTGAATGTATTTAACCATTGTTTACTTTCAAAATTATCTTTAGTGTCTAAGTGTTGTCAACGATGGGTTGTACAAAACTTTACTTAAATTTTGAAAATATTAAGGTTTAATCTAGCGAAATCCGATTATCCTTATCCGATGGGGCTTCAGCAATAACTATTTCACTAATAAACACACAATTGGAGCCCGTAGGTTTTTAATTAATTACTTAATTAAAAATCTTCACCCATTCAATATTTTAAAATTTTAGAATTTTTCAATTTCCAAGAATTGTTTAAATTCGAGTATTCTTTGTTTGATTTCAAAAACTATGTAAGCAGCCACAAGCCGATGAACGTGCAAGCTTAGCTTATCAAAATTTTGAAATCATTAAGGTCCTAAAATCCGATTATGATAGGCAGCGTGTGCTCCACACAATCATGATACATGATTGTAGTATGCAGCGTGTGTTAACACATGACTATTTTAGAAGACCCACAAATTACTCGCAATGTAAACAGTTCTCTTAGAAAATAATTTGGATTATTTGTCTTGATTTTTATTATTCAAAATTAATTAATTCAATTATTAATCTAGATTTTTAACAAAAATCATAATAATTTTAATTAATTTTGAATCAAAATAATCTTATAATAACTATCATACTAGTTGTGGAATGACAAAATAGCTATTATGCTCATGTAATTATCAAGTTATGCAACAATATGACACCACCTATTCTATATGACATGTTATCACAATAAGCATGTTATCAATCATATAATTCATTCACTCATAAAAAAAAAACAATTATAAATTAGACTTTAATCCATGGTTTCCTAGAGAAAAATAATAATAATAATCAAAAAACATTTCATCCCTTTTTGTCCTTCCTTTTAGTCCATAGGTTTTTTTTTATCTCAAGCCCCTTTATGGTAACCATGGGACCAAAAGCCCAAAATACCAAATTTTGGCAAGAAAACCTAAGACAATTTCAAGGAACCCTAACTGTTTTGTTTACTGTGCTATCACTCGAACTCATCTCAGGACGAGACTCCAGGGAAGGACTGCCTTGAAGAGATGAAGCCGTCGCTGCCAGAATCAGTCGTAACGGAGCTTCCACGCGCCGTCATGCGCCAGATCTTTGTCGACGCGTGAAGCCCAGCCACCTCCCCTTCCGACAGCACGTGAGGGCGTGTCCGGCCTCCTCTCCGGCTATTCTGACCGCTATTCCTCTCGTGCTTCTGTCCTCTTCCACGCCATATGGTTGGTTTCTCAAAACGACCACCAGAAAATCACGAACATGTCCAAACAGTGACAAACGTCCTTGTTTTTGCATCTTCTTGATCTTCTTTTATTAAAACTTTTGTATAACATAAAAATTAATGCTATAATGGAATTAATAAACCAATGAGGAAACCTAATCATATGGGATTAGCCTCCTTGTTACAACCAAAGAAAATACAATCAAATCTCTACCATGGATTAAAGTCAAAAACTCAATAAAGCAATCATTTTTAATGGAAGAAAAATAAAAGGATATACATGTGAGCATCATACCAATAATCATAGAACCCTAGGTGTCATATTTCACGAATGAAAACTAATTACATGAAATAATGTAAATCAAAAATTAGATCCGCATCCAAACACACAAGTTGGCTCTGATACCAATTGTAGGCACATTGAATAATGCGGAAGCATATAAATCGTTTGTGGTTTGGGATGTAACTGATCATCATAATTTTATGTGTTTACCTCTTATAGCTTTCAATTTGGTTGATTGACTCCTTGTCTCTAGCAAATCTTTCAAACTATATATTAAAGGGGAATGAGTAAGGTGTGTGATCACTTCTCTGTTTTCTGTCTCCCTGTTAATGACTTAAATAGGGGTATTTATATTAGTCTTTGGACTCTTCTAATAGTCTCAACACAATTGAGCTCAACTAAAGAGCATAGGCCCAACACCTTAATCGTTCACAATTTTGCATTTCCAATAAACAGGGATCAGAATTAAAATTTATAGATACATTATTGGTGATAATGGAATGGAAAATTGTTTATTATTAATAAACATTTGTTTAATTACGTACCCAATTATCTTATTATTTATAGTGACAGTACATTAGGGATACCGAACATGCAATTTGATTAATGAATCGTTGACTTCCTAACATTACTTTATTAGATAACAGTTGAAGAATTGAAATGATCTGAAGCAAAACTAACCTTGTTTTCTTTTAACTAGGCTGTCTCGTAGACTCAATATATATTTATCGATTGATCAACGTTGATCCATTAGTTAAGATCTGTCCTTAGTTCTTACTTTTCTTTTATAATTTGCTTTAGTCAATACTCTTCTGAGTCGTCTCCGTAACTACAAAAACAAAATTGCATATCATTTTTCTTGGATTAATTAAATACATTGGGAGTCTATAAATCTACATGTGTTATAGATTTATCATTTTGGGAGATAAAGTTTAATCTGACTTACTATATATACCTTTTTCTAATTACTAGAAATCCTTTCAAGTAGTAGTAGCTAATGTTGTTACTAATTAAGCCATTGGCTTCTCAGCAATTTCATCATTTGCATGCAAGCTTAGCTTGACATGTTTGACTTTTGTATGCCAATTTATTTTATCGTGGGAGGGGAGGATGCCAATTTGTCTTCAACACAATTTGGAGAACTCAGTTTTGCCTCTTTTTTATTTATTTATTAGCAAGAGTTCTTGCTTTGTTACTTGATCATGAAAGATTCACTCTTCACCGAAGTAATTAATTTCCTTTATTTTATATGAACTATATAATGGAGCAATGCTGAAATTATATATGCTTTAAAAAAAATAAAAATTGGAGAGGAGTGCAGAAATTAAAGAAAAGAATGCTAGATTTAAAGTTTGGAAAGTACGCAATTTTACAAAATTCAATTATAACAAATTCTTATACACCAAATAAAAAAGAAATAATTGTTTTCAGAATAAAAATATTTGTAGACTCTCCCAACTTTAATGCAAACATGCATTTACTCAATTACGATTTGATGTGAACCGAATCTGATTATTTCATTCATAAATTAATCATAATCCAACCCACAACCACTGGGATTGTGCACATCCTAAACTAACTTGGCTGTCTTTTGCTTTGCTCATCTGTTTCCAGTTTCCACGGCTCCACACCTTTTTTTGTCAATAATAATTAATAAATGTCATAATGGCGTTAGCCGCGTTACATATCTCATAGCCCTGTAACTTATTACCTAAACTTCGGAATTAATCCTCTGTGCCCTCTTATGTCACATCATTTCGGATGCCGATGCTTAAATCTTGTTTGGTTTTTCCATCTTTTTAAAAAAAAAAAAAAGTTGCATGTTTTAGATATGTTCCGGCTGTGTCAGATGACTTAAATCACCTTGGATTAAATTCATAGTGAAGTTATTTTTCATGGTGAAGGTAAACAATAAATAATTACTTCCATTTTTTATTGTATCACCATGATTTTGAGGAATAGAATAGATTCGTAGGTGTTATCAATCAGATAATTGTGCAAAACTGTATCTGATGTGGATTTAGGAAATAAAATGCAATACCAGCTATGAGCAGAAGAACTCTTAGTGATTGGGCCTTGTTTACATTTTGGGTCTTTAAGAAAGGGCTTTTATATGGCCCAACCGACTGGGTCAGTTGTGAGATGCGATCACGTGGAATCATTGAGAGTATTAGAATCACTATGACAATTCCCATCTCTATCACTATCAAGTTTGTGGTCGCCGCGGAAGGTGGCGAGGCACAACTGCCAAACCTTGATGCTACTAGCTACTATATGGTAATAACCAATAAGCCCCTTTCATGAATATTGGTCACAGAATTTTGGGTTACTTTTATCCTGGACCATAACATTTTTTTGCAACCCATTTCAGTTATCAAACCTACGTGTCATTCATTGACTTATACAAACTGGCATATCTAAAGAAGAAGAAAATCTTTCATGTGGTGTATATTTACAAGGTAATAAGACTAAGACATCTTAAATGTTTGCGTTTACCAAGTATCAACATATATACATGGGGTGTTTAGGAACGCAAATTTAATGAATACGTAGTATATTGTGCACAATACGGCGGGGCCGGGGGTACCCGGCTGTGTTCCTTGCTACTATTGTATTTTTGCGGACTCGCGCGGATTTGAAGTATATTGGGCGTCATTTACAGTCTGTTTTAATTCAACAGTATTGAATATAACATTGGACATGTTTGGAAAATTTTCTATCAAAATTCTTTTATGGGAAAAAAAAATAAAAAAAGTTTATCCATAAACTAAAGTTAATTTATATGTAACTTAAAAATCAACTTTTGAAGAAACTAACATCAGAGAATTTTTACAAATTAATTTATAGATAAGTTAACTTTAATTTATAGAGATTTTATTCTTATTTTTTACTTCTTATTTTTTTTCCTATAAGTATTTACCCATTGGTTGCTTATAATGCATCTCTAATTATTTCTGGTTAATGAAGTTTTAAACTTCACAAGTTAATTTCATTAATTGTACGTAAGATTTTTAAAATATGAACTTACAAATGTGCTTTGAGCTGTGTCCCAAAGACAGACATACGTGAAAATATATAAATGTTAATACTAAATATAATTTTTGTGTCCAACCCATCAAACTGTCGTGCTTGAACGTGATATCAAACATGCAACTATGCAAGGCCGATATAGTTTTATCTATTAAAGATAATATTTAGCGTAAGATTTTGAATAAGAATCTTAAGCTCAAATTTTGATATTCACTAAATCTTCAAATAAATAAAGTGAACAGATCTTTAACATAAATAATGAGTTTTTTTAGAAAAATTCTTAAGATTTGTACCTTGTTAAAAAAGAATAACTTTTTTTTTTCTCTTTCTCTCTCAGATTTCAATATGAGATTTATCATTAAAAAAAGAAAAAATCTTGAAAGATCTTTAATTTTAAAGGACACTATAGGATTTATCAAAAAATGATCTAAGATTCCAATATGAAATCTATCACCGAAGATGTTATATTATATCAAAATGAACAGTACCAGTTCGTATACGGAACAACTGTACATTGGCATCACAAGCATGACCTAATCCTTCAACCTCTTTGATATTGCCGTTGTAGCTTGACAAATGAAGCTCTACAGCCTCTACTATATATAGCCCAAAGTAATAGAATTAGCTTTACAAAACTTTCTGTTAGGAATTATTGAGGATACAACCCACCAAAAGCTTGTAAATAATTCAATTCTAACTTTGAAGTGTCCTCCTAAAGGAATCAAATCAAGTGGATTTACCTTATGTGAACTTCTAAACTATTAACAAAATGTATATTTAGTTAGCCTCCTTCATTTCTTCCAATTTTTTTTATTTTTGTAGATGGAATTTGATTTTCGTCAACCGTGGAATACTAAAATCAGACCGAAACCGTTATTATAGATACCTCAATGAATTATTTTTGTCTTCTATCTAATTTCTGACGTACTAATCATACGTATTCCTTTGTGTTTCAGTTTTATTTTCTGTATCTACATTATCAGTCCCCTTGCTTGAAATCATCACAATGATCACAATCGTAACAAAAATATATATACTTCCACAAAATTGCAACCATTCATTTACGTTATACAAAATTATATTACACGTCCATTAATGTGCATATGATTTTTTTTTCACCAAGTATATATTTCCTAACCAATAATGAGAATCAAATTCCTAACAACATACTTAAAAAACTTAGTTATCTAACAACTGTACTAGATGTTGATTTTTAATTATTCCAGTGGCTCATTAGGTTAGTAGCTGCTTCCCATACCACAGTATTATGAAATCCTTAATTTCACGATCATAGCCTTACCCCCTTGCCAATTTTGAAAAGTACCATAATTTTGGACTTACTTTGTATTAGAGACAGCAAATACATGATAATTTCTAATGAAGTCTCTGTCAGAGACAGCATTGACACTAGCATCAAACACAGGAGTGATTTACAACCCGCATACGTAGCCTACTTTGTGATCATAAAAATTACAACCATTATTATTTGGGCTCTCGTATTGTTTTTAATTTTTGTCGATAAACCTCTCCTATGTTCCAAAATTGTTTATGGGTCACCATTCATGTTTCGGTTGGCAGTGCTGTACAGCAGGTTATGTATGCCTCAATTTTCGACATTGCTCGCTCTTTGGGATATTTTTGCCGTTCCTTTTAGTAATTAATGAATACGAGTAGTAGTGGAGTACTTGTCCAACACAACACTTACTATAGTTAGAGTTCTACTTCTAATGTTTTAAGATTTAAGAGAGCAATCGTGAAAAAACTAGAATTGCAATTAAGTTACATTTCTCTCAAAGAGATGTTTGTCTTTCTCTTTTTACTTTAAATATTATTCTTCTTTGAAATATATATATATATATATATATATATATATATATATATTTATTGCATTTGAGTTTATTTTAATATAGATAATATTTTTTCTCGTTGTAATTTTTTATATGATTAAAAGTTAGTTTTAATTACCATCAAATTTTATGGCTTTAGAAGCCGTAATAAACATTTTAGATAAAAATTCAAAAATTGATTTCATATATATTAAAATCAACTAAAGTATAACTCATCTATTTTTAGTTTAATGACTGACAATAAAAAATCATTATTGTTATAACTTTTAACATAATTACTATTGTAAAAGTTAAAAACTTATGATAATTTGTAATTGAATAATAATATAAAATTATTTTATATCAGAGAGAAAGAGAATAAAAATATAATTTAAGCATCTTTAAAGAAAATGTAATTTGTTTCTAAAAGCATTCAATATACCTTATTTAATTTTAATTAATTAAAGTTCCCAATTATATGTGTGTGTTTAAAATACTTGATTACTGTAAAAAATGAGAACTATAAATCTAAATCATAAATGAATAGTTAAAAAAAATTGGTGAGCTAGATAAAAATAGATAGTATTATATGTTAATTGTTGATTAGTTATTAATCATTTAAAATTATTATTGTAATTTTATTTTAATCTTGATCATTTAAATACTATCTATTAGGGATGAATCGAGGAGCTAAGCAAGGACCTTGACCCCCTCCCTTAGAACCCTTTGTGTGTATATGAGAAAAAACTAAAAAACTAAAAATTAAAATATATTAGTAAAGAAAAATAGGTTTTTGAGTTGATATTTGCTTGAAATTTTTTTAGTAGTAGATCATCTCTATAATTGTATACATAAAATTAATAATAAAATATTTTTTAAAACATATTATTTATTAAATAATTATTTGCTAGAAGTTAAATATTTAAGTAATTATGTAAAAAATTTAACCCCTTTTAATACACTCCAGGATCTTTCCTGCAATCTAATGGTCCATATTTACAAGTCTCATCACATCTCTCACAATAACCATATATATGTTTTTTTTATAAGCTAAAATAGAAATTATAGGTACAAGGGGTGCCAACAATCCATGCACAAAAAGGAAAATAAAGAAAAATCATGCAGCTTGTTCACTTAGTTATATCTTATTTATAAATGAAGAAATAAATAGAAAATATCCAAGGAATTAATAAAATTATCTAACCATATATTCTTTTTATTTCTTCCCCATATGATTATTACATTACCTTGAAACTCTATTAAAAGAAGCACCCCGGCCCTTCTTCAAGGCTGGTGTCCGGTGTTCGCTAAATGCGCTTAACTTTTATCTATTTATTTATTTTCCTCGGGAAATTAGAGCCTTTAGATTCTGTGGTAGATGAGACCCTATCGGTTTGTCATTCTAATTATATAGTGAGAACATATATAATCAAGACATGCATGTACTCAGGTGTTAACTGGTTTACGTCATAATCAAGCCCGTTACATGTATGAAAAATCAAATTAAGTATTACTGCATTGAGATCAGAAAGTTTTTAAACTTTTGAGAAATGAGATAAGTAAGTCAGTTTTTTTATTTTTTATTATTTAGTTGATTAATTTTTTGAAATATCACGATTATGATAATTTTGTTGGAGACTAATAGAATTATTATAAATAATAATAAAAATTCTAAATAATAATAGAATTTTGTCCGTCTCATATCTAGTATTAGAAAAATCATTGCCTTATAACTTATTTTCTCTTTAATTTGTTACTTTTGAAGAGTGAAAACGTAGACGGTATCTACTACATTTGGAGACGGCGCTAGAGTGAAGATATTAGAAACTTAAAAAATGGGTGTGGCGCCTCCCCAAAAATATTCTCATTCTGTGTTGGGACCTGTCCATTTGCCTGCACCAGCATTCAATGCTTCTTGGCAATGCACATGCAAAGAGGTCTTGCTCATATCTTTCTTTCACCTTGTTCCAGCCCCAAGCAAAAACTATAACGCTAGGGTTAGTAATGCAGCTATAGCAAGGGCTTGTAGCGGTAAAAAAACTTTTTGCAGATAAGGTTTTGTCATACGTATGGGGTCAGCGTAGTAGCATTCCACACACTCCTTTTATTTTGTCTTTTTAACTTTGTCTCTTTTAGGTGTCATGAAGTCACGTGAACCTCTTATAGCGATAGCTTTTAATTTGTTACAAACTGTTCGCTTCAGTTACTTCTTTATCCTTTTAATTAATCTCATACTTACCCCTCTCTCCCCTAAAACACATGTGTCTAAGGAGAAGCATGCCAGGGAATCTCCGGGAATAGAACCTTTCCTATTGTATATTAGGTTGAATTCCACTTCTCGTGTTCTTACTATTGTCATTTTACAAATTTGATTTCTCCATTTGTTCATAATTTTAATTTTCCACTATTTTAATGGTATAACTTTAGTTGTTTGGAGTATAATATAACAGTACAAAAAAGTTTTATATAACTTAATGTGTGATTCAATTGTCAATACACATCAAGTTTATATGATATAAATCTTGAGTTTGATTTTCATTAAACATGTCCTTAGAGATCGAAAAGTGAAAAAATTTAAATATAATTAAATATCAGATTGAGTATTAATTTCATTGATCTAAGAAAATGAAGCTTGTGCATATATTTTGAATTCTCACCTTGAGAAACCAAAACCCTAATTAGTTGTTACTAAAAAAAAGTGTCACATCAATATTTTAGTTAAATATGAACATCAAATTCGAAAAAAAAAAATTGTAAAATGATTATAATAAGAATAACGAAAGTGCAGTTAACTTAGTTAAGTACTTATATTAATAAATATTAATAAATATGTCATATGTCACAAAAGTTTCCACATACGTACATTAACCAATATAATTAAAATAAGAGACACATACATAGTTGAATTGATACCCATTTAATTTAGTAATACAAAACAAAAAAAATTCATCTTACTTTAGAAGTGTAGAAAAGATCATGGAATAAATTGAAGTATATGATGATATAAACTTATCTCCGCCCTTTCCCATTCTTACAAGAGTAGGGTGTAGGAACTGTTGGCCATTTCTTTTCTCTCTATCTTCTTCCACCTTTCTATTGGACAAAAGGAAGACCGTTTAAGTTGCATAATATTGTATTGATCCCTTTCTCTCTCTCCCTTGGATCTCGTTGTGGCTTGGTTTGTGCGTGTTTTTATATATATGTGTTCCCCCATAATGATTCCAGCCTATCGCCACTCATTATCTTCTGTTATGCCTCTGGATCTTAATGAAGATCAAAACCACGAGTTCTTCAGTCCAATTGATCACCCTTCCTCTTCGTTTTCTTCTCTATCTTCATCATATCCTATTCTCTTCAACCCGCCAAATCAAGATCAAGAAGCTCGATCATACTACTGGGAACCAACAAAGCACTTACCAAGTCATGAAGATGAGGTGACACATAATTAAATATCCATAATATATCTATACTAATTGAGATTCATATACATACATACACACACACATATATATATATACCCCATAACCTTTAAGATCACTATGATATATTATTACATATCTATCTAACTCCTTGTTAATTTTGATATTGCGATCTTTTGTTATTAGGCTGAGAAGATTATCCCTACTAGTGGATCATGGGATCACTCGGTGGAAGAAAGTGAGCACATGATGACAGTTTGGAAAAAAGAAGAGAGGAATGAAAATCTTGCTGAAGATGGTTCGGTGAAGTGGATGCCTTCAAAGATTATAATTAACCGGAAGATGCTGGTGTCGGATCAATCCGATGCATACACTTCAGACAACAACACTACACACAAGTTTGATGATCAGAAACAACAACTGTCGTCACCGCTTGGAACTGATGATAACAGCAGCAACAATTATTCAAACCACAGTAACAACAGTACTGTTAGGGTTTGTTCTGATTGCCACACCACCAAGACTCCTCTTTGGAGGAGTGGACCAAGAGGCCCCAAGGTACACACCTTATCTTATTAAAACATGAATCCCAATAATGGAATCCGTAAACAATTTTCGTACTAACCAATTTCTTCCCTTTCTATTAATTTTTAGTTTAATCACAGTGCCGCTACACAACAAATCATTTAAGCTATTAATTTACTTTTAAGGCTCTTCAATGCTCAATAAGTAGAATTAACTAGAATAATAGAGTTATTATTATTAGAGTCTTGCCAATGTTCTAATACTTAAGACACTGGTTAAAAAACAAAAAACAAAAAATATTTATTATATAAATCATAGGAGAGCAAAATAAATTATAGATAACACAATTTTATTCATTTTAATAAAAAAATTTCTACTTTAATTTCTATAATCAGTATTCTTATGACACTGGTGAACATTGAATTAATATTATTATTATGTTGAATTAAATTTATTTTTGTGTGACAGTCACTTTGCAACGCCTGTGGAATTCGACAGAGGAAGGTAAGACGAGCCATGGCAGCTGCTGCGGCTGCAGCATCGGGAAATGGAACAGTTATTGTGGAAGCTGAGAAATCTGTGAAGGGAAGAAAGAAGTTGCAGAAGAAGAAAGAGAAGAAGACAAGAATTGAGGGTGCAGCACAGATGAAAAAGAAGCGGAAGCTTGGAGTTGGAGCAAAGGCATCTCAAAGTAGAAACAAGTTTGGTTTTGAGGATTTGACATTGCGCTTGAGAAAGAACTTGGCTATGCATCAAGTTTTCCCTCAGGACGAGAAGGAGGCTGCGATCCTCCTCATGGCTTTATCTTATGGCCTTGTTCATTGATGAACCTTAATAGCTAGCTAGAGCTACCACCGCTTCACTTAATTTCAGATCGTTAATTAATTAGGTTAATTTCTTGTATTGCTGTCTTATGACTAGCTAGTTTTTGTTAGATTATTATTATTGTGTGAGATCAATGGTTTGAGTTATATGTGCGATAAGAGTGTGTAATATTGCAGTACTAGCTAGTTAGTTAGGAAATGGGAGGGAAAATAAAGTTACATGGGTGTGGGGTGATCTTATGTACTTCATATTATATTATGTCTGATTTAAACAAGTTAACGACCAAAAAGTGTGGGTCTCTTCTTGATGTATCTCAACAATTAGGTTCAATAAAATTTACAGGCTGGGTTTTATATATGGTCAGCAGCCATCATTGCTTACTTTAATTTTTTTAATTTTTATAATTATTTTTATGTAAATTTTTCAATATCTTTTTTTTATATGTAATCTTTGTGTTATATTATAATATAAAGAATTTAAGATAACTCAAATATGATATTTAATCAATTAAGTTAAACTTTTTTAATTATATTATATGTAGTCTTGAATCACCCATTTATAGTTATAAATTTGATTATATTAATTTTGAAGGCATGCTTGTGTAATTAAGCCAGTATTTAGAATGAAGTAAAGCAGAATGTTATGGATGTAGCCATATAATATATAGTTTCAGATGAGAAAGCAACAGGACTACTTTATTTTCTATCTTTCCCACGTTGAGTTCGGGTCCTTTAATCCTTTATACGGCCCTTCCCCACGGCTCACTTATAAAGCCATTAATTATTCCACATATTGACCTGACGAGCTTCTCAATCATGATAGTGATGATTCATGTCTAGGATACAGCTTTTTGTTTCTTGAGAGAGCTCTTTGTGGGATGCCCCGTTGATTTGGACTTTGTCTGCTTCATAATATATATATTTTAACCTATGAGGAGCTTAATTATATTGCCTTGACAGAAAGATCGAGCATGCAAGAACAAGTTCATCAGAAGAAAGCCGTGTATGGTGCTAATAATTGTAGTTCCAGTTAAGATGCTGATTCTAGCCAGTTGGAGACAAACTGCCACAGTGTGTTGTATATATATGTTATCAAATTTTGGTCGTAATTTTTTTCCGTCGCAAAAAAATTAATGTGTCAGTTTTGAGATAAAATTTCATCACAAACTTTATTCTTAAAATAATTTGGTAAGTTGAGACGGACTTTATACACCGTCGCAATTTTGGAACGAATAGTAAACTCTGTCATAATTCTGAGCCAGAATTATGTATTCTGTCACAAGTTTGGGGCAAAAAAAATTGTAAGTAAAGCTCTTTATAATTTATTGTAAAGATTTGAGAACAAATTTCACTTCTTTTCCGTCATGTGCAGCTATAAAGAAATTACTTTTTAATATTTAATAAGTTTTGCTATATGTTCGTGTGTGAGAGAGGGAGTGATAGAGTTTGTTATATATATTTTTTTCTTTTTTTCTAATCTTTAACTAAGCACCATTTTGGAAAAAAAAATCAATATTTTTTACATAAATTTCATAATTAATGATACTTGAAACAAGTTTTAAAATTCTTTATACTAGCTAGCCGAAATGGAAAAACGCTAGTTGATAATTAAATAGACTACAAATATTACAGGGATTATCATAGATTAATAGCTGCACTGCATGCACAAGTAAATTAAGAAACGTCAGTTAATTAAAAATTAATATTGCTGGCCATTGAGCAAGAGCAATGAATGATGTAAACGTGGATTGGGTGAAAATTTCTGTATAAAAGTAATCATGTGCATGTCTCTAAGCGGGTTTATAAAAAAAAGTGATCCCTAAGTCAGACGTGATTTTTGTTTACAAATTGGCCTTGAAGATGATTTCTTTCGTTTGTATGAAGAATACTTTTTAAACCCATTTATAAAGACTAATTCTTTTAATGCAAACCATGTTTTTAAACTATCAATTCATGCAAAATTCTCAAAGGGTCTACCTTAGTTGTTTAAATAGAAATGATGTGTGAATTGGAAATCTCCTAATACTGTTTTTAATTTTTATAGATAAAAAAATTCATACAAAATTATTCAAATTTAGTAATATTGAGTTTAAATCTTCTGTATTTAACTGTATTCAATAATTTAAGAGAGAATTTTATTATTTACAATAGTTCTACTAGATTAGAGCATCTTTTTTCTAACAAAGAAAAAAAACTCAGTTTAACATTTTTCTGTTTTTTGTTAAAAAAGTATTTTTGTCCTTTTGATATTGGATAACAAATGATAGATTCCAGTGGTAAGATTGATAATTGGGCCGTAGTTGGCCCATTGTGCGTGTCAGCGTTTCGTTATGTACGAAAATGGGCCCTAAATAAAAAAGTCAAAATCCAACGACTTAATTTTGGGATTTGGGAAAAGAGAACAGCGAAGAAGGAAAGAGACAAAGGAAAATGGTGTAGCAACGAAACGACTCGTGACGTGTGAAAGATCAATCAAGAACGTGAACATCTCAGTTTGTTTGGTAGTACATCATACACAGTGCAGAGTGATCATCATCATTTCATTTGGTTTTGAAGAAATGACAATGGGCGAGACGCCCCCACATGCACCTGTGCCTCCAACTGGGTTGCTTATGAAGCGGTGCAAGTTCATTTGGCGCCTTCTTTTGCTCTCTAATCTCGCGCTTGCAGGTCCCTTCTTGTCTCTTTCTATGCCCCCTTTCTTTCTTTTTTTACTATCAATAATGGGTCGTTGTTAGTTACTGTAATCGTCGGTTACATTGCCTTGTTAAGTGTTTGCCTTTCATGTGTTCGACACATTGCCTAACTCAATTAACTTGGTTTTTTCTTTCAAACAAGATGCACTCATGGCACGTGCACTTCACATGCTTCTATTTTCCCTCAATTTCTTGGTATAGGATTTTAACATTCAAATAATTTGAAAGATGTCTTTGATTAAGGTGTTTTGTTGATTGGCTTCATTGCTGTGGAGAGCTTTTGAGTGATTATTTGTACTTTTGTATAGAGATGACGGCATTCATGGTACATTGCATTATTATGTACTGAAATACTTGGGTATGTTTTCTTTGGGTTTTGATAATTGAATTGTTATTTGTTATAATAGATGGCTTTGCTGGGAAAAGCAGCAAATTGTCTTTGCAGTTATCACTGATATTAAGGTATGAATGTAATACCGGGAGTGTTTGTTTTGCATTTGAATGGCATTCAAAAAATTTAAATCCAAAATTGATGAACTTGAAATTAGTTGGCACATCTCGGTGGTTATCAACTTATCATTGCCAATGGGATATTGGATTTTAGTCCCATTTATCCGTAAATGAACACTTTTATTTTGTAACTGGAATACTGCATGTTGTGATTGGAGAACTGGTACTATTTGGATTTGTCTAACATGATTTTGCTGCAAGTCGAGTACAACTGTCATGTTCAGAATGAAACGTAATTAAGAATAACACAGTGGTTCAGGGTGTTGTTAGATGTTTGCATTTAAATGTCAGTATGTCTAAAAATGAGTGGAACTGTTCTCTTTTTTTTCTTTTCAGTTCTTCGTTACATTGATGAAAATGTGAGAAAATGACAGTTTAGTGATTGGTACCTTTTGTAAATAGCGCCTTAGTACTTTGCAGGCTGATGAAATATCTATTTTCGAAAATTCTGCCATGCGAAGTCATTGGTCACGTGAGTTATGTCAATTGCAATGTTAAGGCATAGTTTTCATCACCAATTACTAATGATTTAATCCCTTAAAGAAAAATTTAATGTCTTTGGGACATTGTCTTTATAAAATTTTGTAATTTAAAAAGTATGTATGAAATTATCAGTTTTACAGATAGTATTCATTGTTATCCTTGTACTTATCACATGATGTTTCATCATAGGTATACAAACCATTTTTGTTTGGACTTTGACTTCTCATATCCTTTCCAGACTTTTGATATTAAGAAGAAGAAAAAATGGATGTATGCCTTAGCATGACTTTTGGCTTTGGTTTAGAGGGAACATTTGAAATATACTGATCAGTAGTTGTTTGTTTTTTCTCTCCATGATTTGCATTTGATTGCAGCTTATCTATTTGCAAGTGCAAAACGAAGAGATTCAATGGAGATTAATAGAAGAACAGCACAAAAATCGCATAAGGGCAAAGCCAGTGTTGAAGTTTCTCCTGAACCCATCACAAGTTCAATTGATTTCAATTATGATGATTTCTTTGTGCCTGTCACAACACCTGTGACAGTGCAGGCTCCTATTCCTGAAGAACAACGTGAAATTTTCGAGTGGATGCTGGAAGAGAAAAGAAAACTGAAACCTAAGAACGCTCTAGAGAAAAAACAAATTGACGAAGATAAGGCCATTCTTAAACATTTCCTGCGTGCAAAGTAAATTCCAAAGTTTTAACTTAAACTCTCGTGCTCTAACATTACCATATCACTGACAGATTAAATAGTTGGGTTAGGCTTTAAATTTGACAAGTTTATCTCGTCTGAATTCCATTTTTTTGCTGGACAGTAATGACCTAATAGCGTTGCATTTCCAAGAGTTTTAGGAAAACTGGCATCCTGTCAAACTTAACCTAATGGAAGTCATGTATGCATAAAGCTGAGCAGTTGGGATAGCTATAGCCCTCGTCTCATTTACATAGAGCACAAGATATTATGCAAGAAATATTATTGAGTTAGTGTTACATAAACAACTTTCATTGAAAAGGGGAACCATTACACCCCTACCGGGTCTCTACTTGTCAATTGTATTCTTTCGCTTAACATGTGATATCTCTATTGGTTATGTGCCTGTATCACTGTATGAATGAGCTACTTGCCGCTTATTATAATGAGTAAATTCTATGAAATGAGGGGACGCAAAGAGTATATGCAAAAGAGATAAGAGATGATAGTGATATGAGACAATGAGCTACTCGCCGCTTATTAATATACATATGGCTATGTACTCTGTTTATGTTGTTTGTGGCAAACTTGTCACATGAAAACGGTAAATCACTGATATCCTTCAAGTGGGTCAGTGTGCATTAATCGAAGTGTCGTTTTGGGACTACTTGCTTCAGGTGGCTTTTATTGTCCCCAAATGCACTTGTTCTACTTCAGTTTAATGCCGTTGATGATGCATGTCCTGTAGTTGTAATCCCAATACTCTTACTGCTAAATTAGTGATGTTCAATTTTTTGTTTACGGTCGCTACTTGCATCACCGAATCCATTTAGAAACTTGAAAATAAATAAACATGCTTATGGCGGCATGGTAAATTTAGTTGGTGCCTCAAACTTGTAGTGTGTCTAGATAACACAAGAATAAATTCTACCCTACAAAATTATGGTGATACCATTTTTAGTATGAATAATTAATTGATTATTTCTCACTATGAAACTAATTCAAACAGTGTTGGTTCATTAGCAACGTTCTCATGAGTTAATCACACTAGCATCGTGGATTTTGGATTTGGACAAAAGTTGATGATGGACTAAGATGAAATTTGGATGGCATGTTCAACTTTTATTATGTGAATAAATCCATACACTATCTTCGACTCGATGTTTGGTTTTGTGAGTAACAATAGAGTCATCCTTGTTTCATGTGTGTGTTGGAAGAGTGTTAGTAAAATTTATTTTGTATGATCAATTTTGGTTAAAATTGATTTTAAAGTAATATGATTTATGTTTGAATATTTTTATTATAAAACCAAGTCAAGAATAAAAGTAAAAAAAAAAATGTGTATCCAACATAAACTATTTAAAATTATCTCAACTCATAATAAATTTTGAACTTTATTTCAAAATGAAACTAAACATGTAAAAATTTCTTTGAAATAATTCTTTAACATGAAATCAAACATTGTAAAAATTTCTTAGAAATAATTTTTCAACATGAAAACAAAAACTTCATTTCCTTCGCTATTCAGTATTTGGGTTCGAAGTCCAAACTGCTTATGGTTTGAAAACAATATCCTATTTCGGTATAGCTATACCTTATTTAACCGTTTTAGCAATAATTGTCTGTTTAACAATTTATCATCAAGCACCTCTATTTTGAATTATCGAAACCAATTGAGCATGACACTCACAAATTCGATCCAAAAAATATGGAAATATGGCCATCTACAGCTGAAAATTGCACGTTCCTGTTTGGCCGAAAGTATACTGGACTTTGATTATGATAGTTTTTGCTTGAGCACCCATCCATAATCGGAATCTAGAGATGAGGATTTATATCATTTTTCTCTTTTATTTGGCCATCTTATTTAGTTTTTGTCGTATTGAATTTTCCCTCTGCAATGCCTGGACCATCCTCATCTTAAGTACTACTTGTCATGTAGCAGTAATTCAAGTATCAAATCCTGCCACAGTGCCACTCACCACATGGTTTTTCTTCTCTGTTCATTTATCAGTCCAAGAATACATGGATCTTTTGAATTTACCCCTACCTCCCCCGCTGCATGATCATAAAATGCAAATTGTAACAAAGTTAATGGGGTAAATTGATGCAATTTTCTAAGGGAAAAAGAGAACAAAATCAGTGACCAGGGAAACATTTCTTTGTAAGATTAACTTGGAATTCAACCTTGGTTTTATGACATCTGGTTACAACAATTTCTAGGTTATGACCAGATTGTTCTGTTCTGGTTATAATTACATTTTTCTATTAGTCTATGCAATGGAGTCATGCTGGTCCTCTATAATTTGCTTGCAACATGAGGTTCCCGTTTGGGGGGAATCTCCAGTTCCGTTTCATTTTCTTATCCTGCAACTTGCCTGTAAATCCATCCAAGATGGAATCCTTAAATGCATTACGGCAAGGAGTTCATGTGGCACCACTGACTTCCAAATGAAACTATCGCATTGTGTCATTTCTTTTTTTGGTTGTGTCATTCCTCTGCTGATTATTTTACTTTGTTATGCCCAAGTAAAATGTGCATCAATTGAAAATATAAGGTTGACACAGTGGTTAGAAAAGGGATATGGAAGGGGAAGAAATCATGGATTCAAATTGTCTCAAGTGACATTTTTAACAAAACTAATATTTATTGATAAAAAAATGTAAATTGATTTTAGGTATCAAGCCATACTCTAGTAGCACATTTTAAATGCCTTTAAGCACCTAATCTGATGATCGGCTTATGTAAATAAATATGATATAGCACTACTAATTGCAGAATGATGATGAAGGTTTCTAACATCCATTAAAAAATATATCTGAATTTCCTTCGTCATTTAAGGTATTAATTTTGGTTTTTTTTATATCATTAGTTTATTGCTGCATGTCTTATTTCTATAATTAATATGCAAGAGTTAAAATGAATTTAATAAAAGCTACCCCATCTTAAACAGACCTGCTATTGTCCGCCGTTGTCGTCGCCTAGCTCACGCGAACAGTCCCACTCGTTATTGTGTCGCTATATCTCTCCAAGAACAAACCTGCAGCTTTCCACCACCGTTGTTGCAACGCTGCAACATTTTATTGTGCCGTTGTCAACCACCGCCATCAATACGTTATATCACCATGACAAAATGTTAAGGGATTAATGCTTCTCTGTCATACTCTTTCCGTTGTAGATAAGAAAATTTGATGGGAATCTAATGTCAATAAAATGATGCTGGCTAATCATCCATTAATGTTCATTTCTTAGTTAAAGTTCCAAAACAGTTAAGTAACCCAACTAATGGCTAACCAACGTATAACTTGTTTGGTCACCTCAAATTTGCATTTTGCAAATTGTCATTTTTATTATGTTTCTTAAGGAGCCAATGTTTGAATCTTTGAATTCAATAGAGGTCTAAAGAATTAAATTTAGAAAAACTAGATTGATGTTTTAGTACATTTGCATTACCAAAAGGGAAATACTCATAGTAGTCTTCTATTTTATTCTGCCACTTTAATGTTGTTGGAGGAATCGCATCCAACGTGAGCTTAAACGGAGTTGCAAAAATATTGCAATGTTTGTCTCATTCTTTAGTTGTCACAGACAAGCAAAATATAAAACAAAAGGCCTATCTTGTTGAATCCTCTTCTAGTGTCACGTGACTCTTTAACAAAAAATATCTAAGCCTTTTAATTTGAGAAAAATAAAGGATTCAGATTAAGAATAACATTTTTACTCCTAAAATAAGTGAATCATCTACCAATATATATATATAGAGAGAGAGAGAGAGATTGAATCACTTTGACAGTATAAAAAATCTCCAAGCATAAAAACATGTTACTTCCTTTTCTATTGGTAATAAATTAAATAAAAGAGATTTGACGAAAATAGTGTGAAATAGGATTTAAAACCCACTTAAAAAACTTGGTTCATGAAGATTTAAAGAAGACAACGAAAAAACAAATTGGGCATTTTATGAAAAGAGATCGATGCTATTAATTAAAATAAAATAAATTCGAGTAAAAATATATTAGAGGACTAAAATCATAAAAAAAGGATAACTTGAGAAAATTACACTCCTGAACATTTCATCAAAACTGAAAAGAAACAGGGAGATTATTTTGACAAATAAAAAGGGCTAGTACCTCTATCTAAGAATGTTGTCAATGTAATTAAGCAGAGTAGAGAGCAAAAACACGAGATACATCACAACTTTGCATGTCCAACATAGTCATAGATCCATCCGCAGCCAAAAATTCAGGTTATTGCAATGAGGTCAGTAACTTTTAGCAGTTTATTTCCACTGGTAGCATCTTTGCAGCATACAACACAAGTGGAACCTAAACTACAATCCAATTTGCAAGAGTTAGCATCATCTAAAAAAGATAATGTAGCTTGCTTTAAAACCGGAGCAGCACTGTGATATTTTGATGATCACATGTTTGGGAGAATTCTACATTCAATACAATAACTAACGGCTGAAAAAACTGTCTCCAAGTCACCCTGTCATTAACATGCTTCCTTGCCCCTCTGAATTTCAGTATCATGAATGACGCTGTCCCTAAGAATTGACAGGTTTTCCATTTAATTTAGGGAAAGGGTCTGTCTTGCTCAATACAACCACTTTGCTTTTGTGGGCAAAGTAACCTTTCATAAGATTCTTATATATCAGTATGGCCACTATACACTCTACCTGCAAAAGCATCATATATCAATAAAAAAATGCATTATAAAACAGCAATATCCTCCTGCATTCATTTTTGAAAGATATAAACAAATTGAAAATAGTTGAAAACAAGGAAGAAAATTAAAGACATTACCTCATCCACATCCATATCAATTTCAAGCCATTTCAATGCTTTAACTATGACTTCTAACTTCACCTGATGAGCTCTGCTTGGGTCCTTCTGCTTTTGAATGATGTAACTGCCATGTTACAACCAAGCAATAATATGAAACTACTGATTTCAGCAAATAGCCAGTCATTTATCAATCCTAATTTTACTTTGGAATAGGAGGGTGCAAGGTGATACTGGATACTTACATCTTCTTTACTAATCTCTGGTATACCTGAAGTTCTAACTTCTCTAAGACAAGATATACACCTGATCTCAAGAACCTACAAAAACAAGTGGATTCAATTATGCCCTCTTGATTAAATTTAGGAACAACAATTCCTCGTCATGAAACAATGATGGGTAATTCTACCGGTCCTCATGATCTTGCAGTGCACACCGAAGAAGTCGAAGATCACCCCTTCTAAGAGCTTGTACGATTTTACTATACTGTCCAAATGTAAAAAAGAATATTTACATTAACATTGCAAAGGCACATAAAGATGTAACTACCGTAAATGTATACTACCAAATGCAATAAAGCTGATGCATGTTTTCTTAGGAAAGTTATTCTGCAATATAGTCAGGCACTACATATTCCTCCGAGCGCTTGATGTGAACAATTTGTTTTTGCTCATTATTTGTATTATAAGTCATCATGGTTGAGTTTGGTCATATGTTTCAAACTGATGGGTATATAGGCTGCAAACTGACACTTGGATCATAATTCAGTTTTAATTATATATACTTTGTTCTGACTTGTCTGAACTTGATGAGTCAGCCTGATCATTAAATTAGACAAGAAACATTCATAGTAACAGAGAGAGAGAGAGAGAGAGAGAAGAAAAGTAAAACCCTCCATAAAGTACCCAACATACCTCACGTAGATTGTACTTCTCCAAGAGACTGTTTTTAGGTAATATGCCTATTGAAAGCTTCACTGGAATTAGATGTTTAAGAATCATCCTATGTCAAACAAAAACAATAAGTCATACACCTTTATACTCTTATAAAGAGAGTAATATATGGCTCTCTTTTCTTACTTTCTTTTAACAATGAGATGAAAAATTGATAAACTTTCTCAATCAAAGCTATTCAACCTCTTACGGGTACATACACATTTTAACTTGTAGATATTTATTTTGTTTGCTTAGAACCAACAAGAGTATTTAACAGATAAAATAAATGAAAAGAATTGAATTGATAAACTATTTCAAAGAGAATGCACTACGCAATTTTAAAGCTAAGTCTTACCCGTTTCCACAAAAATATGCATATTTACTGAGCATGTATAAGTATAATTGCAAGTAAAATATATACATACAACCTACTGATAGCTCATTTCATGCATATGCAATGTACACAGTTGGCACACCTGAACCAAACCTTATATTGGCTTCACTTTGAGGATTGCAATGCTTCAGGGCATACGATAATTTATAATCAGCCTGTCAAGTTAGAAATATAAACTGTATAAATGAAACACCTATGAGACAATAACAACAACAGACAGCATACAAGCATGCCACATTTACTTTTAATTTTGTTTATAAAAGAAAATATGTTTATTACAGGGCTTAGCTCTAGAGCTCTTGTATTTAATCATCTAAGGAGTTATTTTCAATAATCCAAAAGTTAATAATTTGAAAATAGTGATAATGTGGTTACTTTAATATTCTGTCCTTTTTTTTTCTTTGAATGAAATTATACTAGACTGGGGTAATATTCTTCAAAACAATAGTAATAATAAGCTTAATACAAAAAACAATACTTAGATTCATTTTTGCTTGCAACCATATAGGAAAACAGTTTTCTGTTAAAGTACTAAAAAAGAACATAAAAAGGTACCATTACAGAAAATGTGTGTCCGAACACAGAACAAAAGCAGGTCACAATTGAATTAAAAGAAATATAGATCACTTACAGCAGGAAAATTTTCATTAAAAACTTCAAGACGACCAGTATAGTACATGTAAGTGACCTGAAACACATCATAAAGATAAATGATCTAAAATTATATGTTTATATAAATTGAATTTAATTAAAATACACTGACAGCATAAAATTTTTTTACACTGTCATCCAATCATAAATTATTGTATATGGTAAGTTATTGACTTGACTTTTATAATATTTACTTTAAAAGTCATACCTAAAATAATTTTTAATTGATTGACAGTGTAACATACTTTACACTAAGAGTGTATAAAAGTTAAAAGCATACAAATTAATCCAACTCTGACCTTGTCTCTTTTGGGAAATTCCTCAAAATCAAATATACGTGCAGTTTCAATGCTTCTTATTACGCTGCGGCAGAGGTGAACTGTGCCAAGCTGCAAGACATTCACAGAATAAAATCAAACTCTAATTTCAATTTTCAACCACAAATGTCATGTTTTCTCTGTCCTAGCCAACCTTCCCTGATACCAATGAACATGTCAAACATATGATTAACACCAATCTACAAGTTCAGACTATTGTCCTTGTATATCAAGTCAACACACGAGATCATAAAAAGAGCACTATGAAAGTATGAAATATGAATCACCAAAAACGGAAGCAAAAGCAACAACAAATACCTTAAAGTAAATCTTGAATAACTGACAAGTTACATATAATGCTCCAACACGCTTAGAGCCTTTTCCCTGGAACAATCAAGGTATGAGTTCATAGAGTATCTCTGAAAGCCAGACTCCACACAGTCACATAATACAGTATGCATACAAAAGAAGAATATGTTCCACAATGAAAACACAGCATGGACAACTTTTCCTTAGAAAGGATTCTTATGATTACAAATTTCGCTTTCTTCCCAAGTACATAGAAGACTACATAGACAAAAATAATTCGATCTGTGAGTAATACATGAACAATTAGGCTCAAAAATAGCAAAATTTTAAACTGTAAAGATCAAAATTTATAATAAATATTTTTCATGTGTTTGGTAAGTTTTAATCCCATCATCTCTCTTCCATCTAGTTCTAAGGGGAAGAAAATGCATTAGGACATAATAACAGCCACAAGCACACCATTTTTTGTGGAAATATGTATATAGGTTATAGTTTATCTTTTATATCTAAGTTTCCGGAAGATATACAATTGGTAGCATTATTGGTGGGATTCCCAACAAGAAAAATAAATAAAAGATAAAAAGTAAAGTACTAAAGCTAGCTAAAATCATCCTTAGCACATGTTTAAATAAGAATTTCAAATTAGCGATACCAAACTAAATTTGAAAGGCATAACTGGATTTCAAATGAAATTGAGCTTATGGAAGCATTCACATACCGCAAGGGTGCCAAAAAATTTCATAAGGACGGAGCCAGCGCCTTTCAACTTCTCAGGGGATTTCCCATTCGAAGCCAATTCTTTATCAGCCTAAAATCAACAAACAATCCAACTAACTTCCAGAAAATGAGAAAGTGAATAAAAAATAAAATCAAAATCATAAAAATACCTTCTCGGCAAGAACCCTAATATCGTAAACAATGACGTACAAAGCCTCCAGAGCCCAAGCGGATTCCCAATTACGAAACTCCTGGATAAACGCACTGAACTCCACCGTTTCAGCACACGAAAAAATTCAACTCAGTTAAAATAATAAGTAGGGGAAAGTAAAATTACTTGGCGGTTTTTTCGAAAGCGTTATAGGCTTCCAGCAAGTTGTTCTGGCGGTAGTTTACAAGGGATCGGAAGAGAGGGACGAGGATGTCTGCGAACTGGGAATAGTTGTCGGATTGCTTGATGAGTCTGTTGGCGTCTTGGAAGAGGTTGAGAGCGTCGCCGAGAGAGAGAAGGAATGGGGAGTTGGAAGAGATAGCGAAGAGAGACTTGAACGTAGCTCCGTCTTGCGAAGAAATCGCGTCGGAAAAGCGATTCAGATACTCCGTGATCCTTCTATGAGCTTCCCCCATGCTCATGTACGCCATCGCTAATTGCTTCGTAATCGAAACACTGTTGCTTCACCTGCAAATTTTACAATAACACTCTACATCTACACTCTACACTCACTCCCTTGTTTTCAGCGAACCCTAAACTAGGGCTTTACCTCACTCGTTAGGACCATTAGCGGACCGGCACATTTGAATAATGTCCTTTAAGAACTCATGTTGTTCCAATAATTGTTTAGAGACTTTCTATGTATTATTATTATTATAGGTAGCTAAGTCATAAGAAAATTTATTGTATCTGTATATGTGTCACAATTTAGAGTTGCATTTTGATTTTGACCGATTGTTCAAATCTTTACTCATTGTGTATTAAAGAAGATTTTAATTTACATGTACACTTTTGAAATAATCAGAAATTTTTATTGAATTTATTAGTGCAAAGATTTTTACCTTGTCAATTGATTAGACATAATATTAGATATCGCATTTAAAGTAACTATTATAAATTTAATGAATTTACCATACATTTATATTGTATGAGTGTATATTAATATAAAACAAAATTATACTATCAATTGAGTTAAATTGTTCCAAGGAATCAATTTATACTTGTATATAATATGCTTTGATATATTAAAAACATTTATCTAGCAATTTTACAACTCCCAAAAAATTTAGCATCTTAAGATCGTTAGAAAATATTTCAAAAACCAATAATATTTTATCACGAAATTGTTTCGTTAAATTAGTAGTTCACATAAGAAGGTATGTAGTTACAATGAGTTAACGATCATATTTGACAAAAGAAATTAAAAATAATGAAAAATACATTTAAAAGATTTTTTATATGTGAGAATTGAAAACAAATATAAACATGTTTAATTAGTTGAGTTAGACTTCTTTAGTATAATTAAAGGATTTAGAATAATAAAAGTTGTTGAGGAACTAAAAATAAAATTTGTGGAAAGATGAAGGATTAAGACTTGTGAAAAAAATGTTGAAAAACTAAAAGTAAATTTCATAAAAAATGAAAGACTAAAAATATAGTTCTGTCAAACAATTTTTACATAAATGTCATGCAAACTAGTTGATGATATAACAACTCGAGTAATTATCAACATGATTATCACATCATTATTTAACAATTATATTTGTCAATAGAGATAAAAAAAATATTAATAAAAAATAGTGTAAAAATTAACACAAGTCAAAATATTGATAAGAAACTAAAAGTTAAAATTCAAACAGATTTACAGATATAAAAAAAACATTAAAACCCTAATATTATGTAACTTATCCCATGGGGAAAGCAGGAGAACTTGATAACAAAAGGTTTTTCCTCTTCGTAATCATTATATTTATAATGAGAAGAAATTGTCGTATAATTTAAAACTATCACATATTGAATCTTTGATATATAATTGCATTAAAAATTTAGAAAAAAATTTATCATTTATAATGATTTTATCTTATTTAAAAATAATTGTCTATAATAAAAAATTTGAATGGACAAAAAGAACTACCACATATTCATAATCTCAGCCGATCTTTATAGTTAAGTTTTCCAATTTATCAATAAAAGTTAATAAAATTGGAGTAAATTAACCGGGACCATAGACTCAGATTATATGATAATGATAATTTCTTCCGTACTTGGAGACAAAAGAAAACCGATTACTTTTAGCTAGATCCGCAATGCATGCAACTATGCTAAACTGTAATTGAATTATTATAGCTCGTCCGAAAGAAAAGCCGCAAAATAGTTCTTTATGCAATTCAACTTTGCAATCTATATATACTATATTCGCTTTGGTCGGCTAATGACTACTACTCGAAACACCTCAACAAATACACGTCAGAATCATTAGTGAAACTTTCAAATCAAACACATACACAAATGCATGTATATGTGTTGTGACACCGATTGACCATTAAATTGAATGCATCCTAGCCACTTGTTCATGCACGCGCGGTTACAATATTGCCAAATAATATCCAATGCAGAACTTGCGTTCCAAATAAGAGAATTTGAAAAGAAAAAAAATATTCATAAATATTAATTGTTAATATTATTAATTTTTATTAATGAAAAAATTCAAATCCGTGACTTACTTCTCCCTAGTTTCCTTTTCCCTTCAACCTTAGTATTAAAAAAAAAAACACCAGCATAGTAACCAAAGCCATTTCTATCTTGGTTACTAGTAAAAGAAATGTTGAAACGGAATATTGTGTGCCCAAACCCAAATACCTCTCCTTTTAGCGGTTCCTAGTTGACAATAAACACAGGGAGGTGGCTCTTTCCCCTTATCTGCGCAGAGAGGGACAAAGTGAACGGTTACTTGTATCGCATAAGATACCAAAACCGCAACCACGGGCGGTGCAAAGGAACCCAACACGAACTTTAGTACTTAATAACATTTACATTTACGAAATTAAGTTTCATTGACCATTAATTAATTGTCCTTGACTGTGTACAAAAACAATATTCACATTAATTTCCACTGCAAAACTTGATGTTCATCATTTTTAATTTACTGATATTCATGACGGTGTTATGGCAAGTCCAAAACAAAACCCTCGAAATAGATCTCTGGTTGCGAAATTTAGCGTTGTTGGAACTTCTGGGCGCTTCCATTTGGTCATGTTGCAAAGTTACGTTCAACATGTTCCACATGACCTCAACATCTCTGTACCCGCACATTTGCACATCATCTCGAAGCTTCAGCAAACCGCCACTGATTCCGTCGCAATTGCCAGAGTATTCACCGGCTACTCGACCACCGGAAACCCCTGCTAATTAACAGAATAGCATTCCTTTATAGACTATATATATATATATATATATATATATGGATATTGAGAATAATAAAGAAAAGATAGAGAGGACTGACTAGATTTGCGATGGTGCTTGAAACGAGTAGAGAGTGCAGTCCAAGTTTTTGTGATTTTGTGCCACCAATCCATCTGGGAAGCGATCTGGCGGAAAGAGAGAGGAGGGATGATGGAAATATATGGAGAAGTGAGAAGGGGGTGGCATGCATTTAATTGGAAAAGAGAGAGGCAGAGGCACCGAAACCCATAACACGTTGTTTGATGGAGCTGCCAAGCGTCTCGTTTCGCTGCCAATACTATGTGGTTTTTTAGTTACACTTGTTTCTTTTTAGTAAATCTCGTATTTGTATTGCCAAATACTGGTTCTTGTCACGTTTACACGCCTACTAGGATTCCAATTACTCGCACCTGTTTATTCTCATTCACCACTCAGCAGCCTTTTCTTTTCCTTTTACGCCTTCATAACTTTTAATTCTAATTAATTATTAGGGTTTTTTTTTGTTACATGAGATAACAACGAAGAAAATTCTAATTATTAGGTATTATTGTGCTTCTCTAATTATTTATGTTCTTAATACTAATGTCTATGATATATTTATTCTTATATTGCTATAAAGTTATCAAATGTAGAATGTACCTACTGGTATGTTTTTATGGTAAATCGCTTTGTTTACTTGATATTGCTTGCGAAACGACGCATACATTTTGTTTTACAGATACTAATATATAACTAACTAGGTCTCCTTAAAAGAATGAATTGATCGAAAAAGCTTACTTGAATGTTACGTAATTATGAAAATAAAATCACCTCGGAAATAACAGAATTATATGAGATAAGCATTGGAAAAACTCTATAACTAATTTAAGCATATTTTTTATTTTTTAAAATAAATATTTTTTTAAATGAAATTAGCAGTTTTATGATTTTATGATGTGTTTGTCTAAACTGTTTTTACTTAAAATAAATAATTTTCTACCTTTTGTAAAAAGAAAATCTTATTTTTTTTAATATTTATTTTAAAGTTTATTTATTTTATGTTTAAACAAATTCACCCCAAATATGATACACTCAAATTCGCTTAACGATGAGGTTTAGACAATTTTGTATGAGATCTTCGATTCAAATTATTATTATTTTCATTATACACCCAAAAAATATAATATTTTTTTAAAAATATTTGATTAAATGAATAAATGTGATATATTTTTTTAGGGTTATGTTAAGAGGCTGAATAATCTTAAATATCATAGAAGGGATTGTGCTTGTACGTAATCCCAAGACTGTATATTAATGTTAACCAAGCAATTAATTTTTTTTCTAAGTTATATCTTTAAATACTATTTTAAACAAATTATATAAGATGAATTATTTTAATTTTAATATATTAAAAAAAAACATTCTTAATGTAAAAGGTGTATGTTGGTAATTTGCACCTTGGGTGTAACAACAACAATAACAAAGTCTTATTCTATTAAAGAAGTTGTAACATGGATCATATGACACTATTCAATACATTTAAAAATTAAAGTTTCAAAAATATTATTAAGTCTGAATTTTTCATTGATGTTATCATCCAATGTCTTTTTTGGCTTCCTATTTTCCCTTCTCTCCTACTAAAATATAACACCCCGTATGCATCCAGTGTATTAACAGTTACTTAATCAGATTAGTGCGGTAATTAATTTAAAATCAATAATAAAACAAATGAAAGCATTTTCGAAACCATATTTCTTGATTCATCATGTATGGTAAGTATCCAACTACCAACTACCTATTACGAATGCCAAGGCACCACAATAAGCCTTTTCGATCCAGATAACATAAAGAAAGACATATAAACAATAATATCCACAATGATAGGCACCCAGTGTCATGATCTCACAGCTCACATCCTCACAAGAGGATACAATACGTACAGCGTCTGTACATCACATCCATACAGGATCCAAAATATGTGTACACATACATCTTCCCTCGCAGGGATACAAAATACATCATAAACATAACATAGTGAGCCACCATGCTCTCAAAACACTGCCAAGCATCTACATAGAGTCTGTCCCTACTGGAGCCTTCCGTCCTGGGACCCATCATCTCTGCCAGATGCATCACCTGCAAAATAAACCCCCACACACGGGGTGAGAAACAATCTCAGTAAGCTCAGGGTTCTTTGAGGCTTCTCCTCCTCCCTAACTCACTCCCATGATAACATATCATCAAAGGCATTACAATCCAGGCCTCCTGGCCCTCACAACAACACATAGCATTCTCTAACTCTAATGTGTATCTGCGGAACTACGCTGCCAAAGATGCATCATCATCAGCATTGAGACTCTCAGTCTCCAGTGTGAGACCGGAACTCACACCTGTGTCATCCCATCGAGAGCTACCCTTTTTCACATAGATGCAGGTATATGGTACCTCCGAGAATAGGCTTCAACCGCGACGGGACCACCTATCTCTGGTCTTAAGGGATCATACACCCTTTACGTGAGCAAACTGACTAGGAGTTGCGCTCTGCTCCTAGGGAGGTCCATATCTATCTAACTAGCCAGAAGATCTATCCGAAAGGCAACAATACACAAAGCACAGAAACAAGCATACATATTATCATGAGGAAAGCGGTAACATCCAATTCAATGCATATGAATCATGTATGCAACCATCACTCCCTCGGAGTGTGGTGGAACTCAGAAGGGAAAAACCCTAAGAACTAGAGCTTACCTGGCAAAGTTGTGCTCTGCTGTTAAATCCCTGAACCGTGTTCTCTGCCACTGACACCCTCAGTGTCATGCCCTATACAAAGGCACACAAGCATGAATCAACAGTCATCCTATCCATACAAGGCATTTAATTATACCAAAACAAACGGAAAACAGAATCTTCTGCATAAAATTATGCAGATTTTGTACCCACTTAGAAAAATCATAAATCCCTGTAGGAAGCTCCTAAAATCAAGGGGATTTAGAGGCATCTAGATTTATCTCTCATCTTTCAAATAAGACTGGTTCCATCCAATTTCATAAACCACAGCCTCTGTAACAATTAAAATACCAAAACTGTCACGCACTATATCAGTGCTGACAGCAACATATCAGTCCAAGCAGCCATTTTCAAACGCTCGCCAACACCAGGATACTCATCCAAATGACCTGAGCTTTTAGAGGTATAAAGTACACATACACATATTTCTATAGCCACTTGAATCACTCAATTTGGATCATCCTAGACTGAGATAAAATTTCTGTAAGATTGTCCTCTGCACCAGTAAAATCTGCTAAAAACAGAGTATAACAGCCTGTTATAACTCTGAACAATAAATTCTAGGAACCTCCAAAAATAGCACGAAAATTCCAGAACCTACTTAAATCTCTTAACTTTCAAATGACACCATTTTTAGACCATTTGGATACCGATAGCTCTTGTTATGCACAAAACATCAGGACTGACCAGATTGGTGTTCTTTGTTGTCATGAACCTGCATGTATGTTTCATGCATGGAACACTATTTCAACCTTAAATCAACTTCTACACACTCCAAATCATACTTTAAAACTGTCTCACCCTCCCAATACTCAACATTTATCCATCTCACTCCAAACCCTAATCCTAACCTTAAGAATCAAGGAGAAATAGGAGGAGATTACCAACTTTAGAGTTCAATTGATCAAAATGGAAGGTGGACCAGCTCCTTATAGCTTCCAATTTTGGACCAGCTATTCCAAACGAAGTGGGCAGCTCCTAACTCCATTCTTTTCCTCAAATCGCTCACAACCGAACTCAACAACACAAAAGCACAAGGAGAAGAGCTTTCTCTCTTGCTTGATTAGAGTTTTCAGCCACCAAACAAGTAGAAGTGGAGAGAAAATGAGCTTGGGTGTGAAGGAAATGTAGGAAGAAGAATAATAAATGAAAGAAATGGTGGTCAGACACAGTTTTAAAATGAGGAAGGTGGTGCATTCAGCAAATTTCCTATTCACACCCTAACTCATAAACAAATACCAAAATGTCATTCCTTTCGTTAATCCTCTTTTATTAATACCAAGCCTCTTATTATGTAAATATCACCCAAATTACATTAATTATAATTAGTGACATTACATAAAAAGTATACAATTTACTCTTTCAACTAACGTGTAACTAAAGTTTCAAAAATATTAAGTCTGAGTCTTTCATTGATGTTGTCATTCAATATCTTTTTTGACTTTCTATTCTCCTTTTTCTCCTAGTAAAAATATGCAATTTACTCTTCCAACTAACATCTCTTGTGACATTCTTTGTATATGCCAAAATCACCTTAACCAATTTTTTTTTATTCTTTTCTTAGTGAGTGCTACACCAAACTTCTTTTGAATAACGTCATTTTGTATTCTATCTATTATTATATGATTATATATTCATCTTAACATTCAAATTTTTGCTACTCAGACTTGCCTCTCATATTATTCCTTTAAAGTCCAATATTCACTATCATGTAATATAGATAAATGTATAGTTATATTATAAAACTTAACTTTGAATTTGATAGATACTTTACGATTACAAACACTCATAATGTCGTTCTCCGTTTTAATTAATCTTACTTATATCTTATGTGTGATATTCTTATTATTTATTTATCATATATTGTGATTCATTCCAAATATGTAAATTTAGAAACCATGGTATGACATAAATTCTCTCAATTTTACTTTTGAACCAAAATCTTTTTGCTTTTGCTAAAATTGTAATACATATACTTTTCCTTGTTATTACTTCAACGAAAATCATTTGTTTTTAAAGCCTTCCACATTAGCAAAATTAAGTTTTCTAAGCGACATACCACGTCATTATGTGGATGTTATGTAATCACATAACAATCAAAGTTAACAGGGGACTAGAAATAGACAAATTTATGGAGAACCAAAACGGAACAAAATATTTTTGAGAGACCAAAAGTGGAAATCCATATAAAACAAGAGGATAAAAAGTTAATTAACCCATTTATATATGACAGCATAATAAGAACAAGAATAATAGTATGTCTCTTAAGTTCTATCTTTAAATGTTTGTTTAACAATTTATAATGATTATTGAAAAAAATTATATATTTAATAATTCTCAATGTAGAAATTTATTTTAAAAATTATAGATTAAAAAGTAGAATTAATATTTAATCCTAATATATAAATGGATAATCCATTTTCACAGTAGAAAAGGTTTTGTCCGGAGAAAAAAGAAAGTTGTATTCCGGATAATGCAGTGCCCATGGCTTATTCATTCATTGCAAATATGAGGTTAGGCACATGTGAGCTGAACCCACCCGCATTCTTTTCATGCCGGCGGCATTTCCCCGGAATACCAACACTCCAACTTCACCCACCGGCAAGACCAACGTCGCCGCGCCGGTGCCGCGATTGGGTAGCCTGTGCAAGTCGTCAAAAACCGCCGATTCCAATTTCTAGTAACATCGACGAAAGGTATGCGTCTGTTTTTTTTTACGTTGTAAAGTGTCGGGTAGCCGAATGATCCATGGTGTCATGGTTGTGATTTGTGAAGTTAAGTACTATTGCCTTTTTTCCTCAGGGCCTTATGTTTTGATATCTGGTGGAGATGGCTTTCTAGACTTATCTCCTTTTACTTGCTATCTCTCAATCTCGCTGCTGCAGCCTCTGATTACCCAGCTCCCTCTATTTATCCCTGTGAGGACATCAGCCATTACTATTCTTCTGTGAAGCATTTAAGATTCAGAGGTGAAGCACTCAAAAGACAATTGAATAGCATCGTTGCCCCACATCATTCCTTGTCCTACAGAGAGGTCAATTTTGATTCCAATCTAATACAATACAACTTACGAATCTATAGACCTGAACTGAAGTGTTTGTCTAATTAACAGGTGTGGGATGCCCTCAAGGTTCTTGATGCTGCTGATATTGATAATCCAGAAGCTTCATCTGAAATGTATGGACTTATTACTGGACTTTAATCACATTAGCTTGTTTTTATCATGTAACTAATGATTATGACGTGCAGAGTTGAAATATACTCCTTGAGAGTTGTCCCAAAACGGTTGGCAGGAAAACCGCAGGGATGGAATAGTGAGTCAACTAATCAATTTGTTGGACTTGCCATGCCTTGGATGTTAGTTTCTCACTAGCCTTAATTGTCATATGGTTTTTCAGCTTTGATTTTCGCCCCTTTTTGTAGCTTTCTCGTTCACTGTTCATATTTGTAACTAACGGGTGAAAATGATGTGTTTAATAAGGAAACATACAGGTATTTAATGATGCTCCCCCGTTAAGCTATTCCAAAGTAGCAAGAATTGTGCTTAACTTCTCAAGTCTTAACTAATTTACAACTGTATATGAAGCCTGTTTCAAGCACTTGATCTATGATGGTCTGTGAACCAAAATAAATGTAGTGATAATTTAGAAGGTCAATCACATAACTGGGGATGTAAAAGAGAGTGATAGATCTATACATCTATTAAGGTCAAGTTTATGGAACCCACCCATACACCCAGAGAGTGATAGATTCACTTATTTATATTATTTTTTTACAGGGGAACATCTATGGCCTCGTTCTTATGGGCTGACTAAAGGTCCATCTTTGACTGATTTACACAACATTCGTCCTGCTGATGTAAATGGTAAGCAAAGCCACTGCTCGATATTTTTACTAGTCAAGATTACAATTTCAGTTGATATTACAAGTTTTTCTCAGTCAATTCATCAAGGGGGAACAAGTACTATGGTGAATGCATTACTAGCTCAAGCAAATGTTTGAGGCCCGCTAACAAAGAAGCTGCTTTGGACACTGAAACAGACAAGGAGAGGTGGGCACCACCTATGCAGGTCATCTTTTCTGTCACACGTTTTTGTTTTTAACCATCATTTTCAAAGCCTTATAACTGATTGGTGATCATGCTTGAAATTTGATGGATATCTGGCTTGGTAGCTCTGTCGTATGATAATTTATATTGTGTTCTCCTGACCACTGTTAAATTGGGAGATTTTTTAATGATTTTCAAGTCCAGAGATTTCTTTGAGAAGCAAAGTCTGGAGAAGTTCTTAAAGGTTATTTGAAATTATGAGTTATTTTATGAATTTGAAGTTTAGGACAGGTGTAATGTAATTAGTCAAGATTGTGGTTATGAGTATGATACATTTCCAAATTTTAGGATTAATTAGCCGTTAAGGGTTGCTGTTAAAATTATGTCAACCGAGTTTTTTTGGTTAAAGGTGTATTGGACTGAGGTGGAGCATTTTACTCAAGACCAAGCCTGTGACCTTGAGATTGTGTTCAAATTGTTTTATGCTTTTGGCTGATTTTTACTCGTAATTTGTACACTACAAACCAATAACAGCAGTTAAAGGAACCTGGATAGATGGTGAAAGTCTCAATGCTGTACTTCATCTATTTATAATTAGTTGATGTTTTTTCACCTGGACAATTAACTTATTTTTTGTTCGAACAACGTTTGGGATGTTACCTCCTTCAGGTAAGAGGGGATATAGCAAGGGCATTAATGTACATGGCAGTCTGTTATGGGTTCCAACAACCAAGGGGAAGTCCAGGCCTTCGCCTCTCGGATGCCCCAAACGTTGGTAGGTTCAATACTTGAACTATTGAAGTTCTCATTTGACAATAGTATTTGGATTTTAGCTCAAAGCCCAAGGGGGAATATTCATGCCTTACATTTACATGTGTTGATCAAATTATAAGTGAATTATCTTGCTTTTTATGCATTTGTTTATCAAATTATTAATTTTATCACTTGATGTTATGTAGTATTTCTTTTGATGGCAACTTTATCATTTCAAGCTCATGTTTAGTCATAGTCTCATAGATGTAAGAATCTTTTAAACCTGGCATCCAATAAGCAGGATTTGAATTAGGACATGTTTGATTACTCTTTAAGAAAAGTTTAGTTTTCTAAAATCTAAAATTACAAAGTTTTAAAACCTGTTTGATTCTTCATGACAATTTCTTTATTTTTTTTATGGTGCATTCTTAAAACACCTTTTCAAAAAAAGTTTAATTTGATTATTGCAATACTCTGCAAGTGTAAAATTTGACATGAACTTAAAAATAAAGTTTGCTCTGAGTCTGATGTTTAGTTTGTTATTCTTTTACACATTGCAACTCCTTTCTCGCTGCAGATAAACTACTCTTTACCTTGGGTTTTGATTTACTAATGGCATCTTTCAATATAAGGTAAAAATGATATTTACATCTTACCTGCAGAAAAGAGGGAGATGGGGCTCCTTTCCACTTTATTAAAATGGAATGAAGTTGATCCACCTTCGAGTGAAGAAAAACTGAGAAATGAAAGGATATGCAAATTTTATCAGCACAATCGGAATCCATTTGTCGATCATCCGGAGTATGCCAACCTTATATGGAAGCAACCTGTTTTTCATAACAATAGCCACACTAATAATGCCTCACACAGAGAAAAGGAGTTAGGAATGTCTTAACCGATATAGAACCTATTTGGGTACAAGATAGATGAGCTTTTCAAAACTTTTATGTTGAAAATAGAGTTTTTTCTATCAAAGAAGCTCTAAAAAACTCTCATCTCCTAACTTTGTATCCATATAGTATCTTATTCCTGCATTGCCTTAGGCTAAATTTATGTTTGACATCTCATATAACTCATCAATTCTTATTTTACTCAAATAATAACAGTGAGTAAAAAAATTATTTATCAACATTTCAATATTGAGTTAATAAATAATTTATTTAATTCATTTTATTACATAATTAATCTCAAATGAGATTTAAGTCATTTTAATTTTTTAAAAATATTTTTTACGTTAAAAAAAACTACGGTATTTTAAATATTATTATATAAGTCTTCAAGATTACAAACTTTTGTCTATCACTTGATTAATTCAATTTTTATAAAAATAAAGATAAAATAAATCAATGAGATAGAATGAAAGATGATGAGAAATAAATCTACTCCCAATCTCCCATAATAAAGTAAAATATTATTCAAACAATATCATTAACCTAATATGAGTTTCTACTAAAAGAAAACATAATGAGTTTCTTTTTTATGTCATTGATATTATTTGAATAATATTTTAAACAAGATCATTAACATAATATAAATAAAATTTTATTTATATATTTGAAATTTAATATTTTTAAAGAAATTTATCAAATATTAAAAAGCAACTCCATATTATAAAATAATTTTTTATCATAAATTTAAAAAATATTTTATATGTTCAAAATATTTATTTATTATAATTTTAATTATATAAAAACAAATATTTATCATGTACATAATTAAAATTGAAATAATTCCAGAATTTAAACGCAGGACCCACCAAACAATTTTAAATATTAAGCTTTTATTTATAATAAAAGTAAAGTTCTTGTATTGTTTTTTTTTAGAGAAAAAGGAGGGACTAGTCGGTGTAAATATATATGAGGCAACGGGCAACCCAATAACATGTTATAACCCGCACTGAGTCCGAGTACTGATCCGTTAGGGTTTTTGTTTTGTTAAAAAAGAACTGCAATTCCCAAACCCATTGTGGCGGTGGTGAAGGCATCAGTAGCAGTTAGGGTTTCCCAATGGAGGAGCAGGCGTCCCAGGTCGGTCGCTCTCTGGTGAAGCAGCTCGCATGCTGCAAGAAAACCACTCGAGACAAATCCCTCCGCCTCCTTCTGAAATCATGGCTCCCGTCGCAGTCCCAGCCCCTCTCCGACGACGACGCCAAGAAGCTTTGGAAGGGCCTCTTCTACTGCATGTGGCACTCCGATAAGCCCCTCGTCCAATCTGACCTCGTCGATCGCCTCTCCTCTCTCCTATTATCTCTCCACTTCTCCGTCTCCCTACAGTACTTTTCCACCTTCCTCCTCACCATGCGCCGCGAGTGGTCCGGCATCGACGCTCTGCGCCTCGATAAGTTCTACCTTCTCATCCGCAGGTTCGTCTCCAAGCTCTTCTCCCTCATGAAAACCAATTCCTGGGATCTCCACCTTGTGCAGCGCTTAATGAATGTTTTCGACGAGGGGACTCTCTCCGCTCTGGATAACAAGTCTCACGGGAACGGTGTTAATTACCACATTGCCACTGTTTTTCTCGAGGAGCTTCGCCCTTTTCTCCCGCTCAAGCAGCAGGTTCTCGAGGTGCTGCTGAAGCCGTTTGTTTCGGCTTTGGGGAGGGTGCAGGATAAGGTCTTGGTGGGGAAGATTAGGTCTGGGGTGTTTGATTTGTTGCTTAAGATGGGGAAGAGGTTGTTGGAGGTTACGAAGAGTGGGGACGAGGTTGATTCTCGTGACGAGGTTGTTCTAATTGGAACGGTTGCGTTGGTGATGGGGTTTTCTGGGAGGCTTTATGAAGTGGGTTCTTCTGCTGAATGCATTCAGGGGAATAGGAAGGTACTGTTTGCGCTGCATTCCGAGTTTTTGAAGCTGGAGAAGGAGGCTGCGAATTCGGGGTTCGAGTTTGTGATTCCTGACTTTGTTGTTGATGATGATGAGGAGGAAGTGCCGGAATTGGTTCCGCTGGGGCCTGCTGAGGTTGCTGGTAATGGTGAGGTGTTGAAGAAGTGCCAGAAGGATAAGAAGGTTTCTGTTGAAGGTGGCAAAAGCAAGAAGAAGAAGAAGAAGAATAAGAAGGGTGATGGCGCGGCTCAGGATTCGAATGACAAGGAAAATGTGGCTAGTGAGAATGGTGGGAATTCGAACGATGGGAGTGCGGTGCTGTTGAATGAAACTGTGATTGCTAACCTGCAAAGGCAATTTGAGAAGGTTGCTGAGGAGGCGGGTTTGGATGATGGAGTTGCGAGCGCGTGTGGTTCGCCTCAGGCTGCATCTGCTACAGGAGGAACTGTGTCTAAGAAGAGGAAGAGGACAAAGAGTTTGAAAGGGAAGGCGTCTCAGGATCCTGCTGATTTGGATGGTGAGGAGAGTGCAGTGGCAAAGAGTGGAGAGGAGAGTACAAAGAAGGTAAGATTTTCGATGATAAATAACTTGGTGTGGAAGCCACACAATCCTTTACCTCCTCAGAGTTTGAGGTTGCCTCCCTCTGCAACACCCAGAGGAAGTGCTCTTAAAAAGGGTGTGCCTCCAGGTCCTATCAGGGAGATGCCTCTTCCTACCAAAAAGCCAAAACTGAAGAGGGCCAGGAAGGCAATTAAGGGTGTTGCTCCTGTCAAACGCCTGAAGAAATTAAAATCACGTGCTGCATGAATGATTTGATTTTTCTCCACCTTGTTATGGAGTTGTGTTTCCATGACTTGTTTGTCATACGATTTTAGTTATTATTGTGAAATTTTTCAAAGTTTTATTGTGATAATTCATCTTTGCAACAATTGAAAAGCAAATTGACTTGTAGTTTAATCAACTATGTGCATGCCTACTTCTTTCTATCATGTGATGAAATAACTTTTACATGCTTGATGATTACCTTAATGTGTGGCGGAAAAATGATAATACAGAAGGTAGGATATGATATGAACCTTTCAATTATAATCTTTTTCTCAAATTCCTTGCTTTTATGCCGTGGGAATGTCTTTATAATATTTTCAACTCATTGTGAGGCATCACTAGGACTAGGCTATACTTGAGAAGTATGATAGCTTTATTCATTTTCAAACCTCTTACATAGTTGGCATGGTTACCTTCACAACTATGTAAGAGAATGGATCTTTTGAATTATTGAGGATAGAGCGTAATAGGTTATTTTTCAAACTCAAGCTTTGTTGGTACCAATTTGTAAGATATTGATAGCTAGTGGAGGATTTGCCTTTCTTTAGGTACTGAAGGAAGGCTTGTGAGTTGTGAATGAGCTTGGATCAGCAGTAGCTCTACTTGCTGGTTTTCATGTTTAAGGCAGATAAGAAATTGCGAATGATGGTTCATTGCTTTGCATTGTGTTGGAGTTATTTCAGTGATACCCCACTTCTGGTGGTTAACAGGGAAGTCAATGGGGTCTTTGACAAAGGAGAAGTACTCGTGCCATGGTGATCAACCGGTTCACATTTGGCGTGATGTGTTAGGAAAACAGGAGGAACACTAGGGCGGTTGGATAATTGGATGTGCGGTACTCAAGTCTCTGGGTGAATTTTTGAGACATTTTGTGAGTTAATTTTGCCATTCTTTTAAGATGTTTTTCTAATTCTGTTTGTCTACATAAGAATAGGCATTCGTTATGGAAAAAAAAAATTATACTTTTTGCGTTTTCGGTGCAATAGAACATGGAGTTTCAGACGTAAAAAAAACTTTTTTTTTTTTAATAAAGAAAAGCGTATATTTATAACTTCGGTTCCTTTATTCTTGTTCTAGGGCTCTTGTTTTATATCGAATGTGTATGTGATTATGCTGGATTTTTCAATCTTGAGCTCAACCACCCTTTTATTGCCTGTTTAGTTCGTTGTGTTGGATTTTATTGGGTGGAGATAGGGTTACGTTTATACGAAACTAGCGAGTAATTTTGATTTTGAAGGTGTATGCCCTCTTGAAGAATTGCATTTTATTCAAACATTAATGTATATTTCAATAAATGTGTTCTCTGGGAATTTTTTATATTTATTTTTCATCCTCATGAAGATTGTTCGTTTTCTTCTTGAGTTAAATGTAATCACCTAATTTATGTGTTTTTCGTTTTTCTCTCTTTTTGTTTTGTTCTGTTTTGTTTAGGGGTCCAAATGGTTGATTAACTTCTCGCAGTTCTAGGTTTGACTTGTGATTATGGTGACAGCTCATTTCCGCCTCCTGTTGCATGGTAGTACCTTATAATTACAGTAAGAAATACGAGTGATTTAGACGCAAGGATATGGACATCAAAGTTGAGTCATTTTCCACACATTTAATTCAATTATACCTAATGCAAGTTTGTCAATCTATTGGGTGGTATACATTACGTAGTAATTACTAAAGGGGCAAAACTCATATCATGTTCTTTATTTTTTTTCTCAATTTTTTATATCAAACGATATTGATATGTTGATTTTTTTTCAATTATGCAAAATATTATTAATAAACATTAATTATATAAAAAGAAGGGTAAATTTAAGTTATTATTAAATTAGAGGAAATATTTAAGTTATTATTGATTTAAGAACTTGATAATAAGAAGATAAAGAAGTTGCTTTAAATCTTACTTTTATAAAAATTTAGCCTTTGCTTGAAAAAAAAAATCGGGTCCTTAGAGCAATTCCAATAGCATATGCTGCACAGACTTAAGAAATAAGGAGCCGGTCCTTTTCTTTATTATAAAAAAATAAAGAGCAAGAATGAGATATATATATATATATATATATATATATATATATATATATAGGACTCATTTAGTTAATTTTTGTGCAGGTGTTTGCCAAGTTGGGTTAGAGACTCAATACTTCTAATTGAGTTCTTAAATGGATCCTACACGTACACACAGCTTATTTTTACTCTTCTCAATACAAACATCTCACAAGTATCTATTCTCTCCAAGTCCAATTTAATACCTATCTTTGGGTTCTTAATTAGGTCCCACCAAAAATTAAATGATGCATTTAACGGTCAAACTATCACATTTTGCTATTATTGGGATTCCCATCCACTGTCAAATAAGAATCGTTGGTCTTATAGATATACTTAAATTGAAAAAGGTAGAAATGAATGAATGTGTATAAATAAGATCCATTTAAGAATAGTTTTTAGTGTATTTAGTGTAAGATATTGAGTAAAGATATTGAATTCAAAATCTAATTTTTACTATATTTTTTAATAAAAGATATGAACAGATTTTTAACATAGAGAAAAAGTTTTTATAAAATAATTCTTAAAATTTATGATGTTCAAAAAATAATTATTTTTTTTTCTTTTTTTCTTAAAATTTCAAAATGAGGTCTACTGTTAAAGAAAAAAATGAATTTTTTTTTTAAAGTCTTCAATCCTAAGTAATACTATAGGATCTATCATAAAATGGTCAAAAATTTCAACTTGGGATCTATCACTAAAAATATTATAAGAACTTAAAAGATAAATCTTACATTGGAGATATTCTTATAAAAATCTATTTTCCTCATCTTAAATGGACTTTGATATTTATGCTAAATATATTTGGTAAATTTGCAAAGAGTTAATCATGCATGTTAAATCATGATTTTGTTATAATTAATATTTTATTATTTCTAAGATAAAAAAATTACTCGGTTACATTTATATTGACCAAAATATATTCATAACTATTTTCTTGTAAAAATATATTAAAAAATAATGTTATAATTAATTAAAATTTAATAGACATGCACTGAATAAAAAGATTTTACATTACTAATCAAATCATAAATATATTTAGTATAAATTTAAAGTAATTATAATAAAAGTAAATAATTATTTTTACCATGAATAACTGTTTACGAGTAGACGGTAAAAATATTATATTATTAATATCTATATTATTTATTGATATTATTTTACATATTTTATTGAAAATTATATATTAAAAGTATTTTTTATCAAGATATATAAACAAAATTATTTCCATTATAATTACATAATTTCAAATGCATTTTTAATCAAATTTAATTTTATAAAATCAAAATCTTCAAAAGTCGAAGTTTGCAAACATTTGCTAAACTGGTAATATGTATGGTAAAAGAAACTAAACCAAGAGGACAAAGAAAAAAAATTTCAACCAGGCAAGGCTTTTGCCTATTCAACGTTAATCTGGATTTTTGTTGACCCAGCAAAAACATAAAATTTATTCTTTTATTTTTTTTAGTATTGACTGAGTCAAGATAATTTTCCTATTTGAATTCATCTGAATTTTATTCTTTAATATTATGCTAACCAGAATTCTGTTTTTTCTTAGATTTTTATTTGACCTCTGACCTTTAGAGGAAGAAGATGGAGAAAATCGCACGTAACAAAAAACATCGTGACCAAAAAGATGAAGAAAACGCAACCTTAAGCGCACAATTTTTTTTATTTTTTAATTTATAACTCTCCAACAAATTTATTAAAAACCAAAATTACAACGAATCTCTTTTGCACACTATTTCACAGACAATAGATGCATATAAAGTATAAACCGAGGAGCCCTATAGTGTTTTTATTAATTTACATAAGACAGGGAAAAAAAAATTGAACTCATGAGGTATGAGAAGTTTATAATATGAAATAGTTTTTCTTTTTTCATGCGATTGTGCACTCAGGAGGAAGGCCCTGTGGGAAACGCTTAGTGTCAGTGCAGTAGTTGTAAATCATGTAGTTCTTTTGCACCCACTGAATCCTAGCTTGCCCTGTTGAATCCAGTGATTGTTTCAACCATGCTTGGTTTGATGATGGATTGTTGGAGGAGCAAGATGAGCCTGAAGAAGAAGTCCAAACACATGCTTGGGCATTGAACTTTCTGTAAGAGGCTGTGAATGGGGCTTGGCTCCAATCAGTCTTCACTAGGCCTCCCCTTGTGGCCCAATCATCAGCGTTCCAAAGGCTTGAATATATCCTCATGGGTTGGTTTTTGGGAAAAGAAACCCCTTTTGATTCAAGATTCTTGAACTCCCTTATGGGTGTCCCATCCACAGAGAATCTAACATGAGAATAAAAAACAAAAGGTTAATCATAAAGTTAGTACAGGTATCTTCTAGTTATTGTTTATTACTTTATTTAAATTCTCAATTAAGTTTTAATAAATAGTTTATGTACAATAGTGTAACCAGTTTTTTTTATCTATTATCTAATCACAAATCATGATAAGTTTTTTCATTTTTATAATAATTACTTTAAAAGTTTTATTAACAACAATTAAGTTGTTAAATGAAACTTATGATTATAAAGTATAGTTTACATTTCTTTTTTGTCAAGTTATAGCTATCCTATACAATTAATGAAGCAGGGCATAAAGAGAGAAAAGAGGTATGCATATATTTACATGATGCTCTGAGGATTCCAAAGAATGGAATATGTGTGGAAGTCCTTGGTGGGGTCGAACCACAGATAGAACTGCTGTTCCCTGTTACCTTTCCCTTGTGTGAATACGTTTGTATGAAGAATATAAGGATCACCACTCAAGTTACCCAGAAATTCAAAATCAATTTCATCATGAGCATCCCCAAGAGAAGATAGCTGCATCATTTACAACCAAATATATAGTTATTATTATTTTTTGTTTCAATTTTTCATGTCAAAACATTTGATATGGCATAACTAAATTGATTGATAAAGAACCACATGCAAGGTAGGACACTTACATAATAAGCTGTGACTGTGCCTGCAGAGTTGCCAGGCACGAGTTTTAGTTGCATGTCAATTTTTCCAAACAAGTACTCATTCCTAGAACGAAATCCAGAGCCAGAGGTCTTGTCTAGGGACAAGGTGAGAAGTTCCCCACTATTGAGGATTTTGGCACGACTATCACCCCATGTTATCTCAAAGTCTTGGTTGAAGTTACCAGCAGAGGTTGCAACCACAAAGGTTGTGATCAGAAGGGCAAGAAATATCTCACTTGCCATTCCTAGAAGTGGTGCCTAGCTACGTTTGGTTTTAATAATTATTTTGGTTGGAAAATATCGAGCAAGAGAAAGAGAGAAGGGACACAAAATGCCAAGTATTTGGTGAGGGCTTGGAGTGCATGCAAAGTTGTGAAAGAAACTATATATAGGGAGTGCTTTAAGAGGAGGCAATTATGAGTGTGAAGGGTCATTGGGGCTTGGAGGTGGTGGAGGTGGTGGAAGTGGTTGGGATAAATTTACAAACGTGTAGAGTGCAAGAGAGATAGATATGTGGGTTGACTTGTCTTTGGTGGAATGTGGGGACCTTGCCAGCTAAGGAAGGATGATATATCCAAATGTTCTCGAATTATTTGGGGTTCTCAACCCAAAGTTTGTATTAATATTAATTATAAATATACACATATCGCACTTGAGAACATTGGCTTTCAAACCTCAAAATCAAATGGCAGCTGTCTAGGTTATGGTGGTAGTCTTCCTTTAGTTAATAGTTCCACTAATTACTTGGTGGTAATACTATTAAATACTACATGCTTTTAATAGTTCGTGTTTTGCCAGTTGGAAGAAGAAGTGCCTTAATTAACACCTTTTTATCTAACATCAATTTGGTTTCGATTTGGTGAGACTAATAACTTCATCCTAAAATTGGTACATACATGATTTGAGATACACAAGCTTTTGAGAGATGATTTTTCAAGATATTGTTTAATTAATCAAGGGAAATTGAGAATGGAATAGTTTGGTCACTAGCTAAGCTTTCGTAGCTAGCTTCGTAGCAAAGAAAAACAATGGGTTTTGAAAGGTTGTTATTCGTATTATGTCATCAAGTTTTAGAATAAGTGGTACACATAGGAGGAAGTTTCAAATTATGTGACGTAGGAAGAAGGGTTATTTTTATTTGGATTGGAAAAAAAGTGTTAATGGAAACAGGTATTAAGTGGGGGGAATATTTATTACGGTATAAAAGGAATCACTGGTGTATTTTGGACTTTGGAGTTAATATATTTAAGGGGCCGGAGAAGCTAGGTAGAGAAATGAGTTGTTACTTTGTTGTTTATTCATATCAGCTTTCTGCCAAAAATGGGTCTTTCGCGGGTCAAATGTTGCTTTCGTGCAAAGCTGGTTATGAACGTAGTATGTATATATATTCGTCGCCATTTATGAGAAGTGAAATATCGCATACGCTTTCTTAGCCGAAGACCATTTCCTTCTTCTGGACTCGTGTTGTGAATTTGTGACTTAATCAAGTCTCTGTTTTCTCATTTTTAACCATGCCGATTAAGGAGTGTCATTCCAATATGTTCATATATCTGTGTGTATTTTAATAATATTACATAACGTTTTGAAAGAAATTTCTTCGAGTTTAATTAGAACTAGGAGTTTAAATAAGACAAGTCAGATTAGTCTTCATGTTATGTTAAGTAGGCTTGTTTTATATAATTATCTATCTATTTGGTTGCTATTGGTTATTTTAAGTCTAATATGACAGTTTATAATAAAAATAATTTACACTGCTCTTTTAGTCTTGGATTATTGCATATAATGAGATTGTTATTTTTTATAATTAATTTAAAAAGAATATTTAATGTAATTTCTAATCGAGAATGTAAATTTTGTTACACTAATAGTATATCAAAATTAATTTCAAATCTGCACTAATAAATAATATAATGGCAGGGCCTATCCTGGCCTAGTTATGTTTTCAAATGAATAAGGCCTTCAATTTTTTTTAATATAATATTTGAAACAACAACAATTTTCTTAATTAACTATTTAACAAGATTTAAGTGATTTCCCCCCTTAAAAATAGGTCTTATTTTATTATTATTGTTAACTATCCATTTTTCTATAATTTTATCTTTATTTGATTCTTTAATATTGTTGATTTTAGTTTTTTTATGTGAAATACTGTTGATTTTAGTTAAACAATACATTTTAAATGGTACTCTTTTTTTTGCTGATATTTTAAAGTATAAACACTATTAAATTCTAATTAAGATGATATCATAATCAATTTTTGCCTAAACCTCTTTGTCTTACAACATTTTATTTTTAATTTTTAATAGCATAGCAACAATTTTGTATCAAAAAATAAGTAAGGAACTTAAAAATAATGGATATTTAAAACGCAGCTATGCTATTGAAAAAAAAAGAGTTGTTAGTGCGAACAACGTTTTTCTCTCTTTAGTCTCGTCACGATGATCCAACCGTACAAAATGAATAATCAAATCTTTTAAATCTTTTGTCCAAAAATTAGCCTGATTTAATGGTGAATGAATCTGCAGTTGCAAAATAAAAAACTATCATCTAATGTAGTGTGAACTACGCCAACTATACTATAAGTGATTGATAATTGGAACTATGAAAACTGTGACTTAAATCATATTGAAAACTTTCCGCCTTAAATATTTGGCTTAAATTTTAAGACAGGAAATTCTACAAACCTCAATGAGTCATATCCTCTTAGCAGTGCAAGGCTCAAGGAGTCATTTTTTTAGTAGCTCAACGTAGTTTCACCTCCCTTTTCTATATAAGTCTTTAATGTTTGAAGATTAAGTGATTTTGATAAGAGAAAAATTGAGAGAAATTTTCCCGTGAGAATACCTCTAAAAAGACCACTTTAGAGAAATTTGAATACTATTATACTTTGTCAAGTTTGATTATACCTCTAGTGAAAGACTAGAGATGTTTGCTTGTAACCCATTATATTCATAGTGAAAATTTGATTCTAGATTAGTGTCATGTGGGTTTTACTCCATATTGAATGAGGTTTTCCTACGTTAAATATATTAATTGTGTAATTTTCTTTATCTCTATTCTCCTACGTTTTATTGTTTCCGCTTTCACAAGATTGATTTGAGGGTTTGACAATAATTCAACAGAATCTATTAACTTGCTCTGATATCATGTTAACAATGCAAATATAAACCAAGAGAAAGAAAAAAAAAAGAAAAAATAGTAAAAAAAAAGGTGAAATGATTCAACTCAATTCAACAAAAAAAATAAGTCAGAATGTAAAAGAAAGACAAATAGAAAATTTAAAACCCATAAGTAATAAGACTAATCTAGCATTGTAGATAAGTGAAATAACAAAATACATATTATTCAACAGGTTTCACATGACGCTCGTCCAAACACAATTAATCAGTTTTCTACAATCAAAATACCTTAACAAAGAATTTAAATCACGTTTGAAATGCGAATAAAGAAATAGGCAGGTCATTTCAAATGCATCCAATATCTACAGGAAAAATGGGCAATATTAGGCATTGGGACAACAATGGTATGGAGGGCCAGGACCACAAGAAAAAGTGATTCCAATGTATTGTATTGTATTGTATTGTATTGTGTTGTATTATTAAGATATAGTAATAATCAAGCTGCAAAGCGAGTAATTTCTTTTATTTACTCCTCATGATTTGCCTTCTTGATAATACCAGCCACAAATCATCACAGATACTTTTGCCCTTTTTTGAGAGGAAATGGTCATATATCCTTGCCGTTCCCTCATGTCATAATCTCTAGTAAGTATGTTTATAATAAGTAATCACCAATCGATTAATTAACTAATAATTGTGTACATGTCAAGATCAATTCAATGTGCAGAATCAGTCAATTTTGTTTGTTAGTTCGTCTTACTGGGATATTAGCAATGATATGTGTAAAAGAAATTAACGTTTGAGTTTGGAGTTTTCTACTTATGATCAAGTTGGGTTGTCTATTCTATCAAAATTAAGCTTATAGAAGATAGCTCTGGCACTTGACTTTCTAGATAAAAACATCATGGATTGAGTGACATCGTCATTGGTTGCTACCAATAATATTGCTGTCTTCCATTTAGAAGGCTCGTGGTTTTGCTGAATTGAATCTCAAAGAAACCCCACGCAACAAAAACATGGCAAATAATTGAAAATTGAATTTTTAATACTGCTAGATAATGGAAAATTGCTAATAACTTTCACTTTTAGTTATGCAAGTTTAATTATTAATTTGAGATCCTCTGGATAGTTGGGGTCGGCTATTCCATCAATAGCTTTTTCATGTTAATCTACTTTGTCAAAAAGGAAAGAAATTTCTTTTTACAAATTAATAGGATGTACACATGATCATTGGTGGGCATGAAGTGATATCCCTGTCTTCTACTGATAAACGTCAAAGTTTTACAACTGAATAGGATAAGAAAGAAAACCCAAACAATCATAATAGCATAGCAAACAATTGAATTCTATATTTCGATAGATATGATGGATGAGAATTCCGATCCTAATATGGCATATGAACGAAGATCATTGTTTTAATATTTACTTTTGAGTTGGAGTATATGTAGGATTTTTGTAATTATTATTAACTCATTTTTTTTCATAACAAGTAACTTATTTTTATTATATACTTAATTAATTTAATTTAATTTAATTTATTTTAAATCTTGACATAATTATTAAATTAAAGTAATCTCTTTTTTTAAAAACCTTAAACCTTAAAATTATTATAATATTAAGGTTTAATTGCATTTTTTGGCTATTTATCTTTCACATTTTTGCCAATTTTATTATCAAACTATGAAATTTGTACATTTTTTTATACCTAATATTGATTTTGAAATTTCATTCCATTTATTTATTTTAATTGTAATAACATTATGTATATAGTTTTTCTTATAACAAGACTGATATTCAGCATGAAGCATTCACGCACAAAATGCATGAATAAATACGTGAATTGATATCATTAGTTGAAATATATATTAATTCAAATATGATTTAAGAAAGTACACTCTTCGTGCGTCAATTTGATGAAATTCTGTTAGTAAATATTAGCAGTTATCTTTTTATAAACTGGTGATATAATTAATTATCACTGCCTGACTTACATTAATCTGTTATCATTTTTAAACGATATGATAATTGGTTTTTTTGGTCAGCAACGATATGATAATTGTGTCATCTCACATTACTTTTAAGTAAATTTTTTAAATTTAAAAAAGTCATTAACGTAAAGTAAATTAAAGAGGCTTTACTTGATTAATTTAAAGTTTCAAAGCATTGATGATGTTTTAGTAGTAATTAAAATCATGGAAATCAAAATCAAACTTTAATAACACAAGAAATTAAGAACGAAACTAAGAAAACTAAAGTTCACAACACACAATTGTGCGGATTCATATAATAAACTAGTAATATCTCTCCGCCTCATATAATTAGCGAATAAGAGAAAAAAATAATTATCATTTTAATTTTTAATATAATATAATGAATTTTTTTTTACTTATATCTCTTTGTAATATTAATGAAGAACAATAAAATTTATAAATAAATTAATAATGATAAGAGGATAATTTTATAAAATTATTAATCTTATTTATTTATTTTTTACTTTTTCTTAGTTTATATAAAATAATAACTTTAGATAATAATTATTTTAAAACAGAGGAAATAATAGTTTTTTTGTTTTATTAATATATATATATATATATATATATATATATATATATATATATATATATAT
>CM023947.1:5061222-5075012 GCA_013407115.1 Glycine latifolia
TAAAATTATTCGCCCTCTAATTTGTTGACATGATAAAATTTTCAAAATATTTTATTGTTTTACACATTCTCTCTCAGTCTCTCTTTTTAAACCACGGACCTACAGTTTTTTATTAATTTTTTCTTTTTACTTTCTTCCCCTGTGCACAGGTGTTGCTTCTAGCTTGTATATACACAATTGGATTTGAATTGGATGTGCTTGCTCTTAATTAAAATGTAGTTTGGTGAGGAGTCACTTCTAAACTACAGCTTATGTTTATCTTTGCCAACAGTTATGTAGAGATTGGTTAACATAAGCTTAACAAGACCCAATTATTGTTCGAGTCAAAACATGCATACTTTACTTCCAGGAGTTAGGCATGCATATTACCAAAATATTGTCTTCCATAATGTGCATGGACAGAACTTAAAGCAATCTATTTCCACATCCGAATTCAATCACCTTCCACTACCAAATAGTATTTGTTAACATATATATTGTTAGAGAAAAATAACACATTCATATTTTTATTATTCAAAAATTACATTACTTTTATTATTCAAAAATCAGATAACCAAAAATAAGAAATAACGTCATGAACAAAATAGAAAAAAATCATAAATTTATTTATCATAATTCAGACATTCATTTTTATATTCAGAATCTCAACCTCACTTTATTTAATATGGTCCAACTTATCATCTTTACATCTACAATCTCATCAGAATAAATTTTTAAGACAAATTTAATAACTTTTCCTTAATATGATCTTTTTTCTCTCAGATAAGATATTGATTTTGTCATGAACAATTCTTCTCATCGAACCCCAATATATAAACCTAACTTTGTAATTTTAAAAAAAGAAACAATTCTCTAATTTATAAAATATAAAATATATTTTGAATTCTAAGAAACGTGCTAAAAATATGATAATATTCCTTTTTAAATCTAAATAATATCTAAAGATTTGAAATTAAAAACTTAAATTGTTTCTCAACTTGTTAAATGTTCTTTTTCTTATGTAGGTTGGTGTTTATTTTAGTGTGTGTCGTCTATGTATCTATAATTCACCTAGGCTGTACTACGATTTTTCTTTTACTAAAAGAGATGAATATAAATTTATAATTGTTGAGAGTGGGATTAGTGATTTCTCGTGAAACCAATGCTTTTAAAGGCAACACTTTCTTTTCATAATCAACTAGTTTTTTTTTCCTGAATTATAATAAACTATATGTTGATAGAATTAAATTGACCCGATAAATTTGATAACTCAAATTAAACTAATTAAATTTTTTCCATTAATTATTATTTTTTATTTAAAATTCAAACCAAATTAATTATAATTAGTTCAGTTCTCAATTTTTTTTCCAACTCAAACGAATTTGATGATCCGATAAACTAATTTTAAACTTAAGAAAAAAAAATTCATCTACATTTTTCTTTTCTTTCTTTTCGCTTCAAAATACTTTTCAACTTTGAAATTGAGCTTCATGGACTTATAATTTTCAAATTTGACCCTTTTATTTCTTTTTTTCCTTAAATATAAAAAAAATTAATGAACAAAACTCTAAATAAATAGAGTGTTTTAAAATTAACTGCAACAAAACTTACTTTTAAAGAGAGAAAAAGAGGGGGAACTAAATCAAACACGACAATTTTTCTCTCCTATTTTAGTCTACTAGTCTTTTTGTTTTTGTTTTTAATCAATGGGAACAAGGCTAAAAGGTATTGAGCAATGAGCATAACGGGCCTTGGGCTGAAATTTCCTTCACTTTAGATTCATTCTAATAAATAAGGATTTGTTATTCTCACCCTGTTTTGATATTATCACCACCACGTGGGTGAATTTTTAGGTTCTACTAATTTTCAAAAATATCATCCTCACAGAAATACAATTCTGTTAATATAAAATAAAGCCAAATTGTGAAGAAAACGTGAGTGACGTGACAGAGGAAGGGAGAAGATTGTGAGAGAGGAAGGAAAAGGGTTGGGAGTGTGAGAAAGTGAGGAGGGTAGCCAGGTAATTTTATAAATGTTGGAGTAAGAATAAGAATTTTGGTAGTGAGAATAGCAACTCCCAATAATAAAGACAAGGTGGGGCCGATGGGTCCAACGGTGGTAACTGGGGAGAAACCACGGACGCCGAAAGCGACAAGTGGCAAGGCAAGGCGGCATTGGAAGTTAACAAAGAATTGAGAATGTACCCATGAAAAAGATAATAAACTAAAAAAAAAGAATTGAAAATGTTTCAAAGTGAACTGAGAAGTGTGTTACATACCTAAGACAACATATAGATATCTTCTTTTATTTTAAACATCTTATTAAAATCTTTTATTTCTTTTATATCTCTTTTGAACAAATCATAAATTTATCTTTTTTTATCTCTCTCTAAGTGTTGAATGACACATGTATCAAACATTTTTCTAAATAAACAATTAAGCCAAACTTTTCATTGTGATAGAGAAAATAAAAGAGAATCTCTCTCATTCTTATTTATTTATTTATAACTTAACAATCACCCAATAGACAAATTTGATATTTGAATGTTTGCATTCAACAGCATCTGTATATGCCCCCCAATTGCAATGTCCAACAATATTACTATTACATTGTTTCTATCAATTCTATGGGACACCCTTAGAATAGAATGCTTCTCCAACTTTCTTTTTTGTTTTCCAACATCAAAATTGGCAACAACAAAGAATTAGTAAATACAAAACCAGATAGAAAAACCATCGGAAAATGGTTGCTGTTGCCAGTTGTTGAACTTAACCCTTTCATATTTGGCCATGACAAAACAATATTGACCAACAGGGTTCAACCAGAATGCTTGCTTCTGTCCCCAAGAATGCCTCGAAGAAAACTCCCAGGTTTCATTTCATTCTATTCTCTCAACTTGTATTTCTACTTGGTTCTTAGTTGTTTCATTAACATAAATATTTCAAATTCGTGCATTACGTGCATCATGCATTTTGATTTTTGATCATTACTCATTATAGCTTGCTAACCACTGTCCAATTACAATCCATGTCTTATGAGAAATTATTATATGATTTAGGACCATGTACTCTCAGACTAATCCCCACATGACATGTAGTCACATTTTTTCAATTTACATAAAAAGAAATAATGAATATTGGTCAGGATAACGTGGTTCAGTCTCACAATACATGCTTGAGAAAATATATTCCAAATAATAAATTTGATGATTGTGAAAATCAAGGCATTGGAAATAGGATGTATAAAAGGGTTCTTTGAGTTTTCTCAGATTTTTCATGTTAAGTTAAAAGTTCTAACAATGATGAAGTCTTGTGAGCCACTGACTGCAGAGAAATCTCCTAGTCCTTCACGCCATGACCCTGGAGTGTTCTTCTTCCTTGGAGGGATTGTAGTGCTCATCATATTGCTGATTCTTGTGTTTATATTTTGGAGGCGTATTAAACGGCCAGCAAAGGTGATGGAGAACACAGCTCTGACAAGTCAACAGCATGGTAATATGAGGATAGCATCATAAATAAAACCATAGCATACAAAGCAAAATATTTACTGCCTCAATTATCTATAATATGCCTGCAGCACATTAGGTTAATTTTGTTGTTAGTTGTGCTTCTAATGAATGATCATACTTCTGTTATTTGTGCTTGGCACTTACCAAAAGGGAAATATATTGAACCGTCAGAGGTGATGAAGATGATAGTCCCAAATATAAGACAGCCAGGTAGTTGTCAGAAAGCATAAAAAATATTTGACACTTGAAATATACTCATGTTTACAGTGTACCATTGAAGGCTTTTATTGAAGTTCCATTATGTTTACAGGACCAATGGAGTTCATGAGTGGGAACCTTCGGACAATTAGCTACTTTGACCTCCGGACATTGAGGAGAGCCACTAAGAATTTCCATCCTCGAAATCTTCTTGGAAGTGGTGGATTTGGGCATGTCTATCAGGTATAGGTACTAAATCTAATGTCACTTGCTTTAATAGGCATTTTTGTTTGTTGATTTGAGAACCTGATCTCTTAATCATGATGCACATGAGTCCTCTTAAAGAGTGTCCTAAGGGCTTGATTAAGGAATAATAAATAGAAAAAATTTAATAGAAATCAGGTGGATTTGTACTGGAAATCAGGGTAATGTGTGTTAGTAAAAGCTTTTCAGTTTTGATTCATTAAGAAGAGAACTAAAAGCACTTGTTAATATTCTCCTAACTATAGTACTATAATTTCAAATTTTAAGAATGCAGTGGACAATTTGTTGAAATTCACATTAATGGGGTGTTAAAGAACACTTATGTTTGGTAGTTGAGCCTGGCATAAATGTATGTACTCCTTTTGTGGTTATCATTCTGAAATTCAAATTGTTGACAGGGAAAGTTGGCAGATGGAAGGCTTATTGGTTATTGCAGTCAAGACATTGTCTCTTGACAAGTCTCAACAAGGAGAAAAAGAATTTCTGGTAGAAGTGAGAATGATCACAAGCATCCAACACAAGAATCTGGTTCGCCTTCTCGGATGTTGCTCAGATGGCCCTCAAAGGATACTTGTGTACGAATACATGAAGAACAGAAGTTTAGACCTCATAATATATGGTATCCTTCTTTATTTTATATCAACTGTCACTCTTGTCAGCATGCTGTTTATTATATGTAAAATAAGTACTTTCCTTGAAATTGTAGATCTTGTGTATACTGTATATCATGTCCAATGTGTCATGAGTAATTCAAAGAACCGAATAAAAAACTAAAAAAGTTACGTACCCCATTGTCCTAGACTCCATGTTATGTGTAAGTAAGGGAGATGAATATTGTACACAGTCTTACTCTTGTATATGCAAAGAGACTATTTCCGGATTCAAATCTATGACAAACAAGTCACCAAGACACAAAGAATTGAATAGTTTTAAGAAAATAGTAATTCCTAATTTAGATGCTTCTGTGATCAGCAAAGAGTGATCAATTTCTGAAATGGAGCACTAGATTCCAAATTATTCTTGGTGTAGCACGGGGATTGCAATACCTCCACGAGGATTCACATTTAAGAATTGTTCACCGAGACCTCAAAGCAAGAAACGTTCTTCTTGATGAAAAGTTTAAGCCTAGGATTGGAGACTTTGGGCTAGCTAGGTTCTTCCCTGAAGACCAAGCTTACCTTAGCACTCAGTTCGCAGGAACATTGTAAGCCCTTTATTCAAACTATGCTCCTCAAAAGCATTGATCACTGGCTAAATATATATCTTATAGCCAATAATGTTCATCACTCATAAATAGTCAAAATATCTCATTGCACTCATCATATGATTAATTATAGTGCTGCCAAATACCAAGACTTTTAAAACTTTAAATTTTGTTGAGTTTTAATGGTGGGAGACACCTCAACCAATATGATCAACACAATCACCTTTAGCTATCATTTTTGAATCTTGACTCTTGTATATATACATAAACATCTAAACTCTGAGATTTTTATCATCGACACTTATCTGATGATTTTAATTAGAGATCCTCAAATTCAATATATATTTTGTCTTTAATCATCAAGATATTTCATAGATGATCTTTCTTGTCTTATTTGGTCAGAGGTTATACAGCTTCCGAGTATGTCATTAGATGAGAATTGTCTGAAAAGGCAGACATCTATTGTTTTTGAGTTGTTGTGCTTGAAATAATCAGTTGTAGGAAAAACACAGATCTTAATTTACCATCAGAACAGTAGTACCTACCCGAATATGTAAGTTATCAACATGACTTTAAATTGTGGTCGCGGTTGTAGTAAGTGGAAAAACCTTTATGTTGCGGGCAATTGCAGAAAAATGTGGCTGCAATTGCGGTCATGATGCGATTGCAAATACCTTTAGGTTGTGGTGGCAATTACAGATCCGAACCGCAATTTAAGACCATGGTTATCACTTAATTCTACTAAAATTTTACTTATTATTTGTACAACTATACCATGTTGTCCCTCAGATGATGCTTGTATAAATGAATCTTGATTACAGGCATGGAAACTTTGAGAAGTCAATGTTGGTGGAGATCGTGGATCCAAAACTGCGGGAACATGGCATAGAAGAAAAGGATGTCATGCAAGCATTCCACGTGGCCTTGTTATGCCTTCAGCCACACGCGGATTTGAGGCCTGCAATATCAGAGATCGTAGCAATGTTGACATTCAAAGTTGAAATGGTTACAACACCAATGAGACCAATCTTCGTTGATCGAAGGCGCGTAATGAGTGATGAGCACCACTCATGGGAAGGCATATCCGAGGCTTTCACAATTGCGGTGGCATCCCCACGTAAAGCATCAATACTCTAGATTCTAGAACACACTTGGTCTTGTCAAATAAGGAACCATTTCCTTAAAAGAAGGAAAGAGATATAAGGTCAAAGGCCCGGACAACGTATATGGATTTCATTAATTTGCTTTAGGTGTATTGTCTATGTATATATATTTGGAAATGAATCATCTCATGTTCATTGCAAATTTTGTGCCTATCTCTTCCTTCGCATATATTTACAAATAATATTGGCAGAAATTCAACATTAGTTGCAAAAAGAATATACATTTCCTGTAGGGAGTTCTTTGGGAGTTTTTGCAGTAAGGCTCGTGATAGGTGTTTGCTGCCCAAATAGCCTCAAGAAATTACATAATTCTATACCGTAAAAACTTTACGCATAGAAGTATGATTTTTTTTTTTTCCAACAAGTTTTAATCACTGTTATAGTAAGTTGATAGAAAGTTTTGCTATAAAGAAGATAAAAGAAGATGAATCAATTTACTCTAGATAGAATTGTCTAAGTTACTAGGTCATTGAGACAATAGCCTTAGGCCTCCAATTTTTTAGGACCTCAAAATTTTTAACTTTTTTAATAAAATATTTTTTTATTAATTTTAATTATTAAATGGTAAATTACGTTATAGTGTGATATATTATTTAGTATTATTTTTATTAATAAGACCACAAATATTAAATATAGATGTAAGCATTGTTATAAATAATTTAAGTGTAGTTTTATTATTTATTTAAAAAATTTAAGCAAATTATTTTATATCTATTTTAGACCTATCTCTTGCCTTCCTAAAAATATATAATTGAAATTAGTATATATATATATGAAAAAATATATTTGGTGCAAATGTTGATGTCAAGATCATACATGTAACTAGAATTCTATTTGTATCAACCATTTAGTATTTAAATGTACATCTAATTGAAAGTCAATTTAAATACATTTTCAAATATGAAATTATGTTCAATTTTTTATCTGAGTTCTAAAAATTGAAAAAAATAGATGGGAATAAATTGAAAAACTCTTGATTCGTTTTTAAAAATAAAGATATTACAAAAGTGCATACTTGAAAAATTATACTATAATTAAAGTATTGCATTATATTAAAAGATTATTTTTTTTAAAATATGTATCATTTCTAAAATATTATTAATAGCACTTGTAACTATAATTATTATTGAAAAATTTAAAACTAAAATCATTTAAATCTTATATAACATTACCTATGTCAAAAAATAGGTTAATTAAATTTGTCATTTTATATACTACAAATATTATAAATATTTAGATATTAAATTTTGATAAATATAGAATAAATAAATAAAATAATAATAAATTAAAATTTTTAAATGTAAATTTTGCCTCAGGCATAATAAATGTTGGACACAACCCTGCTTCAAGAGTAACTTTTCGAAAGTTATTTTTCACCCTCATTATTAATTTTTTTTGAAATGTACTGATTGTAATGAATAGGTAATCTTAATTATTAGATTTTAATAAAATCAATAGATAGGATAAAAAGTTTCTTTTGAAGTAGATTGGTTCCTCCTCTAATAATAAAAAGTATACTATGCATAAAAACGTTCTATCAATTTCTTATCTTCTTTTAGCAAAATTAAATCCAGGCTTGGGTTTTATTATTAAAAGCACATCAAAGTGTACATTTTGACTCCCGTATAGTTTGGATTAAAGAATAACGTTCAGCTACAAATGTAGATTAAAAAACGATTTAGATTATGATAATATATATATATATATATATATATATATATATATAATACAATAAAAACTAACTCCATTAATTTTTAATCAATGTTTATAATTTCATAATTTACTATTTAAAATTTAAAATGCACTGACTAGTTTAGAGGGGTCCAAAAATGTTTATAACTAAAATTTGTGAAAATATTTAATTTAAGACAAAATTAAAAAAAATTTTAAAACTTTTACACTGCTAATCAATAAAAAATCATCTTTATATCTTTTCAAAATAATTATTACAACCAATTTATAATAAATAATAATTTATGATTAGATGATAATATAATTTTTTTTTACTAATTACTAAAAACATGGTCATTTTTAAATGTGTGTTTATTTGTTATAAACATTAAGCTTTGAATTTATCAACTAGTGAATCAAATGGAATGTGATTGTTCTCAATTAATATTTGTGTTCCAAACACATCCTTGCTCATTATTATTTTACAATTAATTTGGGAAATTTAGGAACTAGGTGTTTTGTATAAACATAACATTGGATCCACAAGTTCATCTCGGTCACTATTATTTTACTTCGAAGAAAACCCATCTGTTGATGAGTACTTTGTGAATGGAGCTATACTGTTCAACATTGATGGTAGATCCAGTTATACAAATTTTCTTTTTTAAAGCATAACACTGCCAGTTTGTAATTCAAAGAGCAATAAATAAGGGCACAACTAGTCGTCTCTACTCTACATTCTTTCTGTCAAGAAAAAAAATGATATATTAACTGATATCTTATGATACATAAGTGCTACAAATAATTAATCACAGTAAAGTGTATGATTTTTGTATGAAGTTAAATACTTTTTGTGTACTAGTAACATATTAATCAGGATATATTATGCTTATCTCATAGATCAAAATACATAATTTTTTTCTTCTAATTATATTAAGAAAAAAAAATCCCAAGATTCCGATATCACGCTGTGCATTTGATTTAAAAAACTACACACACAACACAATATGGTTACCAATGCCACAAAAGACAAAGATAACCAAATCATTCTCTCCCTAGTCTTCCACATCATCATACCTTTCTTTCTAATCCTAGTCCTATCTTCTCCCTCTTCTAAAGCCTCCATAAGACAACTATCAAAGCATGTTATGTTCTCCGTGTACCAAGAAATTCTGAGTGAGAGAGACAAAAAGAGAGGAAGAAGGCATGCAATTAAGCACTTTTTTTCATATCCTCTTTGACTATTATTTCTCCATACCCATTGCTCTTCTGTTTATAATAGTGTTTTGACTCTTTTTAATTGCCAAAAGGGATGAGGTGATACATACAATACAATTCTATGTGCATAGCCTCGAGATATACAACGAGAGAAAGGGAACGTAAACAAGAATGGAAAAGCACCATGGTTTATGTCAAAAAGTAGCTTTTGGTGGGATACAAACAGGGAGACAAAGACAAAAGTAAAAAGTGTGATGTGTGTTAACCCTTCCCTTCCAATTAATACTGCATGGCAGATAAAATAACCCACAGTGTCACAGGCACCAGCACCACATTCAATTCTCCCCCGACACCCATTCAATGTAGGCCTGGCTACACACGTACCCTACGACATATCACTATTCAACGAATCCGGTTCCCTGCAAATTAAACGGATTTGTCAAATTACGGATCCTCGTTTATCCATTTTGACTCATTACTTAATGCCCTTACCTCTTTAATCAATAAAATAAGTATATATTAAACTGTTAAATGAAAAAAAGGAATCAAATTAAACACTATATAAGGAAGAATTAGATTCATAAATAAATCTGAATTTTTTAAGGTTTTGAATTAAACTGTAATTGTTTTTTTCTATTAGTAAACAAAATTCCGATATTACATACAAAAATGTAATGCGAGATCAAGTAGTAAAAAACCTGCATTTGGAAGAACCTAAATTTTCTCAAACGTAACCTATATGAACCGCGAGTTATACGAACTAGTCCGCGGATTGAGTTGAGCTTTTAATTGAATGCCGTTTATTTATTAGCAACGCAGGTCAGGTCATGGGTCATATGCAAGCCTCTTGTTTCTTTTTTTTAACTATGAAATCATATCCAGGCCCCACCCAAAACGTACGTAACATCTCCTCTTGGTTCTATTATGTCATTTTCTCATAATTCTGTTTCCTTTCTTCGCACCATTTCATACATTGAAAATAAATAAAAAAGATTTTTGCGCTCTCATCGAAAATATCAACATTTTTGGTTAATTTGGTCCATACTCGGTGGAGCTAGCTTCAACACACAGCTAGCACAAACATGAAAAAAGTTGCAGCATTAACATGCTGCGAGCCTGTTTCTGTGCCCACATATAAGAATACAATTTAAGGTAGCTATCAGCAACGATAGAGCCATAGAAATTAGAAACCTTTCAATAATAATTCATTTACAAGAAAAAATGAAAAGGAAGCCAAAAAACAAAAGTGGGAGGGTGGAATTCAACTGGGAATTTGGAAGAAAAAGTGCACATTTCTTCCAAAAATCACATTTAAGATATAGCAATATATATTAGCTAGAAATATGACTCGATGGAAGAGCACATTTAAGATATATCAATATTTATTAGCTAGAAATATGACTCAATGGAAGAGAGATGATGATGATTCATGATGTATTGTGCGCAAAGCTGCAGTGATTCTAGTTTCTACTTCTACCGGTTGTGCAATGGATTTGGACCTGTGGGAACGAATCTTTTGTCTTCTGACGATGTGGAGTTGTTATCATAGCAAGACACGTGTCTCTTGCGGTTGCATTTGTGGGCACTATCAGGTAGCACAGTACTTGTTTTCTTGTTCTTTGCTCCACCAAACAAATTGCTAACAAGAACGGTCTTCCTTGCCACAGTGTTGGACGCAATACAAGCCCACAACAAAAGGCACAACACAAGTATCAGCTCTGCTATTCTCATCTCACCAACCTTACTAATTAAAAAACAGCACGAGTGTTTGACTAAGAAGAGGGGGCAAAAGAGATAAAGAGGCACAATACAGATTAGAAAAGCGACGAGAGAAGGCGAGAAGGGAAGAGAGGGAATGAATGAAGAAGAAGAAAAGGAGGAGTTGGTGTTGATATTATTATTAGGGAAAGAGCTAGGTGGGGTGAGGTGAGTGTAATAAGAGGGGGTTTATGGCTAGCAATGGGACATTATATTAAGTATGGTACCTCGGATATGCAGTAAAAGACTTTGAATTTGATACATCACATCTCTGTGGTCAGAAACTTCACCAAACCTCATTAATTGACTTCAATTCTACTTGACAATAAGTAGGTTATTCAAACCAAACGGAATTTGAACATAAATGATCCATGGGTAAAATATGGTGCCAAAAGCACAACATTCTTTTCCTTAGACAGTGGCATGGCAACCTAGCCTAACACATTCACACACACCCCTCTAGACTAGAAAAAAACCCACTTGGGATTAGAGAAATTCTCCTTCGGTGGTGCTTCACCACGTGCCGCTTCACTTGAGGGCCATACTTGAAAAGCTGACACTCATTGATAATAAAAGGAGTTGCAGGGAAATTAAATGGGTGGTAGGTTTAATTTTGACTGTAGCATGCATTGAATTGATCAATGCTATTGCTTGCTTTTGAAGCACGTCTTCGATCTCTCTCTCGAACGAATGATGGAGGTGATATGTTGGGTTGCAAGTTGCAAAAAAGTTTTGGTTTTTGGTCTGTGTTGTGTTACAGTACTTTACATGGATAAATATACTATCAGCAACAGAGCCAACCTGGGAATAAGTTAATGGCAACGCCGGAGTAATGAAACGACAGTTGGTGCTTCATTAAAGCGGGCCATTTCTGTTAAAACAGCAAGGTTGGTTAGTTAGCCATATTGCTATCTTGTCCAACGCTTATGCTTTCACACACCCCATCTTCTCACTCACATTGAAAGGGTACACAGAAAAAGGAAATAGGTGCAGAGGTCAGCGATAAACGATGTGACCCGTAATAATGGGTAAGGCTAATATCATGAGATAGTCTCTGTTCCCTCCCTTTCCACCGTTTCGTAGGCAAATCTATACGGAAAATAGACAGAAAGAAACAAGTACATGGCATGTCTACGGGTATTTACAGGATTAATACTTGGTTTGTTTAGATCAGAAATCAAATATAGAGGATCAAATAAGAAACTTAGAGATCAAATTAATGAGTGGAGAGGAGAAATTAAAAAAAATTATATACTAATTAAAAAGGTGTATTTTTTATTTTAACAAAAACATTTATTATTTTTTTTAAAATGTCATAAACAATATTTTTAAAACAAGTATTTGTAAATTGGACCTACACAATAATCCGCTAAGTGATCTCTGCTTATCATTTTATTGACTCTTTGTCCGGTAGCATTATGGGTGCCTCTTCATTTTATCATTTTTCTTAAAAAAGGGGTAATGAATGTCCTTTTTTTAATCATATATTGACGTTACTACCAATTTTATTAGAAATTTAATTGATCATTTTTATTAAAAAAAAATTTTCAATCACATTTTTTCATCAATAATACTCAAATATATGATATTGTTTAAAGAAATCGAATTCAATTTTACTTACACTTATAACTTGCTAATAATAAATGTCTTTATCTTTAAATTTATATAAAAGAAGAAATAAACATTTTTTTAACCTTCTTTATTTTAGAGATTAATAGTATGTTTGTTACAGACAAAATGAAAAGAAAGAGGGGAAAGACAGGAAAGTGTTGATTTTAATCTCCTTTTTGTTTAGTATCCAGTCGAGAGGAACAAATGGGTGAAAAGCAATTTAAGCCCTACTACTGATGTTCTCCCCAAAATAGGAGAGAAAGAGGGACGACGTTGTTGTAGTGTAGTAAAAAGACATTAAATATTTTACAATTTCCATTTTATTTTTATTTTTTTTTAAGGAAGTCGTATAATAATTTACGACTTTCGTTAATTTTTTTTTTTTTGCAAAGTCGTTTCAATCTGTACGACTTTTGCTTCTTTTTTTTTTGTTTTAGGTTTTTTTAGGATACGTTTTTTAATTTTGTTTTGTTTAATTTTGTTAATTTATTTTGTTAAGTAAATTTTAATAAAATTATTTTATTTATTATTTAAGAATACACTAATTTTAATATATTTATTTGATTTAATATTTTGTATAATTTTATTTATTTTGTATTTAATATAAACATTAAAAAAAATATTGCTTTGTTTTGTTATTTATTTTTGTTTCCTTATTGAAGTCGGATTGCATTTTACGACTTCAAAGTCGTGTATACTAGCACGACTTCTAAGTCGTTTTTGGCCACACGACTTCTTCACAAAATAAAGGTGACAAAAGCTAAAATGGAGGTGCAAATAGCAAAGTCCATTTAGAAGTCGTATACTAAAGCACGACTTTAAAGTCGTGACTTTAAAGTGGCTTTAGGCAAAAAATTTAATTAAAGAAAGGCTTTATTAATTACGGTTTTATAGCTATGCTTTTAAAATAAAATGAAGCAAATACCTTTGTAAAAAGGTGCTAAGAAATTGGGAAAAATAATATAGTTTTAAAATATAGTAGTAATTAGGGTTTTAAAATATAAGGTACACTAATTAGGGTTTTTTAGAAATGATTTGAGTATTTACTATTATTTAGGGTTTTAAAAAGTATTGTAGTAATTAGGGTTTTAAAAAATAAGGTGGACTAATTAGGATTTTTTTGAAATGATTTGAGTATTTACTATTATTTAGGGTTTTAAAAAGTATTGTAGTAATTAGGGTTTTAAAAAATAAGGTGGACTAATTAGGATTTTTT
>CM023947.1:5075022-5135965 GCA_013407115.1 Glycine latifolia
AGAAATGATTTGAGTATTTACTATTATTTAGGGTTTTAAAAAATATTGTAGTAATTAGGGTTTTAAAAGTTGTGTTTAAAAAAAAATGTGTGCACTAGTTAAGGTTTAAAAAAATAAGATGCACTAATTAGGGTTTTTTAGAAATGGTTTGATCATTAACTACTATTATTTAGTGTTTTAAAAATTACGGTAGTAACTTGGGTAATGAAAAGTTGGGTTTTTAAAAAAAAAAAAGTGTAGTAACTAGGGTTTCAATAAATGTACATGGAAGTTAGAAATGTACTGTTGACGTTTTGTCATACTTATTTAATTGCAAATCATTTAACTATTCATGGAAATTTTCTGATTGGATTTGTCATTCATGTTGCTTCATGGTGAATCATGTTTATTATAAAGCCACGTTAGCCATTCAACAAACATTTGCTATTTCCTCATTTAACACTACCATCCTAAAAAGTTAACAAAATATTGTTCAAGTCTGCTATTTCCTTGTTCCTTACAATTTTGCGGGTATATTTATCATAATATGCTACATATTTTATCATCGCATTCTCCTTACCATGTTAACGCCTTGACATGTTGGCTAACAAATTACAATCAACTTTTCTGATAGATGGATAGCGAAGAACCAATAATCAGAGACAATGTTAGCGAATTTAGTGAAGAAGATGAACAGTACTCATTTCACGAAACTGGAGAAGCAAGCAATCAAACTGAAAGTCAATGTTCTTCTTATTTTGAAACTATTAATAGCCAAATTTCAGAAGATCAACAGTACTCAAATCCATTTACGAATACAGCGGGTGAGAGTATGAATGACCTTTATGAAGGCATGATGTTTGAATCAAAACAAGCAGCTGTGAATGCCATAAAAGAATTTCATTTTGTACATTCGTTTAATTTTCATGTTGAAGAAAACAAGAGTGATAAGTATGTTGTTAAGTGTACTGAATATGGTAATGGTTGTCATTGGAGGGCTAGAGCATCGTTCAGCAAGTTACGTAAGAGGTGGGTCATGAAAAAAATAACTGGACATCACACTTGTTCGAGAAACGGGGGGGTTTGAGGTACAAGAAATTGCAAACACGCGACTTGGGCGACGAGCAATGGCATGTACTGTCAAATTGAACGAATGGTCATGTGATTGTGGACAATTTCAGGCCATTCGAATTCCTTGCTCGCACGCAATTGCAGCTTGCGCTTCTTGCAATTTAAATTACGATGACTTTGTTGACCCTGTATATAAGTTGGAAAACATTTACAAAGTTTATCAACATCACTTTCACTCTCTTGGAAGCGAAGACCAATGGCCTCAATATGTAAGTCCATATTTTATGCCTGATTCTTCAAAACGACGTCAGACATCAGGAAGGCCAGCCACTACTCGTATACATAATGAAATGGACGAACCAATTCCAAATAGGCCTAAGAAATGTTCATTATGTAGAACTGAAGGACATAATCGTAGTAACTGTCCATACAAGGAAGTCAACGGTTAATATTATTTATAATTTTTATATTTTTATTTCATTTGTATTGTTCATTTCTAATGTTATTTTTATTTTAACAATCATATTTATTACTAAATTAAATAATGTTCATAACATTGTCATAATTATTAACAAAAATCATTAACATATTATTGTGTCAAATATTAAATTTTGTTAATAATTGAATATTATTATAAAAATTTTAGTTTAGTTCTTTTCAAATACAAATGTTAACATAAAAATACATATGTTATAAAATATATCAAATAAAATCATATAATATCTTCATTAAACATATATTACTTTGTAAATTTTTAAATTATAAAATAACATATTTTTTATAATAAAAATAAGAAACAACAATTAAAATTAAAAAACAAAAATAAATAACAGAACAAAATAATATTTTTTTAATGTTTATATTGAATACAAAATAAATTAAATTATACAAAATATTAAATTAAACAAATATATTAAGTGTATTGTTAAATAATAAATAAAATAATTTTATTAAAATTTACTAAACCAAATAAATTACAAAAATGAAACACATAACGTATCTTAAAAAAGCTAAAAAAAAAAAGAAAAAGTGAAAGTCGTATACAAGGAAACGACTTTGCAAAAAAAAAAAATAACGGAAGTCGTAAATTATTATACGACTTCCTTAAAAAAAATAAATAAAATGGAAGTCGTATAATAATTTACGACTTCTTTTGAAAAAAAAAAAAAAAATCGTATTGGATGCCACGACTTTAGATTACGACTTTGAAGTCGTAAATTAAAATTAAAATGCATTCAGAAGTCGTAAAAATTTATCCGATTTTGGGCTTGAAAAATAAAAAAATAAAGTCGTAAAATTATTTACGACTTCCTATTCAGAAGTCGTAAAAATTTTTACGACTCACCCCCTTCCCGTAAATTATTTAAAAAGTATCCCTGATCCGTAAATTACAAAAAAAAAAGATCCCATTTACGTAAAAAAGCCGTGCAAAATTATATTTTGAGAAAAAATACTTGATTTTACCAAAAAAAATCACACATAATCTTGTCATTTAAATGTATAAGTGCCATATTTTGTTGTAATTAACAACAACTTTTTTTATAAAAAAAATACATAAATATACCACAGAACTCCAAGCCTAATAATTAATAATAGAAAAAATTGTGATTTAGTTTCAATTGATTGGATTTGTAAATCATAAACACACACTTAAACCGATCATCATTAATTTGATTTGATTTGACTTATACACATATTAGACTAAAAATTTGAATTAATTTAATTTATTCTATTTGAATTTTCAAATTCATCGAATTGATCCAAATTTATAAACACTCTTAAATAAAATTTTATAAGGGGAGGAGAAAATTGATATCTTGAGAAAAATGGTAATTTTGGCAAACATTTTAAGTCTATTTTGCAATTAAAACATTTCAAAGAACATATAATTCGTAAAAAGATCTAACCTTTTGTTAAAAGATTATTATATTCCATGATTTATTCTAATGATACACTATTATAATTTTATATTAGAAATTTTTACTTAATCTTATTTTCACCTTTTTTTTTCAGTTTTTTCATAATCAAACAAGAGAAAATAATAATTTTAACTTTTTTTTATCTCTCTTTAGTTGTTACTAAACAACCTACAAAATCATCTTCCTTTTTTTTCCTTTTCCTTTTCTTTCCTATTACATAGAGTCATTCCCAAGTTTATTCTTACCACACTTACTACACTCCCATTTTTTTACAAGTCCCTTAAGGGGAGTAGGTACAACAGTGTTTTACACCTAAGAGGAAGGTTGGTGTATAGTTTATGCCCAAAAGTGAGGATCAGTATAAGAAAGTTCAAAAATTAAAAAAAAATTCATAGAATTTAAAAGATAATAGAGTATCGAGCGTAATAAAAATAAATTTCAGAAAAAAATTGTGTAATTTACTTTAAAGTAAAATTAGATTACAAATTTAGGAAATAGTGATTTAGTCCTAAAAGAAATTATAATTCAAATATGATGGGTTGTGCTGTTGCTCACTCCATTCATATAAACATAAACAAATCCTAATTAAAGGATGTTTAGGTATTGGATGTTTAATATGATTTGCTTGGGAAGGAAAGAATGAAGGAGATGCATGGTATTGGCCTATTGGGTATGTTTGAGAGTGAAGGAACATGGTTTCCCACAAGAAGCCTTACACTGTAGCCACCCTCTTCTTCCTCGCATTGTTCCTTATCTCCATCTTCTTCTTCTTCTCAACCAGAACAACTCTTCACCCCGCTCCCTCCATCCACTCTGATCTCTACATCCACCTCCAACCTCTTTCTCCGCCTCCGCCCCTCCAACATCTTTCTCCGCCTCCTCCTCCTCTTCCGTCCCCACACTCCTCCTCCGCCACCACTGAAACCCAACCTGAGCCTGTCGGTGACATTGACGATGTCACGGCCAATGCCACCGACGCCGAATCTGATGCCCAGCCGGTAACGGAGAATGTCGCCGAGGATGTAGCCTTGAGTTTGAAGGAGTGTGATTTGTTCACGGGAACGTGGGTGAAGGATGAAAGTTACCCGATTTACCAACCGGGTTCTTGCCCTTACGTGGACGAGGCTTACGATTGCAAAGTTAACGGAAGAACCGACACCCTCTACACCAATTGGCGCTGGAAACCTGATGCCTGTGATCTTCCCAGGTACTCGCATTTCCATTTCGAAGGGCTTCAATGTATGCACTTTTATTGCTAAACGCGATTCAAGTACTATTTCTGTTTAATTTTAGGGCCACATTGCTAACACTAGCTGCTACTACTCCATTTCCTTTTGCGTTAATTACCCCTGCTTTTATATTCGGTTACTCTTTTCTTCTTTAGTGTTCATAGCAACTCATGGGAGAATGAATCCTCTTGCATTCAAAGGAATTAGTTCACCAACAAGTCGTTGGTCTGAGAGGTCTTGAGCTTGGTCTTCTTAAGCAAGGTCTTGGTTTGGGCCTTGTGGATAGGAAAAACGTGGATGAGAGGGGAGACCCCATTGAAGGTGGTCAGTTAGATTCCCTGGCTGAGATTAGTCATCAGCAAAGCTGTTGGATACTCTGCACCAATATATTGGTGACAAAAAAAGAAGGAATTAATTCCAAATAACCTTGTTGCATCCCATAACATTAAAGGAGTATTAAAAGGGACAATAAAAACTTAGATATAGTTTTATAGCTGTTGTTTGTGTTATTCTTCAACTAGAATTGAAGTTTCTCCTCGTTAATTCACATGATAAAAGTTTTCACTGAAGGATTATGTAACTTACCTTGATTTCTAATTGGACAACCGTACAATTAACACTGAAGGAACTGTTGTTAAGTTGTGTGCTATTAAATAAGTGAAGTTTTATAAAAATTTGTGAATATTTATGGAAAGAGACACATAAAAAAATTTTCTTGTCATGTGATATCTTAATGTGAGTGGATATATAGCCACTTCCTTTGACATGTCAAAATTTGCAGTTGGTTGTTGCACTTGATGCCGCTTCTTCCTCTAATGAGGATGATGATCGGTAGAGGTTAGTTCCAGAATAATTGTGTTAATGTATTGAAGTATGAGGACAGCATATTAGTATGAGGACTGCATATTTTAGGAAAGTGTAGACAGAGTATGAGTAAATTTGCTTCTCTTCACATAAACTTGATATGGATGTTCCCCATGGGGACCAGCTTATGGTCAACAACTTTTGCATATCAATACATGTCAATTAGCAAATCATTGTTAAGCACATAATTTTAATGTATCAGGCTAGGCTGCAGATTCCCAGGTGATTGGAGGAAAATGAAGTTTCAGAACTGTGATTTTGTTTTTAAGCTAATTCAGATTGAAGGGATCTATAAATGGTACCCATAACCGTAAAATTTGAAAATAATATTTACTAAATTAGTTTGGTTCCTCTAACAACATGGCTTCTGGTAGCAATATTTCAAGTAATGGGTGGGATCCATTTTTTTGGGGAACATTTCTGAAAAGGCTCAAACATTTTTTTAGTTGGTGACATCTGGAAACTCAACTTGAAATATAAAGAAACATATCCTATTCTTTTCAAAATCTTAGAATGTAGATTAACCATGGCATTATGATTTTTTGACTTGCAATCATTTTTATCCTTTCCCAGTTTCTAACTTTTGATCATCTCATTTGTACCAGTTCAATATATATCTTGAGTTGTTACCTTATTAGTGGACCTATAAATCATCATGCATACTTATAGTATCTCAAATTCCATTGAAGCATAGCTGAGAATGGTATGCTCTGTTGTTAATTATTTCCACATTTCACTTTAAAAAATATTATCTGATGGTCATTCAAACAGTTGTGCTTTTTGTTTGGTTGACAAATGGAAACGCTGAATCCTGTTCTACATGGCATAATGAAGCAGGAAATGATTACTTTTAGCTTCTATACATATTCTCTTTGTGATATAGTTGAACACTAGCAACCTGCAGTTGTTATTGGGTGACCCTTCAGACCATGGTTTGGCTTTTTTCTCATCAGATGTCAAACTTTTGATTTTTTGTTGACAGAAGGCTTTATAAATCAAATTTATCTCATCTAATTTCAACTTTTGATTTTTTGTTGACTAAAGACACCTCCTACACTCTAGCGAGATGTAGCACGCATTACGCACCCGTTCGCCACTTTGTTTTCAACTGTTCCCACCTCCTGGGCCAGTTTTACAAATAATCACTAAAGTGTTTATCAAACAGCTATTCTTTGCTTTTCATCTTTTAGTAGTTTACTGAAAAATTAGCTATTCATATATGCTTCATTCATTTCTTTCCAATGTTGCTTGAAGGTTTAATGCCACAGACTTCTTGGTGAGACTGAAAGGTAAAAGACTAATGCTGGTTGGAGATTCGATGAACCGGAACCAATTTGAGTCCATTCTGTGCCTACTACGTGAAGGCCTGCACAATAAGAGCAGAATGTATGAGGTACACGGACACAAAATAACAAAAGGAAGAGGCTACTTTGTTTTTAAATTTGAGGTAATTTTTTCTCTTCCCTTGCATATTTAGTTTCTTCTAACTTCTAGGCACTAATAACATGACCTGTTTTTATATTATTGTTTTCTCTTAGAATTTTTTCTCCATCTATTCAATTTCTTGTTAATTTGTCTCTTCAAGGTCTGGTTGACTTCAATAAAAACTGTTGGCAAGAATAAATCCTGTTGATGCTGTAGTTTCTTTTCCTCTCCCAAAAAATTAATTCAACTATATTTATAAGTTAAAACTTAATAACTTCCTATGAAGTACAAAACAATCAGGCAGCTGGACTGCAATACTTTCCTGCATCAAGAAAATGTGGATGGACAGACTGCAGTTTGTTGTGCTAAGATTTTGGAATACTTGGGCAGGACTATAATTGCACAGTGCTATTTGTGAGATCTCATTTCCTTGTGAGGGAAGGAGTTCGTCTTAATGGACAAGGGAGATCAAATCCTACATTGTCAATAGATCGGATAGACAAGACATCCGGTCGTTGGAAGAAAGCTGATATTCTTGTCTTCAATACTGGACACTGGTGGGCTCATGGAAAAACTGCTCGAGGGTTAGGATGCAATTATTTTAATTTTGATTGATTTATGCATTGAAATTGTATGCAATTATTTGCTTCCCCCATGTTTATTGAACTCTAGCTTGGTTAAGTAATTAAAGGATCAGTGCTAGAATTGCTGCACAAGAATGCTGACCTATTATTTTAACCTTATCCTGGCAACAAGGGATTTGATATATATACTATACTATCAAAAGTTATGAAGTAAGAAAAGTTGTACACTTTTTTCTAACTTATTTTGTCCCTTTTTTGTTTTCCCTTTTCCTTAAATTGGTTTTTATTCACTGCTACGAGTTGGTTGGTGATACGTGTTGTATCAAAGGCTGGTGCCCTGCAAATAAGAAAAACAGACAGCAAAGAGAAAGAACAGCACAGAAAGATATGAGAGCAAGCTCCCCCAAGTCAGAATATCTCTGGACTCCAATTCTCATATAAATTCCAGCATAATCCCTCAATCCATTCTCCCCCTACAATATAACAGTATTTCCCTTAATTGGTACCCTCTCTCCTCAACTAACTTCCCCCTTACTAACATTACCAATTAGGCCCCTAAGCCCCTTTAGTCTTGGGCATACCATAATACACTTTGTAAGGTTTATCCCACTTAGTTTTCCCATCAATACCACCCTCTTTAGAAGCTGCCTTGTCCTCAAGGCAGAAAGAAGGAAATTTCTCCTGAATTGAAACAGCAGATTCCCAAGTGGCCTCTTCTACTGGCTGTGATTTCCATAGAATGAGCCACTCAAGTATTGGAACACCCTGGCACTTATTCTCGCGAGTAGCTAGCATGGCTTCTGGAACAGGAACATCAGAATCAGTCATCTCCATTCCCAAAGGAAGGGAATTGACTGTGGACCCATCCTTCAAGGAACGTTTGAGCTGGGAGACATGAAAGACTGGGTGAATATGGCTTGTATTTGGCAATTTAAGTTTGTAGGCCACTTCTCCCACGCGAGAAAGGATTTGGAAAGGTCCGAAGTAGCGAGACGACAACTTAGGTTAGTTGTGGCGAGCCATGGATTGTTGCCTATGAGGACGAAGCTTGACATACACCCAGTCACCTTTAGTATAAGTAACATTTCGGCGATGAGCATCAGCTGACTTCTTCATAGTTTGTTGTGCTCGCTGCAAGTGGAACTTCAATTGACGAAGAGCTTCATCTCGATCCACCAAGATGGAAGCAACAGAATCCACTTGAGTTTCACCAGGAAGGAAACGCAGCACAGACATGTTATACCACAATTCGGCCCATGACAACCATGAATACCATTTGGTGGGTTGTTCTGAAACAAAGCCCCAAAGAAATGTTTCCAAGCAGCGATTAACGACCTCCTTCTGCCCATTAGTTTGAGGGTGGTAGGAGGTACTCATCCTTAGCAAGGTGCTTGAAGCCGGAACAATTCACTCCTGAATTTGCTGAGGAAAAGAGGGTCCCTGTCACTGATGATCGATTTCAGGAAGCCATGTAATTTTGCCACGTCCTTGATAAAGGCTTCTGCCACATGCCTAGCTGTGTAAGGGTGTTTCAAGGGCAGAAAATGTGCATATTTTGAGAGGCGATCCACAATTACTAGTATGACATCATAGCCTTGAGAACACAGAAGTCCGGTGATGAAATCCAACGAAATGTCATCCCATACAACCTCTGGAATAGTAATTGGCTGTAAGAGCCCAGCAGGGGACATGGCCTGGTATTTATGGTGCTGACAAATGTCACAATGGCAGATATACTCCAGAATACGACCCTTCATGCCTTTCCAAGAAAAGGAGGAGGTTAGCCTCTTGTAAGTCTTAGTGAACCCAGAATGGCCCCCTGAAGCTGTGTCATGAAACTCGGCCAATAGTATGGGTATCAAGGTAGATTCCTTGGACAGAACTAGGCACCCCTTAAAGAAAAGCAACCCATCTCGAAGGGCAAAATGAGGAACAGAAGTAGAATCAGCTTGCAAGGCAGCTAGCACTTTAACCAGTTCTGGGTCTTTTTGAATTTCCTCACGAACTTTTATGAAATCGACCCAATAAAGGACTAATTGAAACAGTGTTTAATTCAGGCACAACATGCTGTCGGGACAATGCATCAGCTGCATTATTTTCTGGTCCTGTTTTATAGATCACTTCAAATTGGTACCCCATCAGTTTGGCTAACCAACATTGTTGGTCTGTGGTGGTGATCCGCTGTTGAAGGTGTTTCAAGGTACGGTGATCTGTATAAACCTTAAATGGGCAACCCAGCAAATAATGTCTATTGGACCGCAAGAGCTATGGCCATTATCTCCTTCTCATAAACAGATTTGCCAAGGTTCTGTTTGACAATGCCTTGCTGAAATAGGCAATTGGATGGCATTCCTGCATCAGCACTGCCCCAATGCCTCTCCTTGATGCATCACATTCAATGAAAAAGGCTTTTGTAAAATCTGAGTGCCAAAACTGGGAAAAATGCTAAGCTTTGTTTGAGGAAGTCAAAAGCGAATTGCTGTTCTTGTCCCCAAGAGAAACCGTCTTTTCTGGTAAGCAATGTGAGAGGGCATGCTATGGTGCCATAGTCTTTGATAAAACAGCGGTAATAACCTATGAGTCCAAGGAAACCACAAATATTGTCGACCATGAGAGGAGCTGGTCAATCCAACACAGCACTTATCTTCGAAGGATCCATTTCAACCCCTTTGGCAGAAATTATATGCCCAAGATAATCTACAGAAGGCAAGCCAAACGAACACTTTTTCTGATTAGCTACCAATTGATTAAGGGATAAGAGAGACAATACCTCAGCAAGGTGAGAAAAATGTGTTGGCCAATCAGGATTATAGACAAGAATGTCGTCAGAGAACACTAAGACACATTTTTGCAAAAGTGGCTGGAAAACTGAATTCATCGTGGATTGGAAAGTTGCCGGAGCATTGACAAGACCAAAGGGCATGACTAAATATTCATAGTGCCCCTCATGTGTTCTGAACGCGGTTTTGGGAATAGTGTCATCTTGCATGCGAATTTGATGGAAGCCCGACTTAAGGTCAATCTTGGAGAAAACCTGTGAACCGTGTAATTCATCCAGCAGTTCACTGATGGTGGGAATGGGATATTTATCCAGCACGGTGACCTTATTCAATGCTCAATAATCTACGCACATATGCCATGATTCATCTTTTTTTTTTTAACAAGCATAACTGAGTTGGAGAAGGGGCTGACTAAGTGGCGGATAACACCCTCGGACAGAAGCTCAGCAAATTGGCGTTCTATCTCATCCTTGTGGTGGTAGGCATAGCGGTAAGGGAGCACGCTAGCCGGTTTGGTTGCAGGCAGCAAAGTAATGACATGGTCATGAGCTTTTCTTGGTGGCAGCCCTTGGCACAGCTGGGAAACAACATCATAGTGGCCCAAAACCTGTTGCAAGTCAGCTGCTTCATTGATAAGAAGAGGAGGATGCTCCAAATGGATAAGGGTAGTGCCCTCCAAAGCTACCCCTTGAAGCACTCCTTGCAAGGCAGGAGAATGATGAGCATCCTTGATAGAATACCCCTTTAATGTGATCAATTTCCCTGCATCCTCAAAACTAACAGTTTTCTTGCTCCAATCCAACGTGGTGTGCCCATGTATAGCCATCCACTCGACTCCCAGAATGAGATCCACACCTCCCAATTTGACCTGCAAATTGCGACAGACCCTATTGGAGGAACATTTGCTGCCATTCCCAAGTCCAACACTAAAATCCTTAGTAATTGCTACCTCCATGTTCAAAGAGGTGACCAATTCTCATGCTATAAAGTTGTGGCTGGCACCACTATCTACGAGGAGGAGAATTGGGAAACCCAACAACTTCCCTTTGAGCTTAATTGTCCTGGCACGATCTACTTCTCCAGGATCCAACACGCGAAGATCAAGAGCTTGGCAAACCAATTATTGAGGATCGAGCTCAGGCGAATCTTCCGACGACGTTGGTGGGTCTTCCAACGGGTCTTCTCCCTCCCAAATTAGAAGATTGAGGTGTCTATCTGAACAAATGTGGGTTTGGCTCCAATTGCCTCTACAATTAAAACACAGGCCCTTATTGCGTCGCTCCATGAGTTCCAGGTATGATAAGTTGCGAGTTCCCCCACGAGAAAATGAAGGATCCGAATGGGTGGAGACAGATTGGGGACCCTTGTCAAGAGGACCACTAGTACTACCCACAGACTAGGCCGAATGCACAGGCCCATTGGATTATGAACGAGACCCCCCTTAGGAATGGGTTCCGATTTGAGCACCGGAGTGAAATGGTAGACGATTGGGTTGCAATAATCGTGCACCAGAGACAAAGGGAGTACGATCTAACTTGTGCTCGATTAGACACCCCACGGAGATCAAACAGTGGTGATTGGGTGGTTCGAACGCTAAAACCTCCATCGTAATGTCTTCGCGCAAACCACCTAAGAAAAATCCCATGTATTGTTCCTCAGAGAAAAGGGGTACCTGTGCCATAAGGACCTCAAAAGCCTCTATTTAGTCATCAATCGATCTAGTTTGATGGAGGAGCTTGAGTTGTGAGAAGGGGTTTCCGAGTTGATGCTCTCCATAATGATCCATCAAGGCTCGTTTGAAGGATTCCAAGACAAGTGTGGATCAGAATTCATCAATACCTTGAACTAGTGCCAGGTCATGCCTTCCATACAGATCTAGGCCAACTGAATCTGCATTTCCGGAGGGGTACTCTAAATTGCAAAGTACATTTCAGCCTTGGCTATCCATCCAATGGGGTCCTCACCCGTGAAGGGAGGAATCTCGACACGTTTTGTCAGCAAGCGTGGGTCATCGGAGCTAGGAGATTCGGTAGAGTGTGGGGCGTAATTCGAGGAAGCAGAGCCGGAGGACCGCGATATGGATTTGTGCACCTCGGTGCACAAGGAGGCAACGGAGTTGAAAGCTCCATAACATTCATCAGCAGGGAACTCAACTGGGTTGAGTGTTCGTGCATGGAGGAGTCATGGGATTGAAGAAGGGACTCAATGACGGAGAATCGGGACTCTGCATTATCGAGGTGTTGGGACGTCATTCTGGTTTACGTACACTAGATGCAGCAACTCTCAATGAAAGCACCAGTTGATACGGGTTGTATCAAAGGGTGGTGCCCTGCAAATAAGTAAAACAGACAGCAAAGAGAAAGAACAGCACAGAAAGATATGAGAGCAAGCTCCCCCAAGTCACAGAATATCTCTGGACTCCTATTCTCATATAAATTCCAGCATAATCCCTCAATCCATTTCCCCCTTACAATATAACAGTATTCCCCTTAATTGATACCCTCTCTCTTCTAACTAATTTCCACCAATAGATACCCATAATTGCCCCTTACTAACATTACCAACAGATACCCACAATTCCACTAACACTTTGTAAGGTTTATGCCACTTAGTTTTCCCATCAGTTTGTCTTCCATTCCTTGAAATTAAGTCATCTATCAAAAGAAAGAAAGAAAGAACAATGATCAATTTTTATTTATATAAAAAATCTAGCAGAAAAAGTGAGAGTCTGATTTGTGCAGGATAAACTACTATAAAGAAGGTGATTATCTATATCCAAAATTTGATGCAGTTGAGGCATACAGAAAGGCTATAAAGACCTGGGGAAAATGGATCGATGATAATATCAATCCAAGAAAACAGATTGTCTACTATCGCGGATATTCTAATGCTCATTTCAGGTATTGATGTTTTTCTTTTCCATATATATTTCCTCCGACATAAGATCCCTGTCCCCTTCCCTTTCCAGTTTGTTTGTGCTGAGGAATCATAGAAATCTAGACCTATTGTTTCAACATCATAATGGAGAAAAGAAAAATAGAAGAAACCAATTGTACACCACTACTAATTGTTGTTTCAACCTTATAACATTGCTGATGAATGCTTGACAGAGGTGGGGACTGGGACTCAGGTGGGTCATGCAACGGTGAAACTGAACCAGCTTTTAATGGCTCTATCCTGAATAACTATCCTTTGAAAATGAAGATAGTAGAGGAAGTGATCCGGGGAATGAAGGTTCCCGTCAAGTTATTAAATGTCACAAAGCTGACCAATTTCCGCAAGGATGGGCACCCATCTGTCTTTGGCAAGAATACAATGGGTGGAAAGAAAGTCTCTATAAGGAAGCAAGATTGCAGCCATTGGTGTCTTCCTGGGGTCCCTGATTCATGGAATGAGCTAATTTATGCCACTCTTGTTTTTCAACAAGCAAATTCAAGGAATTGACTTACACGTTCCTTCTTTCTGGGGCTTTACCTTTTCCGGGGCAAAGAAGAGGAAAACAAAACCTCTTAGGGCCTTGGCTTACATTAAGGTGATTGAGAACAATGAAAAGTGTTTTTCCCCCTGTGGTACCCCTTTGGGTATTATCGTGAGATTAGTTATTCGGGTAACATGGAAAAGTGTACTTCATTGCACATAATCAAGTGAAAAGTTAGTATAAAAAAAATTGGTGATTCTATTTGTTCATTGCTAAATTATACAGTATTTTTTAATGAGGTTAATCTTTCGGGTATTACTCTAAGATGTATTTATTACATATAATCAAACTCAACTTAGGAAATAGTATTTGTTAATTTTGCACTGTTAATTCAATTATGGTTTTAGAGTAAGGAGTGTGATTTGGATAAGGCCTGTTAAAGGCCAGCCTACTAAGCATTGATGATGGTGATTAAGGTTGACAATTGATCGAACTATTCGATTAATACTGATACATACAAAAAGAGAAAATAAATATAACCACAAGCATTAAGAGTGTTGGACATTTTCACCGACCATATTCTTTTATTATAGTTATACAATTTTTTACAGTAAAAATTTATGCACTGTAATATAAAAAAAATACACTATCACTTAATCACAAATTTTCATAAATGATAAAATAACTTCTATAACAATTATCTCAAAAGTATAAATAATAATTTTTTATTGATTAAAAATATAATTTTTTTAACACAACCTATGCTTGGATTCATAGAAATTAAACTTTTTTTCTTTTAAGATCCATTTGAAAGGAGTAAAAGTAAAAAAAAAAAATAACGATATCTTTTTTTTGTTTGGTTGAAGAGAAAATGAAAGAAAAATTGACTTTTGAGAAATACAAATTTTAATTTTTCTTTTCTTTTCTTTTACTTTTCCTCCACTTTAAATTTCAATTTTTTTTTCTTTTCTACAAATATAGGGTTAAAGGACACAAAAAGTGATTTGGACTAGATCTGGATGTTGAACGAACTGGACTATTAGGATTTTTCTTCCTATACCATTCAAAACTCTCATACATTCAGCAATGACAATGTAATTTTGAAATTACCCTTTAGTAAAAACCTTAAATTAAGTACATATACATTCTCATACATTCTTCGTGCACCATTTAATTTCATACGGATTGTCAATCCGTATGAAGCATATAGATTGTCAATCCATATGAAGCAAACAAATTGTTCATTCATATGTTTCATACGGATCGATGTTACAAAGAAAAAAACTTACATTCGCTGCCTCCAAACCGTAACGACGATGACGAAGTCAAAGATAATGCAGCTATCAAACCACGACCAGCCATGGGAGAAGGAGGTCCGCCAAGAAGAACAAACGGAGGAGGTGACCAAGGACGAAGAAGAAGCGAAAATTAGGTGAAGAAGAAATAGAAAGAAGAGGAGGAGGAAGGATAAGTTTGGAATTAAAAGATGAATGGTGTATGGGAGATTTGAATGGTGTAGGAAGAAATTCCTAGACTATTAATTATTGGGCAATCATTTCGATCCATATCATGCCAAATAACTACATATGGGCTGCAAGGTTAAGTCCAATTTGCAAACAAAATAATGTAAATAAGAGAGAAGTCCTTTCTGGCAGTGCAAAGGGGATAAAGGAAACAATTTTTGGGTGGGCCATACCATAGCTCATTACTCAAATCTCAATTAGGATTCTATGAGTGTTTGATTCATTGTTTTCACACATAGTTGATCTTTCCTAGTGCAGAGGTCACTCTCAGCCTGTGTTGTGAAATTGGAATGAACACAGAATTTGGGGGTACCCCTCCTTTTCTATATTATTATTATTATTATTATTATTATTATTATTATTATTATTATTATTATTAAGGTTAAATTAGTTTTTAGGTTTTCATATTATTACAAATTTTTTAATTAACTCTTTATATTTTATTTTTTAATTGAGTTCTTGTATTAATTTTAAATTTATAATCAGGTCTCTATATTAATTTGACGTGAGAAATTTATTAAACTTGATGAAATATTTTATTATCTACACACACGTAAATGTTAAGTATTATTCTATGTCAGCCCAAATGGTTTTCTTGTTGTTACACATGGAATTATATAATTTTTTTTTAATCTAACACTTCTCAACATCCAATTTTTTTCATTTCCAACTCTTCCATTATCTGCCAAACCATAACCCAACCCTAAAATGTAGATTATGTATCTCTCAGATTATAACCTCAACCCTTTTGCGTGATTAATCCTTAATTTGTTTGTAATGTTGTTTATATTTCCTTAATCACCTCTGTAATAGTTTGTGGTTTAAGGTTTATACCTTCATAATCAACTTAGATGTATTGTTTTAGGGTCCACATTTACATGTGTGTATATGATAAAATATTATATCAATTCTAATAGATTTCTCATGATAAATTAAGATAGAGATCTGATTACAAATTTAAAATTAGTATAAGAATCTAATTAAAAAAATTAAATATAGAAACCTAATTAAAAAATTTGTAATAATATAAAGATGTAAAAATTTAATTTAACCTATATATATAACTAGAGTCCAATTCAAATGGTTAAGTTTGATTGGCTGAACTATTCAATAAGAACAACCTTCCAGATTATATTGTACGATTATATATGTTCCATGAAGCAATGGCGCTTTCACACCACTGTTATGCACGGTATACACAGGCAAAATCTTATTGGTTTGTATATATATTACTATTATTCAATTCAATTGCTATGAAATGGAGTTGGTGAAGGCTGATGAAAGGGATGACCAAATGATTGGTGACAAAGATCATTGTTTATGATTTGTTTCCTTCTTTCTCTCTCACAAGACTCTTGTCACCTGATCTCTTAATTTGTGTGGGCCTTGCCTCTATCGCGTATAAGAAAAGTTTATGTCAAAAAAGTAAAATAAGGGAAAAGTGTACTATGATTTTTATATAGAAAATTTGAGGATGAAAACTGTTGGGTCATATAGAATTTTATAAATAAATTGATAAACATGAACAAAAGTCAAATTTTATGTGTAACGAAAAGAAGTGTTATTTAAATAGAGAGTTTGCTTAAGTCACAAGATAAATAGCAATCTCAAATCTTGCACAATGGGAAATGGGGACCCGCGTAATTATAGTTATGTTGGAAGAGTCCATATGCCACGAGACGACTAAACCCCAAAGAAAAGAAAAACAAGATACGCCACAACCTCCTAGTTTGATATATTATACCAGTATTATCGTATTGTACGGGCGTGTTTGTACAAGAATTCTTGTTCAACGTTCTGGTCAAATTATCCTTACCCGAAATTTATGTACATATTACTCAATTAGAACTTGTTTATAAAGTGAGTACTTTTTTTGTCCTAAATCATTAAGTGTGTATTATTTTAATTCATTATAGTATGAGTTTAATTTTAATCATATATTGTAAATATAAAAAAAAAATGCACTATGAAGTAACAAAAAATTATACAAGATATAAATATGTAAACTTTAACGTTTTGGCTAGAGCGCCCAAATCTGCTATATATTTGACACGGGTTTGCCGTAATAATAAACTTTTGCACTTATATATAATACATATACTTAATGTAACGACATATAATAATATAAAAATTATATAATTACTAATAGACCTATTTAGGGTGGTTGGCCTATTGAGGTCAATAGGCTTATCAATATTTTTTATAGGTTTTTACCATAAAATAGACTTTATTTTTTTATTATATTTTAACCATTTTTTATAGAGTGAGAAAATAAAAAAAGAAGTGTAAATGAAAAATCTAATTAATATGAAAAACAAAAAAAATAAGAAATTACATTATAATTTTTATGAAATTTAAAATATTAATTAGATTTTTTAATTTGTAAACACCAAACAAAAAGAGACGCTAAGTAAGAGTATATTGGTAGGAAATTCAATCGGACAAGGAAAATCATGGGAGAGATTTCACAAAAAGCCATTCCTTTCCTTTCTATTAAAGTTTAGCAATATTGCCTCGATCAGTCACTTGTCACCTTTCAAAGTGGGAGCATTTTACTAATATTTTATTTAGCTTAAAAAATATATGGTATTTGGCGTGCCCAAAAAGGTAGATAAAGAATGGGAAGGAGATGATTTCTTGATGTCTTCAACGTAGAAACTGCGCGATCGTTATTACCCTTCTCATGTATACAAATCAGACAAAAATAAGCTGATTACAAAGAAGCACTAGTCGGGATATCATCAATCGACAAAGATGTTGACTTGTTAGCTGATAGTCAAATATATAATAATTAAATGTTACCTAAGTTTTAGTTATTGGATTTCTCGTTCATGAATCATAACTTATTCAGTTACTCTACAATTTTCACTACTTTACATGACAATTAAAGAACAATAATTTAAATACTTTTTTCAATATAATGGGAAAATGGAATTAATATATTTTTTTCACAAACTCAATATGTTATAATCTTAATTACACTTATTAGACAAAACAATTTTAATATTGATTATGGTAAATAAATTTTTATATTAAAAATAAAAATAATATATTGATAACATTGAGCAAAATTTACTTTTTTTTTCTTCATCGTTTATTGGTATAAAGTATTTATTAATTTTATTAATGATTAAATTTTATTGAAAAATTTGAAACTACCTCTGATAGAATCTCTTTTGTTAATTTATTTTTTTTCGTTTATTAGACTCAAACTTAAAATCTTAACTTAAAAAAATCTGAATCTAATTTTACTTTGATTGATCTTCACGTGTTGAAAATTCATTTTCCTTATATTCCAATAACATTAAATATTATAATATTTAACAATTTTTTTTACTTTTATTTCCTTAATCATTGTTTAGAATATATTTTTTCAATTTGTATATTCATTTAGTATAATATTTAATTATAAGATAATATTAATCCCTAACATTTTAATTTTGCCTTATTTCATATCTACCTAATTTTCAAATGATTTACATTTTTATCATAATGGGAAAGAAATAAAAATAGAGATCACATGTAAGTTTTCTTTTAAAGTGGAAAAATAAAAAGAAGTGGATGCAATATAAAATAATTTGACTTAATTACATTTTTTTCCATTTATTATCGTCAAATTTTGATTTTAATCTTTTTGCACGATTTTGGTCTTTCAACTATTTTAATTGTATAATTTGATCTATCCATTATCATCTAATATTTGATGAAAATACTTATGTACTATAGAGGAGAGAACCACGACAACATGCATGGTTGTGTTAAAATGGTGGTGCAATAAAGTTAGCTTTATTATTAATTCTATTAAATATTCAAGTTAACAAATAAATAAAAAAATGCACAATTAGAATGAAAGAGAAACTAAAATCACATGAAAAAAAATTGAAGGACCAAAATCAAAATTTGATGATATAATACAGGACCAAAAGTATAATTATTAATTCTCTGTAACGAGTTTTGAAGAATAATATTTACGAATTTAATTAATAATTATTAAAAATTAGAAAAAATTACATTAGAAATCATGTGGAGAGATGGGTTGGCAAAATTGTTGAATATATATTAAAAAACTAGTAACCTAAAGATATTTATATTTTAAAACTGAATTCGTAATGGTTTCCATCATGACACAAACTGAATAATTAATTGAGGGTGGCTTATGACGTTTTTAGGGTCATAGGTGTGACATAATATTTTATGGTTGGCAGTTGAAACTAATTATGCTTTGTCAACTAGCTAGGTAATTATGAAACCTTTTCGTATAAAAACATATTCCCAATTCGTTTTAAAAAGTAGTTTTCAAAATAAAGCAAATGCAAATTTATATCTTAAGAGCATTGATTAAATAAATTAAAGGTAAAACAAGTATTGAAAAGTATTATTGATGTATTTACTGTGATTTTTAAAACGTTTCCAACGTGATTTTTTAAAAGATTTTGATCGATTCTTCAAATGAAATTTAACTTTGTAATATTAATATTAATTAATATTGATAATAGAAAACATTAAAAAGAACATTGATTAAAAGTAAAACATGCATGTAATTTAAATGGAAAAAAATATTAAATGATAATTTCAAAGATAATTCAATTTCTAATTATAAAGCATTATAAATAATTATTTAATTTTAATTTTATTCCAAAAATACTCATCAAATATTAAATGATTTAAGTTGATAATTGTCTTCCTCCTCCAATAAATGCATGTTTGTTTTATTGTTACAAATAGACTTTTGGGATAAAATGAGATTTGAAAAACTATCCAATTCCTTCTTCTTCTTTTTTTTATTTATTTATAAAACTGACTTTGAAAACTATTAGATTCTTCTTAAAATTCCTGCATCATATTTTAAACAGAAATTCAATCATAGCCTAAGTGTGACACATATATATTGATTTTAATTTTTTCTGCAGAGTTTCAATACCACGTGGAGTGGCATGTTAGTGTGGTTGGTATATATAACTTTTAATATAATTATTATAAAACTAATAAATTTATCATATTAATAATTCATGATTTAAATGAAATTTTTTTATATTGTTAGTGCGTAAATTATTTTCTCTATATTTTTAAGAAGTCAATGCATTTACTTGAATATAAAAGAAATGAATATTTTATTATTAATGGATTTCATAATAAATTAAGATTATAAAAAAGTAATAATTAATACATTGAAAAGTAAACTTATATTTCTTATAATTAAAATAAAAAATGAACTCGTTTATTCTTGTATGTTTTTTATTATTTAATATTGGGTAGTATAATACGTACGTATGCCCATATCGATCTACAAATTTTTATGAGAAACTCCTTGTAGTACTCAAAGTTACACTTATTTGATGGACAAAATACCTTACTCATCATTACAGATAGTGTTTATGAATATTCATTCAACCTGGATTGGTTGCCAAGCCGAAAATAGTGTGTTTGGGGAAGACACATTTAATTTGCATATGGTCCAAGTTGGGTAGTAATTCGGCAGCCCCCTTAAAACACGCTATAAAGTTTCTCTATAACAAATTAATTAATTTGCATATTGTATTGTGTATAATGCCATCATTAGGGCACCGCACTCTCTGTTAGTAATGATTTGAAGTATTGGCAGCACTTATATAGTTGGGATTATGACTCTTAGCAAATCCCATGTATTTTCTCTCAATGGGCGGTAGCCATATATTGTGACTTGCAACCTATTTGTGGGTCGGTTCAATGACCATCTTAAAGCACATAAAGAGATACACATAGACGCGCACACACAGAATTAATTGGTATTAGTGGAGTGTTTATGATTAAATGTGACATGCATATATGCCTTCTCAATCCACGTGACCCATGGACTAAACATAGCTTGATATAGTATTTCAAAGATATAGATTAATATAATTAGGATCGTTGATAACTAATCATTTTCTATTTGAACCAGGTTTCTAAACATGTAATGGATTTCTTGGTTGAAAAGAAATTGGTTAACACGTTAGAGACCATGAAGAGAAGTATATCATAAGTTATCGATATAGAATTCCAAACCTGTCAACAAGAAAATTGTAGTGAAATTTCCGTAGGTCGGAATTCCTTTGGACCACCCACCAATAATAAATAATATATCAAAACCTTAATTAATTAAATGTTTCTTAATAGAATGAAATGAACTTATATTCCTCTTAATACTATACGATGAACGTTAAAGTTGGTTATATACCGATTTGAGGCATGAAAACACCCATCTCTCACGTCATGGATCACAAATATAAAACAAAATCCTATCTAGCTCAGATTTGATGTTCCAACATTTAATCCTAATCTCTAATTAGTGGACAGACTTAGAGGATTGTTTTCTCTTTGAGTTTCAACCATTCAAAAACTTATTCCTTATCCGTACTAACACACACATGACACATGTACACATAACTTATTAATTTGAAGGGAAAAATCACAAAAACCTAGCTATAAAGAATGGCAAGTTAATTTTGATTAGTTAGTATAAATTGAAGAAATAAGAGACATCTAATTACTAACTATACGTATCTAAGCCGCCCCAGTTTTCTATATGTTTATGATGTGGGGACCGGAGGAATATAATAATATGTACTGTTTTTCCTTCTAATTGTAATCAGAAAGCTTTTGAGTTACGTATGGTAACCGGTGCTTGATATTCCAATAATATCTTTCATCTAATCATATTGTATCAATTTCTACCCTCTAACTCTATGTTGTTCTTTCCTTCATTTTACTAGTTTCAATTCTCGATCGCAGGAAGAACACACAGTCGTCAGAGTCGCCGTTTTGGATAGTTGAATGCATAGTGGCGACGGTCCAACCTTAAGTGCACGTAGTTCCTGCAATTCCTTCTTCAATCTTTTGTTCTCATCACTTAGATTTTGACAGTGTTTTTTCAACAACTCGCGGTCCACTTCTGTCTGCTTCAGTTTGGTCCTGAAAAGTTAATTATATATTCATTCATTATTAATATATAATAAACATTTCTGAAATTAAATGCATACCGTAGGTCGATCCATATAGTCAACACAATAAATAATTTAGTAAATAAACAAATAAAAACTCTGTTTCTTTTTTCTTTCTTTTTTCTCTCCCCCCACCCCCTCTCCCCAGATAATTAATGCAAATTAAGCAACTTGCTGAAGAATAAACAAAGGTGTAACTAGTAATAAGATCAATGAAACGGAAACTATGTGCGATATTAACGTACCTTGCTCTTCTGTTCTGAAACCAAACTTCAACTTGTCTAGTCTTTAAATTCAATTGACCAGCCAGTGCTTGTTTCTGGACCTGCATGTGGAACCAAAACCAACCCATATATAAACTCCTCTTAACTCGTGGTGTAAAACAAAACAACATAACTGATAAATATATATGTTACAAATGATCATATAGGCAACAAAATAATTAATAGCGTTACATATATATATGGCTATATATATATATACACACACAATTCCATAAAATTAATTTATCAAAAATAGTTATAGATCGAATTAGTATTAACCCTATGAAATATATATCTACACATACACACAAATACATAAGGTTTTAGAATAATATACAGATTAAAATGAGAAAAAGGGTTTGTTGTACGTATATGAATGAATACCGGATTAAGAGTGCTATGCTGTTTGAAGCTGTTCTCAAGCATGGATGATTGCTCCTTGGAAAGCCTCAGTTTCTTTCTGCATCTGTTGTAGTTGTTGTTGTTGCTGTTATCAGAATCAGTACTCTTTTCATTGGGGTACTCGTGGATTCTCTCCAAGCTGATTCTCTCTACCTTATCATGATGAAGATGATGATTCACGTTAATGGCTTCTTCTCCTTTTGGACAAAGCTCAAACGCTAGGTCTAGGCACGCCACAGCCTTGTTCTCTTTCTGCTTATTCTTCTTTGGAACATGCCCTCCCATTCCAATTCCCAAACATAACCCAGTGATGCATTCTTCTTCATTATTGTCTTCCATTAGAGAGTGAGAGAGAGAGAGAGAGAGAGATCGAAGAGATTGAACTGTTGTATGAAGTATAGTCAAATGGGAAAGTTGGGTTTTATGAAAGAGGTGGATTTAATACAGATTTTATTGTTGGGTTGGTCTTGGTCATAGAAATTCAATAAGTTATTATTGGACTACTTGCTTTCATTAGAAAAAAAAATTTTGTGTGTAGAATAATTAATTATGGTAGTAATGTAATGACTACTCATATATTAAATGTAATAATTAAACAAATATAACTAGTTTGTTTAAGATATTGGTTGAAGAATTTAAAGTAAAATTATTTTTATTGAAAGATTGTTCATAATTTTTTTAATATTTTTTTATGATTTATATAATAAATATTTTTTGTTATTCGATTAACCAATTTTTTAAGAATACTCATTAAAAAAATGAAAAAGGAGTGAAAGCCTGCGTTAGGATTGTGACCCCTCTTTGGAAACCAAAACTTTTCTCAATAATATTATTTGACAATTTTATTTTATTTATGTAAAGTCGAAGCCTGTTTGAGGCAGCTTATGGTATCTTCCCAGCATTTTCCTATGATTTGCGTTGCCTTGAAAGGTGGGTTCCAATATTCAAATTGATCTCATGCGTTAAAAACTGTTAAAATAATCGGCCCAACAGAGAAAAACATGAAACCAGAAAACTTAAACCAAAAAATATAAACGAAGAACAAAATGTGTAACTGTTAATCAGCAAAATGACCACTCACAACATTCCCAGATTAGAGCATGCACAAGTTCCATATGTGATATATTGGGGCTATACATGAGTTTAGGAGGGGCATTTTAGTAAAACGACTGGTATTTATTTGGAGTTAATGGTGTGGCAACTGAAAAGTTGACATAAACTCAAGCTAAAGAGATTACTACACGTTTTTTAAACAAAATTAATGCGTGTTTCAGAAAGGATCTTTACTACAGTATTGATCATGGTTTTAAGTATATGGCCTAAATCGAATATTTTTCGTGTTTAAAATTAATACAGTAAATATTCTTTCCATATATTCTTATATTTACCAATATATGGATTGACAGACACGGTTGAAGATAATTATTTATACTAAATTCCTTTAAATCTTGAACTTAAATTTAATCCATTAGCGCTTCAGGTTGATGTTAAAACAAAAACTGTAAATAGTTTTTATCAAAAAAAAATTATTGCATCAGAAATATAAAAGTTACTTTTTTCAATAAAAATCACTTTTTTTCCTTAAACGTCAACTGGATGATGCTAATAAAATCAATTTTTTTTTCAATGGTGTTGATATAGTTTTTCTTAAAGAAGGGTGTGACCACTTATATAAAATATGATTCTTATAAATAGAGTTACTACATGATAATATAATTTTTCACCGAAACATTGCATAAATAACACTATCCTTTATCTTTTTTATAAGACGCTTTTTGTTGGGAAAGTTTGCTTTAATTATTTTCACAATGGTTCATCGGAATTGAGTACTTAGTTGTTTTCTCTTTACAAAAATACACTTAAGTTTAAAGAATGTAGTTGAACTAGTTGAATAGGATATATAAGTTATTGTAAATAATTTGAGATTATGTATCTTCAATTTCTACTAAAAAAAATACACTTAAGTAAATGTACATAAAATTAATTTGGTAAAAAAAGATTAAGAGAACGGATTTTAATTAGTGGCGGAACTAGGGGGCCTAGGATGGGCTACCGCCCCCCAAAAAAATTAATAAAAATATGAAAATGAAAGAAAAAAAAAAGAGGAAAGAAAAAATATTAAAAAAAGTAAAAGGGGAAAGAAAAAAATATAAAGAAAACGTAGTAAAAAAAAAGAAAAAAATATGAAAACAATAAAAAGGAAAGAAAATGTAATAAAAATAAAATGGGAAAGAAAGATAATAGAAAAAGAAAAAAAGAAAAGAAAGATGATAAAACGGAAAAAAATAATAATAAAAAGGAAAAGAATAAAGAGGAAGAGGGAGAAAGAACACTATAAAATGGAAATGTTTGGACATAAAGGAAACATAAATCCCAAGAGAATAGAAGAAGTCAAAAAAGTTATTTCATTTGATAAACCAGTGAAAGAGAAGAGTTTCAGGTATCCCTTCATTCCTTTCTTTTTTCCTATTTTTCTCTTTCTTCTTCTTGTTGTTATTCTTCTAAAATAAAATAAACTACTATTTGCATTTGAAGATGGAGTTACAAAATTTTGAGCTTGACATTCCTAAACATCCAGATTTGATTAATTTATCAACTACATCTGAATTATGTCAAGGGCTAGCAAGAACTAGAAAGTCCATCATTTACCCGCTTATTGATAGAGTGATTAGACTTATACTCACTCTTCCAGTTTCTACAACAACTACTGAAAGATCTTTATCAGCTATGAAGATAATTAAGACCAGACTTTGAAATAGAATAGAAGACCAATTTCTTAATAATTCTTTGATTACATACATTGAAAAAGAAATTGTTTTGAGTTTTAGCACAGATTTAATTATAGATGATTTTAACAATATGAAAACATGTAAAGTAAAAGTCAAGTCATGAAGTGATTTTAATTTCTGTAATAGTTTTTTTTATATTAGATTTGTATTGTCTTCGGAGTACTTTTATTTATGATATAATTTTTTTTATGTTCGCCCCCTCTCAATAAAATTTCTAGCTCCGTCACTGATTTTAATAGTTACACAATCTAAATATTTATTATTATAAGTAAACTCATAATAAATATATATTTTTATTTATAAATCATTTTATAATTAAATTGATGATAAATAAATAGATTTCAATGTATAAAATATATTATAGATATATGATTATTTTTAATTATTAACCAACTTTTTTTAAAACTATTGAAAGCCAATTTATTGATAATGATATAAAATATGATAGGTTCAAAAATATAAGTAATTAAATAGGTAAATACACAAAATAAAGATAAAATGAAAGTAATTTGAAATGGTTGAAAAAGAATTATTTTGACAAATTATGACAATGGTGTTTGAAATGCATATTCAAACAACAGAAAATAGATAATATTATACAATACTTGATGTAATTAATGGTTTGCCCAAGAAGTCCACAACTTGTGGTTCTGTTGGTGTCTTTTGTTTTAATAAAATTTATCCTTCTACTGTTTAAAAACTAACATATATATGACCAGTATCGTTGATAAATTTACATTTTTTTTAGTTCATTCACTTAATTTTGTTTTTAATATTTTTTACATGATGCTAAATTAATGATCTCCATAAAGTGAGTGATCATAATGAAATAATCTGTTATTTTTTAAAAAGTTAATTTATTATTATTTTTATTTGGATTTTATTACGCCGTTTCATTTATTTATACAAACTTTTTTTGCTTTAAGGGAATCATATTGTTAAAATTAATTTTATAGTTGTATTGAAAACTAAAAAAATTTAATTATTTTCTATTAAAAGTTATATACCCTAGATATTTGAATTGATTTTAATTTTTAAGAAAATATAAAAAATTAATATAATTTTTTATATAATAAAATTACCCGTGCATCACACGGACACTATCTTGTTTGTTTATAATTCAGTATAACTTTAATCGATTCACATACTCAAATAATTGACAAATACTTCAATTAATTTACGCCTCCTAATTAAGCATTAATTAGTGTGAATCGTGAGAGCTAATAAACTCTAATTTTGCGTTTATTTGTTTAGTTAAAGAAAAAAGTTTGATAAATTAAATAAACTTGATAAATTCATTTACTCGAATAGTTGACAAATAATTCACTCAATTAATTTACCCTCCTAAGCAATAATTAGCTTGAATAGTGAGAGCTAGTTGATTATGCGCTGCTGATTTTCTAATTATTATAAGGTGTTGGACCAGACTGATCGAAATTTAGCATAATTGTACATAGTCAATTACCGGATATTGAAGACATGTATGTGATGGATATAGCAATAGTAGTGTTACCCCAAGGCAAAGGCAAAGTGCTATCTGCTGCATGTTAACAATATTGAAAGGGCATGTATTCAAATTTATTTGTTTGTTTTCTCTGTGCCTACTTGGGGAGGGTGGAATTGAAGTGACTCGTCCCTATTCAAACGGCTGCCTTAATCATATCATGCTGCTTGCTAGCTTGTAACTTGCAACAACATTCATTAGTGCACAAGCACAATATATATATAGGATGACTAGCTAGTATATATTTCAAATGGTGCTGTGCTGTGTCCAAAGCATTATAAAAACTAGTATATATAAAAATATTGAAAAAGAAAAACGGTTTATAAACCATTTGCGTCAAATAATCTTACCTAAAATATATATAAAATATATATATATATATATATATATTATAAAAGTGTAACATTTTAAACATAATTTTCAATGAAAAAGTATTAATTAATTTCTTAATCATTACTCTATGAATAATAATTAATAAAATCGAAAGGAAAACTAGTCATGCAGGTAATTCTGATACGGAATCAATGTCATTCTAGTTTTTCAATAATTCCATCCTCACTTCTGATCGTGACAGCTCGCGAAAGAGTTAATACTGATGGTGTATAGACAAATTAGACATAGGTTGTCTTTCAATCAAACAAATTTGAGTCTATATATATGAAAATATTAATCTGCTCTATTCAATTTCTATACTAAATTTATATTCTGACCGTGATACTATATATATTTTTTCATCGATGGGGTTGGTACTCCATGCAAGTTGTTTAATTATTTTCTAATTGTACATACCTAAATTGAAAGAAAATTATAGTGTGTGTATTATTAATTTAATATACACGAAAGATGGATGGAGCATTTTCTGCTAATCATTCATAATACATTGGCAATAATGCAGATGTTGGAGCTATTAGAACGTAACGTAGAGTTATATAGCAATAGCATGCAGCAGCAACTTTTAGCACAACAAATTTGATTACAGCTGACGGTACTGATGCCTAACTGCCTCAGAATTCAGATAAGGTTGTAGCTAGACAAAATAGTGCCGAGCTAGCAGTGGTACCATTTGTGTTAGAATATGCAGTATGGTACCCACTTTCATCAAAACGTCTCTGTTTCCCTCCCACCACTACCTTGTTTAAAAAATGCATGTCACATTGTCAATTAAATTCCATCCCATGCATTTCAAATTTCATAACCTGGGATTAGCTTATGTCGCGAATGAGAAATTATTATGCATGTTATTTGACACTGCTATAATTCCTTTCCTTTCTACTAAGAGGTAATCGAGTGTTATTAATTTTTTTATAAATTAAAATATGTAAAAACATACTACTCTTACATAAATATTGATTAGAATTATAAATATATATGGTGGTGGTCTAAACTACCTAACTGTTTCTTATTGTGAACATTGTTTCTTATGGTCTGATTGGTAAAATTACTGTAGCACAGAAATGAGAGGAATTTTTTTTTAAAGAAATTTAGTAGATTATATTCCTTTATCGCACAACTTTAATTTAAATGTTTATTCTTCATGTCATTCCATTCTACTCAACCAAAATAACCCTGACCTTTGTGTCACCCAGTAATTTTTCAAGAATAAAACATTACTAAAAAATGTCATTTATTAATGGATGAAAGAATATTAAGCATTATTTATAATTCTGAAATAAAAAATATTCCTTTTGCATCGGAAATGGTATTGGATTAGTGGAGAAACTGGGACCAAGGACTACAATGGTGGAAGAGGTCATCAGCTAGTTTGATATCAACCAACAATTTTGAATAAATCAAGAATTAAAAATATAATTTATATTAAAAAAATTATACATGATCACTGCTTCTAGTAAGTCATTGAAATGCCGGCATGACAATTAAACCATAAGTTAACATAGAAAACTAAAACTTTTTTAATAGAGAAAAAAATATAAGAACCAAAAACTCTAAAATATCTGTTTAGGGACTAAAAAAAACTCTAACAGCAAAATTTAAGAATGAAAGAGTGCTAGTTAAAGAGGAGTAATATTCCCTCCAGTTTGCTTTAAAAGCAAAGAAAATTAGTTAACTTTATTAAATTGTGTTATTTTTAAATTATTTTTTATTAGAACTTGATATTAAATATTAAAAAAATTTCCTTATTAGATGAAGAGTATGTTGAAAATAATTTTATTAAATAAGACATAGATAATTTAGATTTATTAATATCTAAAAAAAAATAAAAAACTTTTGTTACTTATATTTAAAATGGGAGAAGGTAAAACATTTTCATTCGAAATCACAGTGAGTTTATTGGAAATGTGATAAGAACACAAAAGAACCTATCGTTGTCTCGCTGATATAGAAAGTAAAACTAGGTGCATGCGAAATATGAGGAAAATTTCTCACTAAATGTTTTGTATATGATCGGTTAGTGTCAAATATAATAAAGAATTATATTTTTACCGAGTGTCGTCGTTAACTACTGGAGGATTCAAACATCTCAGAAATCCAACAAATATGCGATCGAGGATATGAAATTTGTTCGAAAACGTAATGAGGAATTAGGAAAATAGTTACATGTTATAATAATAGTAATTAAAGAATAAATAAATAAAAAATATTGACAATCACAGTTGATGTTTTAAAGTTACAGTGGACATGTGTTAATTATATTTTTTTATAAAAACTTTTTACTTTTGGTTTTGGACCAATGCCACGGTCCAGTATGTGATCACTAGATTTGGGCACAAAGTAATAGCCAGCTTCTACGATGATTTAAACCTCTTCACTCCTTGCTAACAGTCCAACGAGCAAGAATGATTTGAAGACGTTATAATTGTATTTATAACAACATTTCTGCCAAATAATACGATGTTTGAACTATATATATCTTGGATTCTGCTTCAAAGCCAAACATTATTCAATTTGAGTCTTATTTCATTATAATAATATGCCGTTTTATTTAGTATGATCAAGTGGTGAAGTTTTATTTCTTTTCCAACAAATATTAATTGTTAATTTACTAACGAGAGAGATTCAAATTCCCTCCTCCCATCTTCCTTCAACCACTAAATCATCCTTATAACTGCAATAAAGCGCGAAGTTTTCATCATACCGAGAAGAGAAGGTCTAGTTAACGGAGGCGAATAAAAGTTCAATGGCAGTTAGTGTGTGTTTATAATACTCAACAATTATTGTTAACAGCCAAAACTAACGGATGTTATCAAAGTATGTGATGTTTCACTAGTTGATGATTAGCACACCACGGGCCATGAGGGCTTGTGTTTTGGTACTTTTCCACTCTCGATCCACGTTAGGTAACCGACTCTTCATTTGGTCCATGTGGTGTAGACCCTAACTGTACAACTCATGTCTCCATGTTTCAACCTTTCAGTTATAACGTTGCCGTGGAAAGATCTACGTTCCTTAGGTCGTGGGTTACATCCCTATGGGGAAAAAAGAACAAAGGTCATAGAATGTCATAAATTAGATCAAAACAGGTAGTTTCTTTTTCCTCATTGCGTGTCCATGTTCAGCTTTGATTTTCGGACTTAATTTTATACATCAAATTAAGGGAAGTGTTCCCGTATGTCCTTGGTTCATGTTGTTAACAAACAACAATGGAGTTGTCGCTCCCAACCCCTGTCCCTTTCAGTGTTCAAATGAAACCTAGACATAACATTTCATGACAAAACACGACTACTCAATCTAGCTCCTCAAATTCGGATACATGCCTTTCCTGCAATATTTTTTGTAACACTGGTTTGAAGTGATTTCCAATAAAGTTTAGGTACTTTTCACGCTAGGGGAGATGTGATTAAGTATGACGCTTATTTTTGAAGAGCATTGATCAATACATAGAGAAATAGGTAATACATTCAAGGGTAGTCATATTCATACGACCCAAATTTGGGGTGTATGGGTGTAAAGAACAGAGAGAAAGAGATAGGAAAAAGAAAAAAGAGAGAGAGAAAGTGACAGATTTGATAAATGATATATGAGAAGAGAAGAGAAGAGAGATAAAAGAGAAAATGAAGAAAACATGATATTGTGAGCAAATTGGATCCTCTCCTGTTGCGCTGCCTCTATAAAACATAAAACAGAAGTATAAAAGTAGAAAAAATTAATAAAAAATGGGTAAATAATAGAGAAAGATGAATTAGAGAGGGATAAAGACGATGGAAGGAGTTAGTTAGGGGATACGTCAAAAAGAATATCCGAGAGAGTGTCATAGCATTTCTCCTTAATTAGTTGAGATGGTCCACGGCCCCCAAGTGCCAACTCCGAAAAACAAAGATAGTCATGTGGCAAATAAGAATCTACGATGTGGCTCAACTAGGATGGTAACAAAGAGACGAAAGAATCGGAGATTTAGAGTTTATAGGGTACGCCTTGACTAAATTACAGCAACCAACAAGTGTCTTGAGATGCCTACAAAATCTGCAAGATATTGAAGGGTAAGATATCATAGAAAGATAGCAGCCAAAGGATGACATATCACAACCAGTCTTTATTGTTGAGGACAAAACATGAGTTGATGATGTTGCAGTGTGGTTTCATTTGGCATGAGAATACACGTGATCTAAACATCTTTTCTTTCTTCACTAAGGAAGAGAATATGCATTAGTCAAAAAAAAAAGAAAAAAGGAAGAGAATAGGCCTCTCACTATTTTGATATCATGAGGGAGAAGGAGTACGAATAATCAGAGAGAGGGAGAGAGAGACTGAGGGTAGTCCAACATAAGCACTAGAACCGTGGGCACATTGGTTTAAACATGTTTCCTCATCTTCTTTATCAATAATTGCATACACTTTCTCTCTCTCCCCCGTCACTTCCTTCTGACATACACTTCCATGCTCTTCTATATAATGTTTTAAGTAATCAACAACTTGTCCGCAAACCTTATTTTCATTTTTCAGATTCATTACATGATGAGTTCTTCAATCTTCCTTCTATGCTGTCTTCTCATATTCTCTTTATATTCCCTCTCCCAACACACGGGCTACTCTCTAGATGCTACTCCAACACGGAAGTTGAGCATGCCAGCCCCTGTCCACGATCACAAAACCCAGGTACGTTAATCCCCTAATCGAATCTAGAGGACATTAAATAGGATGCCACACACTCCTAGAAGGCATAAACCAAACTTTCATCTACAAGCCTTTTCCCTTTTCCCCTGTACTACTACTACTACTCATAAATATGCCCCATGCATTTGTTTTCTCATTGTTTCCCCTGATTCCTGGCACATGGCAGTATAAAATGCAGGGAGCAGACACGGCAATGGAAAGTACCCCAGCAAACGAAGATTCCATGACACCGGATTATACCAGCAACAGTTACAGTCCCCATGATCTTGTCTTTCATATAGATTACCATGGAGTAACAACTCATCCAACTCCTAAACATCCCAAACCATAGCCTGCAACTTTAGTTTTGCATCGCGAGTGATTTATCCAGATATGTATTCTTGTTTTTATCAATATATAAATGAAATGCATTGTGTGGGAGAGACAAAAAAGGTCTTGTTTATATAATTGAGCTGATTACATGATGAACTATCATTGCTTATGTAGTTTGCTCAATACTACTAACTTATAAGCCATAGCTTACAAAAACATACTAAAACTGCTGAGATAGCTACTAAGACCTTGTTGCATATTGATGTCAACAGTTCCGCTAGGTGAAAATGATCTCATATATTCCAAGCTGAAGCAATAAAAAATAAAGAAAAATATAAGCAGTAGTATTATAATTTATCATGAAGTGAAATCATTCCATTAATATATTGCTTTCTAGTATTTCTATACTTCTGAAGCAGCATCCTGTGACTAGTTACAACTTCTTCAAATACCACCTCACTACAAAACCTTGACTTCACATTCAAAAAATCTGCTTCTAATTTATCCTTGTGTTGGACACACAAAGAAAGTAGACTTTCAATCATGAAAGATTTATTGGTGTTGTATTCACTGCGGGTTTCTTTTTTCATGCAAAGAACATAAAGCCATCGGATTTGCTGGAATGGATCTTCATTTTTCTGAATTGCAACCTCTATGCTACTCAGCACTTCCATGAATCTAGATTCAGTACGAATTTTGTCAATTAAGTAGAAAAAAGTGTTTCTCTGGCCCTGAAAAATACCATTATAAACAACTGGTGGCAAGGAAACTGCGGCAATCAAGCGGGCTTTCCTAAAGCTAGCATCAAAATTGCTAATGATCCCAATGGCAACATGTAACAGACTCACAGACACAAGATGAAGTTTTTGAGACAAAATATTCGAGTCATCATAACACAGTCTTTTCTGGTTTTCACTGCAGCAGTGAAGTGCAAAATGAGATACTCCTCCCCACCCGTGTTTAATGACACACACACATAATGAGCGAAACTCAGATACTTAGACCATCAGAGATAACAAGCTCTTAATCATGGCTAAAATATTTTGAACTCCTAAGTAAAAAGTACAATCTTGCATTTATAGTAATGCCGTTGCACCGTTAACGGAGTGGATGATGCCATGGACGAAGAACTTCATTTTTAAAATAACTGCATAGTGCTGGTGCAGTTCTCATTCAATGCTTCATATTTATCAAACCGAGTTTCTTGTTACTTTTTTTAATCATACAATTGAATGTTATGATAAGGGTTTTGATCACTCTGCAGAGAACTGCAGAGGATTGTCATCCACAGCGCTATAGAGCTTGTAATCTTTTCAATCACCTCACTCATTTGGAAGTAAAAATATCAATATGGGGCCCAAATGCAACTTACAATCTATCAATCACACACAAACAAAGGAAAAGGACATTTGAAATCAAAAAAATAAATCATGAATTAATAGGAGAACTAATGATTAAGCAATCTTCCAAAAGAAAAGAAATCCCACTATAACATATCTCTATAGTAAATCCTAGCTTCAATCTCCATGTGGGATTGAGGATAGACCAACAAGATGAAAGATTGATAATTTTATACTCATCCCTATCAATAGGGTAATAATTGACATAGGCATCATTATTACTTAAAATACTAGAAAAAATGTTCCATGAACCAGCTTTCCAAAGATATGTGTATAAAAGCCTGCTCCCATGTCCTGCAGACTTGTCTAATTTTAATAATTGATTTTAGTGTGGGTCATTCCACATGCATTGCTTCAGTCTTCTGCTTCAAAAACCACATCTACCAAATAATTTTTAATCGGTCAATATAGAGCAATATACACATTCAACTTGAAGGAACGAAAATGACTAATAAAGAAAATGAAAAAATGTATTCATAATTCTTCTCTGAACCATTAACATAGACATCAATGCAAAACATGAGAATTAATTGCTAAGGAACAAGAGGTGTTAGATAATGTTGCCGCAAGCAATATTTTGTGATGTTACAACAGACCAAACTCTGCCAGTCGTAGTGGTTCAATCAATATTCAATAGGTTGTCCTGTACTCCCATGGCTTTTTGATAACCAACCAAACAAAATTACGGTCAGGAGCAAAACAGCAATACTCATTTAGGAATGCAAATAGTATATATATTTTATATTTATAACCTTTTATTGCAGATTTAATTAAAACTAGAAAAAATAATTCATTTATGATTTATAGGGGCGCAGCTGGCCCCTCCCCATGAATGTACGCCCATGCTTATCGCCATTGTTCACGAACTGAAGGGCCTACTAGTGCCATATAGTCAAAAGATGGACCAGATTTGACTGGATGGGAATGAGAACATCGAGAAGAAACCGCTAGCATAACGGTTTATTGATTCAGAATTTTGAAAACAAGCATGTTTGACAACGATAGTGGACCAGGACTGTTAAAAGTGTAGTATAATGTAGATAATACTTTTCTTTTTCAGAACTAACTTCTAATTTCCAATTGAGAAAGAGCAAAAAGAAATCAACAGTGATATCATCATTATTTGTGAAATCATATCATATAATTTGATCATACAACGCATTAAGAATATTAATTAACTGCATTCATATATGCACACAGAACAGACACATTCTATTTGACAGTATACAGATGAGCCATTTTCTCGCTAGCATCAAACCTGCCACTACTCTAAAATGGGCAATAAATAGGATTTTGAAACATTGTTGCGATTTCGACAAGTATACCATTCGTTTCAAGTAATAAAGTGATAAATGAGATATCATTCCCACGATGATTAATGCACCAATTGTATTATAACTAATATCTAAAAGTTGGATGACAAATATTGTAGAGAAATTGTGTTTGGTATATATAAATGATTAAATGTAAAGATTAAAACTATAGACAATAAATGGTTATGAACAAAGTAGCTTGGTATTATAATGATATAAAGACGATAGTAGTTAGGACAACACACACTCAATGCTTCCCACCTTCTTACATGGATTGTTTACTATATTCATTTACCACAAGTTACTCAAGTCATGCATCTTCATAAAGTTGTAGTCAAGTCTCAATCCCTTAGTGACATAAACCCTTCAACCCAATTAAAAACCCTAATTCCTTAGTAGCTTTCATGAGGTCAAGCATTAAGTTAATGCATTAAATAATTTGCAAACATACATCTCTATTCCTAGATAATGTAAAGTTTGTCACTTTACCCAAGTCCAAGCATAAGACTCCAATATTCCTATTGTGAACCCTAGCTCTCAATATCCTACTAGAGTGATCAATTCCAACAAGATATCAATACTCATTCAAGCAAAGTAAAATGAAGTAACTTGATATAAAAGAATAGTAGCATCCAATCCAATCCAAAGGAAGTTTACATCAAGTGTTGGCCCTAACTACAAAGATAAACTAGTCAAACCTAATCATGGTTGGCAATGATTGAACAAAAAGAAGCATGCTCAGCTGAAGTACAAGTGAGAAGAAGGAGGAGAAGAGAAGAATCTCCACTTGAGCCTTCAACTCCAAAACCCTAGCTAAGCTTTCCAAGCTCTTCTCTAGTCCTTTCCAAGTGTTATTTTTGTGCCAAGTCCCCTTTCTCAGCTGTGGGTTTTGGTATTTATATTTGGGGAAGTGAAACTCCTAATTTACTCTCAACAAAGTACAGATGTTGTAGACTTCGAGTCCCCATGCTGATGGCGTGAATCTCAAGCTGATGGCGCCATGAATCAGAGGCAAGTGCCCTGCTTTCTTCATTTCTGGCACTGGTAGCGTGGATCTCACGCTGATGGCGTGAGATGGCAGCAAGGAGTGTTGAAGTTTCCCAGTTGGCGCTACTGGCGTGATACTCACGCCATCAGCGTGAAGAGGCAGGAAGGACTTCCTTGATTCAATGATTGGCGCTGATGGCGCCAAGTTCAAGCTGTTAGCGCCAGTTTGTGTCTGGTTTACTTTCTCTGAAATGCTCACTGCTGCTGGTGCCTTTCAACTATTAAAACATACAAAAAATGAATGAAAGCATAATTGAGGAAAAGTTATCAACATTCTATCAATTGCACGCAATTATCATTCATTTGTAAGCAATTTGTGGCTTATTTTAGCTTGGAAACGCTATATGCTAAGCGCATATCAAACATCATAATACATTGAACATTCGAACTAAGCTCAAATGTAGCAACAACACTCTAATAGTAAAAAAAAAAAAAAACATTGAAGTGGCTAGAAAAAAAGAGAAAAGACAAAATCACACCTTGTAGGGGAAACTCCAAAGATATAGCAATAACTTTGGAAGGATTACCTTCATGTTTTCCACATCCTATTTTTGGTGTGATTATTTTTCATGATTTTGAAGACGAGTCCTGACACAACGGTAAAATTGTGCATTGATAACTTGTTGGTCATAAGTTTGAATATAGAAATAGTCTTTTTGTATATATAAGGGTAAGACTGCTTATAATATTCTTCTCCCTTTGGTTCGCGTAGCGAGGAGCCTACGGGTTACTTAGTTTAGTTTTCTTTTTCTTTTTCATGATTTTATATTTTTGAGGAGGTATTTTGAAAAAAAAATTTCAAGCAATCCATGAGATTCATAATCCTCAGCAACAACATCCTAATTCTTATTGTCAGCCACTAATCACATGTTTGTTTGCCATTCACAGCCAATGGAAGATACACGTTGGTTACTACTTAGTCCAACCAGCAATTCCGGGCATAGGCCTCCTTCCTCTAGGGAATGTACACAATTGCTTGAATACCTAGATGGAGGCCACCTAATTTATTAACAGAAGGGCCCACAAATATCTTTAGCAGCAGATGTTTTTGCCAATCCATTCCCTTGCATTTTATCCATTATTCCTTATTATGAAGGAATCCTTACATAATGGAAATTTTAGACTCTACTTAAATTGTTGAGTTATTTGCCTTTTCTTTTAACTTTACACAGTCCTTTCATTTGAATGACTAGGCAAGTCTATCACACAATAAAATGGAAGGGTGAAGTATACCTAATCAAAGTTCTATAAAGCTTGATTTTGCATACTTCCACCCAACGTCCTGAGAGAGGATGAGATTTAACCAATACATAAATATAACTGTTTGCATATCTATAGGCTATAGCTCACTTGTTATTGTAAATATAAGCTTTAAAGTTAAGGTAAATAGTCATTTTTGTCCCTGAATGTATAAAGCGTTGACAAATTTGTCCCTGAAATATGGAAATTCAAATTTTTGTCCTGAAAGTAAAAAAAGTGTGACAAATCTATTCATCCTTTAACTTTCGTCTGTTACCATTAATATCAGGAATGAATTTGTCAGCACACTATACATACATAGACGAATTTGTCAACTCTCTACCAAAAATATAATTTAATCTTCATTTCTTTTTTTTTTTTAATCATTGCAAGCATAACATTAAAATAAACACTTAAAAATTAGGAAAACAAGCATAAGTTAAAACAAACATAATAATAAGCATAATATTGATTAATAAGCATAATTTGTTTGTTATTTTGAAATTTCTATTATAACAACATTAGGTAATGACAAAATCAAGTTAAGTCTCATTTTTTTTTGTAAAAATTAACTTAATGACTATACATTTTTTTTGGATCTCATATTTTTGATAAGGTAATGTTACATTAAAAATTTATTGATTAATAAGCATAATTTGTATGTTGCTCTAAAATTTATATTGTAACAATATTAGATAATGACAAAATCAAGTTGGGTCTTATTTTTTTTGTAAAGATTAATTTAATGATTGTGTATTTTAATATGTTTGAACCTCATATTTTGGGTAAGTATTGTCTTATATTTTTGCTTTGAAATTTCTAATGTGACAGTACCTTAGCCAAAATATGATATTCAAACAAAAATGCATAGTCACTAAGTTAATTCCTACAAAAAAAATTAGACCTAACTTGATTTTTTCATTACCTAATGTTGTTAGAAATTTTAAAACAATAAACAAATTATGTTTATTAATCAATACTATGCTTATTATTATATTTATTTTAAATTATGCTTGTTTTTCTAATTTTTAAGTATTTATTGTAATGTTATGCTTGTAATGATTAAAAAAGAGATAATATGAAGATTAAATTATATTTTGGGTAGAGAGCTGACAAATTCGTCCATGAATGCGTAGTACACTGACAAATTCGTATCTGATATTAACGGTAACGGATAAAAGTTAACGTAATGGTAAATTTGTCACACTTTTTTCACTATACAAAAATTTGAATTTCCATCTTTCAAGGACAGATTTGTCAGCATTTTACACATTCAAAAACGAAAATGACTATTTATCCTAAAATTTACAACCACAATCTCAAATTATAGAATAAAATAAAATAAAATAAAGGACCATAATAAAATTAATAAAATTGTAACCGTAGAAGAACAAAGGGAACCTTTACAGCCAAAGCATATTGTACTTGAACCAATAAAATAATATTTGAAGTTAACCTTTACGTACTCGAAAGGAGGTTCAACCTCAATACTAAGGGTAAGATGCAGTGAGAACCCAGGAGAACCATCACTAACAGCAGAGCTTGTATAAGCTTCATGAGGAAAACCTCTGGGAATATATAATAGATCACCTTCCCTGAGAAAGAACTCTCTTCTACCAGCTTTTGTACAGTTAATATCAGAACCAAGTAAATTATCATATAAGCGAGCTAACAGCTGACTGGGTGGAGAAAATATAGTCCACTGCTTTGAACCAAAAATTCAACATTTATTTTTAATAATAATATGTTGTTGAAATTAATTTCTAAAAGTTAATTCCACACTCATACAACATGAATCCAATAACTGGGTTATATGCCAAAAAAAATCAGATTGCACACATTGTTCTCATTGCAGAGACAGAGAAAATCATTGATTTACTCTTCCATGAGAATGAGGCACCTTATGCCCTCCCCTTTCAGCATTAATTCAAATGCTTTGCCAATCTCTGAACAGAGTGAGTGATAAATTTGTCTAGTTCAAGTTCCTGCATTTTAACCTTGATGTACTAAAAATGAAGCAAGATATTAGAACTACTGTGTTTGGTTTAGTGGTAAAAAATTATGGTAAAATCACCATAAGATATTTGTTGTGTCAAAAACTCATGATGAGTTCAACTGACCTTATTACCACACATGCACTTAGTATTTAACCAATCATGCTTCTATATGGCACAATTCGAATGCAATCATAGATTTTTAACCAATATGAATATGTTGTTACCGTTGTTGTTCTGGCAGATGCAGCAGCCATTGATGTTAATAGTACAATATGATTATGCATAGTTATGAGTAATGCTCCAACGGTTGCATCAGAAGTTATACCAACTGGTGGTGCATCACTCATAACTAGGCACAATGATGTTGTAGTCGAGATTGTTGCTTCAGCTTCAAATCCTTCAAAACTATATATATATGCATGTTCAGGTCGAATTAGAAGATTCTTGAGTTCTCTTCTGGGGCAAATTGCAGAGCTAAAATCTTCACGTTTGATTTAAGTATCTAGTTACAAACTGCTTTAACAACGAATAATAACATATAAAACGAAAAGGAATTTTAACCAAAAGTAATAAAATAAAATAAAAATATCAAGGATCTCACTTTGCTCAGTGTGCCCGATAAAGCACAAAGCGGATTCTACAAGCTCTGTGTTGGATTTGGTGTACTAAGTTAAAGAAGATTGCTGACTACTAAACATGTTCAAACTCTAATTTTCCAAGCTGTTGTTTAATGTATCGGTTAAAATATTATCTCATACTAAAGTCATGGACTCATAGGTATGAAAACTACAATAAATCATATCAAGACACAACTAAATCATGATTTTGCCAAATCGTTTTATTTATAAATGAAGCTTGAGTTTAGTTATGTCTTTGGACACGATTGAGACTGGTACAGAAGTGGTGTTTACATATAAAGATTCTAACCCTGAAATTAGTGGAAATTCTAATAAAGCAACAATATAATAAGAATAAGAAGAAGAAGATGGTAATATTTAACCGTAAGAATAATTGTTTTTCTAATACTCGTACTCGTATATAGTATTTATTTGATTTATTGTTAAAAGATTCCAAACTATTAAAAATTATGAATTTTTATTTTTTACAAAATATACATGAAAATGTGTGTTAGCTAAACTTAACATTAAACTAAATACACCTGTAATGAACTTATTCACCACATAAAATGTTAACTTTATAAAAAAAATATTATACATTAATTTTTTTAATAGCCAAACAAAAATATATTATAAATTTAGTTTACAAATTACAACCATTGACGATATGACATGCTATGATAAAGAATCATTCACCAGTACCACCTTGTGCAGATGTACTTGTGTTATCCTTAAATAGTACCGCAGTCCGCAGCGAAGACATTTCTTTACCACTTGGCACTTACTTTCAAGCCATCAGTCTATCATGCTTCTTTGACCATTCGACCTTGGCACCTTGCGCAGTTCTTTTTTGTTTTTTCTTTACAAGAATGAAATTTGAAGCTTCGTAAAAACAGATAAATGTCAACTTAATAGGAACAGATATCATACATATTCTATTCTATAAAAGTGTTAATATAGTATCACAATAGTATTCGTCGTCATTAGTCATTACTTTCAAGCTATCAAAGGATCTTTGACGTCATTCACCTTTAATTTATCGAAGGTATCAAACCGAAGTACGAGTTTTGGAATCAATACCACATTCATTAGCTTTCCGCAATTCTAACCATGCTTTTCTCATTTACTTGTCTAGCACACTACATACTGCATACTGAATCCCATAAATATTGATCCGGATCGTCCACAATATCAAAAGAAAATGCACGATTAGAATTAAAACGATCATTTTAAATATTGATTTATCATATAATAAAATAAATTGAATCAATTGGATTGCTGTTCCACTAAAAACCGCAGATCGAGTATCAAAATCTCATATATATATATATATATATATGTATCATCCACAAAGCCAAGTGTGTCATTTGTGGTTTAATTATAAGTGAATTAATGACAATATGTTTTATTGCTCGTATTATTATCACAAAACTTCCTTTGAATTGAATATTTGAATTTGATACACTACTTAAGACAGAAAACCTCTCTAACCAGTCTTCAGAAAGAATCTGAAGATCCCATGCATTGGCTGTTGCTATCTGCACTCATACTGTTCTATACATTCAACATATAAATTAAATAATATCCGTTCCCAAAAAGTGGCGGAATGCAAATAGCCTTTGTTTAACCTGAAGTGAACATTGTTGTTTCAGCCGTGACACCAAGGTTTTTGGAGTTATTCCAACCGCAATCGTAGCCACATAAGTCTCATTTGTTCAGAATTTCCCACAACATCAAAGATTTCAACGAAACCACAACCATGACCATAATTTAAAACGTTGCATATATGCTTAGTAGACAGGAGGCATACACAGGTTCCAATCACACCATTATATATCAAAGGGAATTCAGACCCAATTTCAAACTTTTCATGCTCCTACAAGTGAGAGATAAGTTGAAATAATTTTGATACCTGTTGTCCACATAATGCAGAAACAAGAGGGAAAAGAAAAGGAAAGGGAGGAGGAGAGGGTAGCATGCAATCCGCAATCCGCACATGTGGTAAGTATAGACTATATAGCAATGTGAAAAGGCTAAAATTCAAGAACCTGCCTCCGACTATATGAGTCATGTGCACCCCTTTGAGCTTTTAAACCTACTGATACAACTTTCTTAATTCACCAAAATGTGCAAATATCATTAATCCTCATAAGGGGATCTGATAAAGTAAATTCAACTAATGAAAACAGAGAGAAAAGATTTCAGAGCAAGAAGATTGATTCTAGAGAAAAAAGAAAACAAAATCTTAGCAGTAACAAATATACTATACTAGTTTAGAACAATGCAAGCAATATCAAATATACATTAGTTGTCACTTGTGAGGCAAAATAAAAAGAGAGAAGATGTTCTATACATAAATAAAGGTGGTAGTTGAGCATAGGCTATACGGGAGGTATGTTAGAGAAAGAGAAGTCTTTGTATCCCTTGTAAGCACAATAAGCAAAGCGCGTATAGTAGAAACCGGGAATGAACAAGAGTGTTCCCAGTATCGCAAAGAACAGACCTATCCATCATTAAAATAATAATTATAAATTGTAGCAGTAATTCTGAAAAGGGATGTTAATAATGTTGTTACCGTGAGCGGTGTCGCCGCCGACGTGATTGTAGGCCATGAGGGAGCCGATGATGATGGCTAGGGTTCCGAAGACGAGAAGGGAAACGGCGAGGGCGATCTCCTTGATGGGTACCTTGTTGCTCACCGTGTACGGTGCATCCATCATTATGTCCTCATCTGAAATCGAAAACGCGTGATCCACGTACATTTTTTTTTTTCTCTCTCTCTCTCTCTCTCTCTCTGTTTTCTTCAATTGATTGATTGATTATTCAGATTTAGCTAAGGTTTTCGGCAATTGGTGACATAAACGAGAGCGACCTGCGTGTGTTGATTGAATTCTGCTTTCTTCCTATTAAAGTTGCACACCCCTCTTTGCACACTTGTCGATATTGTGGGGCGGTAAAGGTCCAAGATATTTATTACGGACGATCATAATCACATTATGTTTATGGGATAATAAATAATGAAATTTATTTCCTTAAATTAAATTGGATTTATATCAAAAAAATGTATTATAGAAGTTATTTTGTTGATGTGATAATTAATGAAAATATATTGAGAAAAGAATAAATACCTACATATAATATTCATAAATCTTGAGAAAACATATGATAGATCTCAAGAAAAATCTTATGGTAAACTCTTAAGAAGAAAAATTTAACATTAAAGTATGTTAATGCAATCAATGATATGTATGATAAGACTATCATATGTGAAAGCTTGTAATGAAATATCAATGTATTTTCCTATCACAATAACTCTTAGTCCTTATCTATTTACCTTAGTAATGGATGAACTAACGAAAAATATTTAAGAGAAAGTGTCATAGTGTATGCTTTTTGCAGATGATATCATGTTTATTGATGAGACCAAAGATGGTGTTAATAGGATACTAGAATTGTGGAGAAATACTTTGGAATCTAAAAGATTTACAATAAGCAAAAGCATGACCAAACATATGAAGTGTGAGTTTTCGGAGGTAAGAGATAGTGATCAAGACACAGTGCATCTACTTGATCAAGAGGAACCCAAGAAAAATATTTTTAGATACTTGAGATCAATTTTGCAAAAAGGTAGTGAGATTGATAAGGATGTAAATCATAGAATCAGAGTAGTGTGAATGAAATGACAAAGTGCATATGAATTTTTGTGTGCAAAATTCCCCTTAAGCTAAAAGAAAAATTCTATAAATAATTGTAAGACCGGCAATGTTATATGGAGCGAAATGTTGGCCAACACATAAGCAACATGAACATAAAATAGAGGTAACAGAAATGAGAATGTGAAGGTGGATGTGTGGTTATACGAAGATGGATAAGATAAGAAATTAGGATATTCGACGAAAGGTAGCAGTAGTACCGATGTGCGAAAAAATGATGGAGCATAGATTAAGGTGGTTTGTGCACGTTATGAGACGTCCACTAGATGCTCCTGTAAAAACAAGAGTTTGTTACCAAGAACTCGACACAAATAGAGGTAGAAGTCGATCGAAACTTACTTGAGGAAAGGTAGTTAACACAAGACCTAATGGAGTGAGAAATAGATTGACAGACGATGTGTCTTTGGATGAAGTAAAGAAAAATTATAAACTTGGTGGAGGGTTAAACCCATTAGTATCTATGTGTTCCCGTCGTTTCCTTTTTTAGTTCATTTCCTCTTCATTTCTCTCCTCCTTTTACTCTTCTTTTATTTTAGCTTTTTTTTCCCTTTATTTTGTCTTATTTCCCCTTTTTTCCCTGTCTCTTTCTCTCTTTTTGTCTTATTTATGACCTTTCATTGAGTTCATCTACCACCGACTCCAACTAACTTGGGTTAAAGGCGATGTTGATGTTGATTTCCAAAAAAATTATGATAAAATATTTTTTAAAGATAAAAAAATATACTAATATTTCTTATATATAATATAATGTATCTTATAATTATATAATATATTTTATAATAGTATAATTATGAAAATCAATTTGATCAAAATATTGAATCAATGGATCAGAGGTCAAATTGGTGAATCACTTATAAATTCTATATATTCAATCAGATCAAACTAAATCAAATTAGTTTTGGTCATTCTATTTGATCAAACCTGACCGGATCAAACATAGTTGTTTGCATTTTTAGTCTTAAAACTTAATTGGATTGCCTTCAACATGGTGTCCTGATTGAAAAGTTTGATTTTCATAACTAGGAATAATAGACTTGTTATAAACGTTAAAAAGAAAAAAGAAAAATATATGCAATATCAAAACACTTCAATGAGTATCAACTTAATTTATTCAAAATATCATTAGGATAAAATATTTCAATGTAAATAAACACTAATATTTTAATGTAAACTAAGAGTCCGTTTGGGATGATTGCAAGTTTTTTATTTTTAAAAACAAAATGTGTTTGACAAAACTTGAGCTGAAATGATTTTCAAATTATTTTTTAATTACTTTTATACTCATTTTCAAAATCAAGAAAAAAGAATTTGTGAATTTGGTTTTTAGTTTAAAAAAATACATGTTTTCAACGTTTAACAATGACACTTTTTGCTACCATCACCACCACCAATACCACCGTCGTCATCACCACCACTACATCATTGCTACTACCATTGTCGTTGTCACTACCACAACAACCAACATCGCTATCACCACCACTATTATTATTGGCACCACCATCACCACGATTGTCGCTACCGACATTACCATCACCACCAACACTACTACCACTGTCGTCGCAACCTTCACATTGTTATTGCCACCATTGTTGCCATTAACATCATCATCACCACCGACGATATCACCTCTGTCATCATCACCACACCGCCACCACCAACGTCACTACCACCGACATTACTATCACTATCACCATTTGCTATCGTCGCCACTATCATTACTACCATTGCAACCACTATTGGTATCTTTACTGTCGTTTTTGTTACTAGCATCACCTTTATTGCCATCACCACACAGTTTTTTACTCTTAAACTAAATTTAATACGATATGAAACTTTCAGATTGAGTTAATTTTAAACTAATCATATTTAAAAAACTAGTTTAAAACTTTCGAAACTAAAAATTGATTGTTATTTTTAAAACTTTTGAAACTCAAAACTAAAAATCACCTCAAACATACTCTAAAACTTTATGATCATATTTTAATTAAGATGAATGCTAATGACATTGTTTCTCATACTCTCAAAGACTCTCCATAATTGGTTAGAGTTTTTTTGAAATTATCAAATTTGATGAGTTTTGGCTCTCATTTAATATAAATCCGGAGAGAGAATCAATAAATGAGAAGAAAAATCTATCAAAAATTGAAATTTTCAATAAATTCTAATTAATTAATAGAAAGAGTCTTAGAAATAAAATGTTAAAGAAACTGTCATTGGTATTTTTCTTTAATTAATAATGTTCATAGTTAGAGTATGTTTGAAAATCAAGTGGAAAATAATTTTTGAGACAAAAGTATCTTTGTAAAACAATCAAAACTTTTACTTTTATTTTCATTTTGTTTTTATTCATTTGATCTGCATTAAAATGCATACTGCAAGAATTTCATCTAGAAATTAAATATGCACTTAAAAATCGGTTGGAGCTAGCAATTGGATTGGTCATATCATAAATGTAGTGAGACTCGGGTAACCTGTCCGGTATTATGGTTTAACCGGTGAGCAGACGGGTTATTGGATCCGGTCCGGTTCAATTACCTTCGTTTTTTGCTCTTTTTTTTTAACGTTTGTTATTGAAAATTGAAAAAAATACAAAAAAAAATTGAAAAGAAATTCAGGCTCACGCACGAAATCACGAGGGGAAAAACTTTATACACCCAGTAAAAGACTAATACACCATTCCAGTACAGTACATTTTCAAAAATACCCCTAGGTCTCGAACCTACGACTTTCACGTTATTAACGTGATACTCTAACCAACTGAGTTAATAAGTCAATTATGGTAAAAAATAATTAATGTTGATACATATAATACTAAATTTTTTAATATATATTTAATATACATATAATTTTATATAATAAATTTTGTAACAATTAATTTTGATTTAATAATTAAAGTATTTTTTTAATATAAAAATCATAGTTTTAAATTAAAATCATAAGTTTAATAAAAATTTATAGTTCTAATAAAAATTATATTTGTATTTATATGTTAAATTAAAAATTATATTTGTATTTACAGTTTATTAAACCTGTAAATTTTTTATTAAATTTATGATTTTAATTTAAATCTATGACTTTTATATGTAAAAAATACTTTAATAATTAAATAAAAATTAATTGTTACAAAATTTATTATATAAAATTATATGTGTATTAAATATACATTAAAAAATTTAATATTATATGTATTAATATTAATTATTTTTTAGCATAATTGACCTATTAACTCAGTTGATTGGAGAGTCGCGTTAATAATGTGAAGGTCTCAGGTTTGAGATCTACATGCACTATTATTTTAAATTATTTAAAAAAATATATTTTAACTTTAAAAAAAAACTTACTTACGAATTGGATAATTACGAATTCATGAATCTATAAGGTTCATACAGATTTGTAAATCTATAAGAAATTCGTAGGATTCTTCTGAATTCACGAATCCATAAGAATCTTACATATTCTTATTATGGATTTGCGAACCTGTGTTTATAATAACACGAGGGTAATTTAGTTATTTAAAAAAGTTGAAATGGTGTATTAGTTTTTGCGTGTATAAAGCTTTTCCCAACCACGAGATCTCAAAGTCTGAAATAGAGAAACCAGATTAAGAGTCCATACTCACTGCCGCTGCCGACGAAGCTCGGTCGTCTCCAGCCACCGTCGCACAAGGAAGCACCCCCGCCGCTGCGCCGTCGCGCCTCCCACTGGAGGCCCGTCCGCCGCCGCCGCTGCTTGTCGCGCTAGCCACAAGGCCGCCATCGTTCTGGTGGTTATTGGTTCTGGTTCCATCTGTTAGAGCATTACCAGTTTTGTTGCTTCAAGCACGAATCAGAAGGTACTCATTTCATTTCTAGTAATGGATGACTATGACTTATGTGAATGGTCCTGAAGAGTTCGTAAAGTTTACATTCGGTTTGTTTCAAAATTATGAAAAAGGTCTTTTTTCTTTTGATCCTGCACACAAAATTCAGCCATCATAACAAGGAAAACATCACTGTTCCAGCAAATTATTTTTTTTTAACGAATTTGCAACTCTATACTCATTATTAATGCAATTTACCAAATAATAATTGTATTTTTTTCCTGTTGCGAAATTATGTTTATCATTGAAACTTATCTTATTTTTTAGAATTTATGGATGTCAAATTAAACTTGTTGAAATAGTTTCATTGATATTTAGGGTGTTTGATTTTTGTTTATAATTTGGTTTATGGATACATTGTTAGACATACTGTTAGACATACTGGTGATGTTTGGTTTATGGATAATTTGTATAATTAATGAACACTGTAGGTATGGGAATCAGTAAAACAGAAGTAAACTTAAAGAGGTTGCTTGCAGCTGCTCCTCAGCAGCAAAACCAGGCAAAACTTGTGCATGTAAGTCTGAAGATAAGTTTTGACTTTTTATTTTGGAGTTAATAGGGTTATGTGTATAATCTTCTTATTTTAGAGTTAATTTAGTCATTTGTTAACTCTGAAAAACACAAACCTAATCGTTTGTTGATTTTGGAATTTTGTAGTATGTTGCTACTTTGCGTGAACAATTGGAACAATTGGCTGAGGAAAGGACACCGGAAGGCTTACCAAGGTATTGTGTGTCTCTTTATTTACCATCTGAAACACATAGGTGTCATGGAATTACAAGTGAACCTACATATAACTTCAGTGTTTATAAATAACAACACAATCATCAGTTAATTTTAATTCTTGGAAATCTTCCCATAATTTTAATATATACCTTAAGTGGCAGGGGTGGATCATCATAGGTGGCTGCCCCAAAAGTTTAAAAGTTCCATAGATAGAAATATGTAAAAGAAAAAATTAGACATGCTTTACCCTAAACATGACCAAAACATCATATGGCATTCCATTTTTTTAATCAAGATCAGCAACTATTAAGTGGGGTGGGATTTTCTTTATGAATGGGGCATTGCTTTGGGTTTGAACAGTTGAATGTTAGAAATTAATACTTATTGAAATTTAGGAATCAAATGGAAAGAAAAAAGGGAGAAGAGTGGTGCCATAATATAAAATAATAATCTAATGCTTTTATTTTTGGTAATATTCTAGGTCAAGAGCTAGTATAGAACATTAGTATAATCTCAGGCCAAAAACATACATAACATAATAGGAGTGCTACCACCATAATTATCCTTATATTCAAACAATACAAATAGGTCCAGCAGACTATGGAATATAAGAATAGACTTGTGTTATTATTCACCCTGAGTTCTCTTGAAAATATTACTCACATTGAACATAAGCTTTGCTTTCCTGCCTTGTAATTCTTTGATAATAGCTTGAATTTATAGAAATGATTATATTATATTTCTTTGAAGTAAACTGACATGACTATTTTTTCATCTTCTACCTCCCCCAAGATATAGTCCATTATCTTCTCCTTTATAACTTATAAATTAACGTTGTTGTATTCCTCTTCCTTATGTGTTTCTCTACTGAATGTATGTGCCTTCATTTGTGTGTATATATGCTCTGCTCTGGTTATGCAGGATTTCAAAGGCTGTGTTGATTGATTATTCAGAGAAGATTGAAGCCATTGCTTCCAAATTGGTTAATCATGTGGTATGTATATGTGAATTAATGTATCTTGGAGAGATGTTTAAATGTGAAAAAGATCTTTACATTCTCTGACTAAAAAATACATTCACTATATTTTTTGGCATACAATGACAGTAATGAGATTTTAACCTAAGACATCATGCAAACTATCCAAACTCTCACCTTGTGGGTTATTATATGTTCACTAGCATGTGAAAACATTTGATGACTTAAATTTTTGTGATTCTGTTGGAATGCATCATGAAATTGTAAACTTTGCTCAGTTTTGGTTATTCTTTTTCATGTATTTTTAATTTTGGCCAAATAGGCACAATCATTTAACCACAATTTTTAACCCAGAGTGACCCACCAGTACCCGAGAAGGACTTTGAAAGGAATTCTGTTGAAGAAAACTCTTCTAAAATAGAGGAACCAAAGCAGATACTCCTTTCTTCTGGACTGAGAAGAAGGCCTGTGTAAGCTGTAGTTAGCCTTTCTTACTACTATGTGTATTTTGTAGGCTGTTTTACTGTTGCTCATCTGATTCAGTGGACAGACCTGCCTCAAGTACGGAAGAGAGAGCACACGAGCCTGCTGAGACTGATCACACATCACCTGTTAAACTGGATGCTGCAGCACATGCACACATTGAAAAGCACAGGTATTGTTTACTTGAGTTGTTATTTAAAGTTTATATACTGGTGGGTCAATGGACTCAGTACTGCTTTGATGAAGAGTCCATAAACTACAGGCTACAAACAAGTTTATATGTCAATTTCTCTAGAACAGCAAAGTATATTTTTCTTCAGGATAAGCACTGATGAATTAAGGTCAATCGTCGATACATTGTTAGACATACTGGTTACCATATCTTACTAGCTTAATATGGTGGACTATTAGGATCATGTATATTTGGGAGTTTATTTGGTCTTCATTGACTAGTCCTCAGGGTGTTTTTGAATCACTAACATTTTGATACCAATAATTTCTATTAGGTTATGTGTGCAAATGTGTTAGATCAATAATTTTTATATTTGTTTACATTAACTCTCTGCTCCCTCCAATCTCAAATATAAGAAGAATTTATTGTGTATCACTTGTGTTTTCATTGTTCACTCAGTTGTTTTATTTTGTTCAATTTTTTTAATATAGAAAGCTTCAAGATGATTTGACTGATGAGATGGTGGTGTTGGCAAAACAACTCAAAGAGAGTAGTCTCATGATGAGCCAGTCCCTGCAAAATACCGAAAAGGTCTCGAAACTCATATTTTCATTCAATCCTGCTTGTCTAACTGCTAAACGGTTGTATGAGATGGTGATGCTAAATGTCTCTTATTTTAGCATGGTGAGAGTGAAGGAATGGGAGTGTTAATACCTTGTGAGTTGTGACAGTGGTGTGCTAGTCAATGCTGTTCTCATCCAGGAAAAGTTTCTTACAAGCAAATCCTCTTTTATCCCCAATGAAGTTTTATTAATAAAAGTATATTTCTTCTATGGTGATCTTGATAGGAGTGAGTTATAATAGAGATGCACCATTCCATATACCCTTTGTATGGTCGTTAGATTTATTCTTTGTAGTCATAGCCTTGTTGACAATTATCTCACATTTGGGAATTAGAATGACGAGGTGTTAACCTAATGAGTTGATTGTGGGTGGCTTGCAGATACTTGATTCTACCGAGAAGGCTATTGAGCATAGCTTGGCAAGCACCGGTCGTGCCAATGTGCGAGCAACGGCAATATACTCGGAGAGTTCCAAGACTTCTTGCTTAACATGGCTTGTGATGTTTGTGATGACATGTGTGTTTGTCATGGTTATTCTTCTAATCCGTGTCACATAGTGTAGTTCACGTTTAACAGGGTAAAATAGATAACTTACAATATAACTTTTTTTTCTCAATCTTTAACAGTTTTTCCTTACAAATTCAACGTGATGGATATTTTATTTATTTATAATATAGCACTTGAACCTTAAGAATAATAAGTTAATAACTATAACATTTCTTATAGATATGTATCTTCACTTCATAATAATATAATAATCTGTTTTAAATATAGTACGTAAAATATTGCTTCACTATGGACTCGGAAAATAAATTTATGACAAATATCTCTTCAATTAAAGATTTTTATTAAGAGTTAAACTTAAGAAAGAGGGAAGCTAACTTTAAGATTCAAACGTTTGACATTTCCAATGGAAGTTAATAATACAATTACATATTATTTACCACAGAAAAATATTTGTGCAATAAAATTGAATCCAGTTTCATTAACAACTCAAAGGTGGCAACCATGGCCCTTGCCCCTCCCCTCATGATTTTATATAGAATTATTTAAGATGTAAGAGTTTGGAGACAGAAAAATTGCGCCGAGAAAAAGGAAATTTATAATAACTTTGAGTTTGAATTTACTTGTACAGTGGAAGTGAATACATAGTCAGTCTTTTTAACGGCAATATTAAGTAAGATTAGTGAGAATGCGATACACTTGATTGGAAGTATGAGACTAATTTATTTAATATTTTAAATTATTATTAGAAACTTTCACGCTTTATCAAATAACTTTTAAACTTTAATTAATGTTGTAATAAAAATTTAAAATTATTTATGTGATGTATATTTAAGTTTAATTGATCGCTCCACTAAAAGTCTTCTGGATCCAAGTGTTTTAATTCAGTTAAATAAATGTCATTAATTAACGTCTAAAGTTTGTCCACATGTTTAACTGATTGCCACTGAACCCACATGTTGTTTAATTGACTGTCTACTTTGTTTGTACATGTTTCACTGACTTTTGTCTGTAGGATTGACGTATAACTTAAAAATTTTCACAATAGTTTTCTAATAATTCCTTTATTTATTAAATATAGAAAGTACTGAATGCTTTTTAAAATTTTAAGACACTAACTAAATATAACTTTTCACTTAAACCTTTTTTTAAAAATATTGAAAATATTTTTAAGATTTATTAGAAAATATATTGAAACTACCAAAAGAAAAAATACTCATAAGTCATAATTGATTGCTGATAGCAGATAATTGGAATCCAGTTTATCTAGAAGAGTGATGCCTTAATAAAAGAAGAAAAAAAAAACAAAAGTGATCACGGCAAACCTTTTTGACAAATTGAACCAAACTGCCGTAAGGTAAGATGTATTGCAACTCAAATACCTTTTTGTTTATTAAAATTAATTTCTATTCATTTTCGGTGAACTTCTTGATATGATCCGCGGAAACTCAGTAGTCAACTACATGCCATAACAAGTCTTTTCTACACACTTTTACATTATTTTTTTCTTTTCTTTTCAATTTTTTTTCCTATTAAAATTAACTCAAAAGTAATTAAATGGTAGAAATACTGCTATATAGCTTTTGTGATTATTGTTAAATTCTCCTGTTTAATATTTTTGGCCATGCTGAGAATTGTAATCAACAAGCTACCGATGTCATTGTCCAACACTAGAAAATGAATATTAAGTTCACACCTCCCGCCCAACGCCAAAACATGATTATCATTGTATTTTCTTGGAGAATTCTTGGAAGGTTCCTTTGTTTCCAACACATACAACTACTTACGTACAGCCTCCATCTTCAAAGATAATATTTTGTACTCTTTTCACTGTCACTATAAAACCAAGTCAGATTCACCTCTCAGCATTTATCACATTCTTTCTCTGCTTTTCTGCTGAGGTAAAACAGCAGAAACAACATAATGGGGAATTGTTGGAGTCATCAATCAGGTTCTCCAGGCGATCAGCGCAACTCCAATACTGCCCCCAACCCCAACAATCAATCAGGTAAACCAACATGTCAACGACACTTTCCTTATTTCATCCATAGAATTATAGAAAAGCTTCATGCTCAGATGTTATGTGTTACTGTTATGCATATGAAATCAAATATTTTCAAGGAAGAAGAGAGAAGGTGTGTTTGTCCCTGTTCGAATAAGCTTCTTCATAAACACTTGTAGGATAAGAAAAATGAAATAAGGTTATCTCCTTAACTAAAATTAGCTTTTGAAGTCAAGATCAGTTTTTTGGAGAAGCTAAGTGATAACAGCTTCTTCAAAAAAGTTGATTTTAACTTATGCATAAGCTAATTTTAGCTTAAGGGAAAAGTTTATTTTATTTTACTTCCCTATTTTCTTCTCTCATAGGTAGTTATGAAGAAATTTATTTAAACGCGACCTTTGTTCTTGATGGTTTTCTCGTTAATAGCTTTGGTTCCTAGCGTAAGTGCATAATCATTTCATCAATTTTAAAGACAATTCAACAAGTCAAGCAGAGAAGTCAACCTGAATTTGCATCCAATCTATCCCCAGTTACCGCAAGCCATGTAATTTACAACATAGAAGAAACTCCCTGGTATTAGCAAGAGTTCATCATGAAATGTTTGATTCAGTCAAGATTTAAAACTTTTGCATCTTAGCATCATTTGTTACTTTACATGACAATTTTTGTCTTCTTGTTAAAATGTATCAGGGAGTATTCAGTTTTCTGCTGGTCTCAGCAACACAATATTAATACAGAATGGCAATTCTACATCTCTTGGGCGTAGCAGCCACTCTGGAGGAATCAGCAGGTTCTTTGGGCCAAGTAGTAGTAATAACTACTCAACAGGAAATAATACTAGCACATCCCTTTGGGGCTCGGAGACTAGCCAAGTCTCTCGAGTGAGAGATGAAGAGGAGTTTCATCATGGGCAGATCTTGGATGTTGCAGACTTGAGAGCATTTACACTGACCGAATTGAAGGCAGCCACCAAAAATTTCAGAGCTGAGACTGTGCTAGGAAAGGGGGGGTTTGGTACAGTATTCAAGGGCTTGATTGAGGATAGAGCAGCCAAAAAAAGAGGTGAGGGGTTGACTATTGCCATCAAGAAATTGAATTCTGGAAGCAGCCAAGGAATTGCAGAATGGCAGGTATTGGAATTAATAACACATCAAAATTAGGATCGCACCTTTTATTGGTATGTGGCTTCTATTTAATATTTATATTGATGCTCTTTTTTGTGCAGTCAGAGGTGAATTTCTTAGGAAGGCTTTCTCACCCCAATCTTGTTAAGCTGTTGGGATTTGGGCGAGAGAATAGTGAACTTTTCCTGGTGTATGAATTTATGCACCGTGGCAGCTTGGATAACCACCTATTTGGAAGTAAGAACAGATGCAGCCATCATCTGTACCAATTTGGGGAAATTGATTAATCATTTTCACTGATCTATGCACACGATTTTGCTTCTGCAGGAGGAGCAAATGTTCGGCCACTTTCTTGGGACACAAGGCTAAAGGTTATGATTGGAGCAGCAAGGGGACTGAATTTCCTTCACTCCTTGGAGGAAAAAATTATATATAGAGATTTTAAACCCTCAAATATATTACTTGACACGGTAAGGTTCATCTTGTGGTTCGGGCATTGAATATCCCATGATCACATTTTGCTCGTCTTGAAAAGTGAAAGACAAAATTAATTTCTCAAACTTGGAGCACGCATGCTATTGAACATCTGGGTAATGCAAGAAAAAATTCTTTCTAATTTTTGCCTTGTAACAGACATATACGGCTAAGTTATCAGACTTTGGCTTAGCCAGATCTGTTAATTCTCCTGATCAGACTCACGTTACGACACAGGTTGTGGGAACGCATGGCTATGCTGCTCCCGAGTACATTTTTACCGGTAATGTCAACATATTTACTCTTAAATCCTTAATAAACCTGTCGTGGAAACGCGACGAGACGCTAAATCATCTCATGTCAATTGTGTAGGTCATTTGTACGTTAAAAGTGATGTGTATGGATTTGGAATTGTTTTGGTGGAGGTGCTGACTGGCAAGAGGATCAGTGGTATAATGCTTCTGTGTGAGCAAACGTCCTTGAGTGATTGGCTCAAATCAAATCTTCTAAATAGAGGGAAAATAAGAAGCACTATGGATGCAAAGTTGGAAGGTAGGTATCCATCCAACTTAGCTTTACAGTTAGCTCAACTTGCTCTTAAATGCATCCAAGCAGAGCCCAAAGTCAGGCCATCAATGAAAGAAGTTGTTGAAACATTGGAACATATTGAAGCAGCTAATGAGAAACCAGCTGATAACACTCATAACAGAAAACGGGTTAATCGTTCCCGGGTAGTTCAACAACATGGCCGGCCAGACGGTGGTTAATTGAATTGATCACTTCAACACCATATTCCTTTGAAGAGCTTATTGCTGAAGGTGCCTCTGCTCCAGTGGCCTAGTGGAGTTGAGCTTGTATAGTATAACATACACATATGGGAAAAAGGATCGGGGAATGTATTTGACTTTGGGGTAAAGGCCTGAGGGTATCTGCCCAAGAGTGAGCCTGTGACTTTTAGCATTATGTGCACCCGAAAACTATGAGAAAGAGACTTCAAACTAGGCCGTCCCCTGATATTGATAAGCAACCAGATGCTCCTTTGTCATCTCTACTTTTCCATTAAAAACTACCACTTAATTGTTCTTGGGAGTTTGTACTGTATCAATCTATGAATGTTGAATAGTTATTCTTTATGTAACTATTTCAATTTCTTACATGGCTTAGATCTGTATAAAGTTGAATAAAAATAATGTGTCCAATTTATACTCAACCTGCTTCCATAACAACAACAACAACAACAGTCGTTCTGCTAGACGAGATCAACTACATAGATTACTATAATGTTGTTGGACTCTGTCAAAAACCAAATTCTCATACATATCATTCACTATGGAATCCTTTTTGATAATTTCCTCTAATGTTCTTCTTGTTTTCTCTCTATCCCTTTTTACAAGACTAAAAGTCATGTGATCTTTTTTCTTCACTAGTATGTTCAACGATCTTATTTGCGCATGTCCAATCCATCTTAATAGATTTCCTGTGATCTTCTCAATGGTTCCACAACAATATCCTTGTATACAGTCATTCTATATCCTGTCCTTTCTTGTGTGGTTACATATTCATTTCAACTTTCTTATTTCCTACTATTACTTTTTTCTCATGTCATTTCTTTAAGGTCCAACATTCAGTACAATAAAGTATAACTAGTTGCATGGCTATAAAATAAAACTTCCCTTTGAGCTTGGTAGGTATTTTGTGTTAAAAAATATCCCTTAATACGTTTCTCCATTTTAACTAGGTGTATAGCTATAAAACAAAACTTCCCTTTAAGCTGGATAGGTATTTTGTTCCAAAAATAACCCTCAATGTTTTTTTTTTCCATTTTAACTACCCAGTTTGCATCTTGTGTGTGACCTCTTCATTTTTTTCTCATTTATTTTATAATATTGATACCAAATACTTTAATTTAGAAAACTGTAGTATAATATCTTCTTTAATGGGCCTAACAATGATGATGTGAATAAATCCATACATCAGCTTTACCATAAAGACAAAACATAGCATGTTGTCAAGAAGTTAATGAACGTAAAATAATTTGGCAAAAATCAAATCTAAGGTTACCATTTATTAGATTTTTAAGATGACAATGATGATACAAGTGGGTAGGGATTTAAATCCTCTTATTTAATATTTGCGTCCATGCTGAGAATTGTAATCAGAAAATCAACATTCAACACCTCCATGCCCAACCCCAACAATCAATTAAGTAAATCAACATGTCAACAACAGTTTTCCTTATTTCATCAATAGAATTAGAGAAACGAACGCTTTATGCTCAAATGTTATCTGCCATGCATGCATATGAAATCGAATATTTTCAAGGGAGAAGAGGGAACATGTTTTGGCCTTATGATTCTCTTTGTTGCTTTGGTTGCTACTTGCTAGCACAAGTGCATAATCATTTCATCTCATCAATTTTTGAAACAATTCAACGAGGCAAGCACCAAAGTCAACCCGAATTTGCATTCAATCTTTGGGTCAACGGTACAATAGATAACTCTTCTTGGTATTATCATGAAATATTTGATCCTGTCAATTCAGTTTTATAAGTTGAGCATCATAGCATCATTTTGCTACTTTGCATGACAAAGCTTGTCTTGGTGTAACAATGTATCAGGGATAAGTTTAGCCAAATCTTTTACTTGGTCTGTTCAGACTCACGTAACAACACGGGTTATGGGAATAGGACACCTGAGTACAAGGCAACAGGTAATATAAACAAATTTAATCTTCACCTTTCATAAAGCTCTAGTGGAAACGTGACAAGATACTGAATTCTCTCATGTCTATATATTGTGTAGGTCGTTTGTACGTGAAAAGTGATGTGTATGGATTTGGAATTGTTTTGATAGAGGTGCTGGTGCCTGGGAAGAAAATGTTTGATATAATTCGCCTGTGTAAGCAATTTTCCTTGCTGGATTGGCTCAAATCAAATCTACTAAATAGAGGGAAAATAAGAAGCACTATGGATGCAAATTTGGAAGGCAAGTATCCAACCAACTTAGCTTTACACTTAGCTCAACTCGCTCTCAAATGCATCCAAGCAGACCCCAAAGTCAGGCCATCAATGAGAGAAGTTGTTGAAACATTGGAACAGATCGAAGCAGCCAATGAGAAACCAGCTGATAACATAAAATGGGTTACTTGTTCCCGGGTAGTTCAACAACATGGCTAGCCAGAGGTGGTTAACTGAATCGAATCCATCAACACCATATTCCTTTGCTTCTGATGGATTGTGGACCTAAAGAGCTTATTGCCAAAAATGCCTCTGCTCCAGTTTCCTAGTGAACTTGAGCTTGTATAAAGTATACATACATGTATATGCCTAAAAGGATCTGGGAATGTCTTTGGATTTAGGGTGAAGGCCCGAGTATCTTCCCAAAACTAGGAGAAAGAGGCTAAAGATTAGGTCGTCTCGAATTGATAAGCAAGCAGGTGTTCCTTGTTCATATCTACTTTTCATGCAATTCTTCCACTTAATTGTTCTTTGAGTTTGTATTATACCCCATCTGGACTCATATATAACCTTCTTTTTACTTGAGATTAGTAAAATTAAATGGTTTCAACGAATTTCTCAATTAGTGTGAAAGTAGTTATTTTGGCTTATATGAGGCTAGAGGGAGTATCAATCTATGAAAGTTGAATAGTTATTCTTTCTGTAATTTTTTTCAATATGTTTCATGGTTTCGATGTGTATAAAATTGAATAGAGACAACGTGTTTAATTTATACTAAAAGCTTGCCACAATAACAACAACAACAATAGTCTTGTGCTACTAGGTGAGGTTGACTACAGCAGCCAACAAGTTATGGCAACATACGGCTACGCAGCTCTGAGTACATGGCCACAAGTAGGTCAACAAGCTCCCTCCTTCAACTTGATCTTTTTTATTAAGCCTGTTCTGAAATGGGATGAAATTAATAATAATACAAGTGGAGGACTCGACTTAGTTTCCCTATGTTTTTCTTTGATCTCTCCAAAATTTATTAGATGAAAATGAAATAGAAAGAAAGTCTACACAGCCACATAGTGTCAAGCCTCCTATGCAGTTATTGTGACTGCAATTTCCACTGTAAACCGCAATTCTAGAGAAACCAGTTCAATATGAGGTGGTAGCAACTGATTTCTTCTCCACCCCCTAACACGTGCAGAAAGTTATGTCTCCAAAATTTTATTAGCTAATTGGTGTATACTGTATAGGTCATAACATCTGAATTAGTTTGATTATATATGAAACATGATTATAAATAAATAAATTACATTTTTTTGTGATCAAATAGGGATCTCAGGAGAACACCAGAAAAAAAATACGGATCTCAGGAGAACGCAAAAAAAATACGAAAGATCAAACCTCAATCCCCACCGACAGCACCAAAGGTTTTCTTTTCATTGAGAAATATGAGTTATTAGTTTTGTGAGTGGGAGATATTCGAACTTACAATCTCTTCCCCCTCTCTTTTCTCTTCTCCCTTCAACCACCAAACGAACCTTATAACTCCACCAACAACACCAAAGTACCATGTGAGTCAGAGCTCATTGTGAAGTTCAGCAAATGAGCTGGCTTGGTTTCTTTCTCGTTGACCCAGTTGTCTCTTAATAAAATTTCCTAGGAATAAAGAACATGTTCCGCAGCAGTTGGAAATCTAACTCTTGGAAATCCCAAGTCACTTTTCCATTAAACACGAGTAGACCTGCTGCTGCTAAAGTAGCAGGAGACGAGGAAAAAGAAACGGATTCTTCATCTGACGTACATAAAAAACATGTAGTAATAACCATAAAGTCATAAACTGCGCCAGAAGACCGTGGAAAGGAAGCACGATTAAGAAAATAATTAATGTGCTTCCCGTGACAGGGGACTGTGGAATAGACAATGATACGCATTTCAAACTTATAATATGCAAAATTCAGTTAAGTTAGGTATCGCTTTGTTGGAGTGAAAACTCTAAAGATTAGTTTTCATATAAATAAATTAGAATTGGAGGGTCAGTTTTTTTTATAATGACACTAGACCCCAAACCGACGAATTCGGAACCACCAAAATTTTGAAGCCTTTATTCAATAATCTTTTTCCACTCTCTGACAATAATCTAATTAGACTCTAGGATATGTGATCCACACACACACACATATAATATTTATATTCAACAATTCAAGTAATCTATTAGTTAAAGTTTACAATGTAATCAGACATTTCGATTTCATATATCATACGTAAAGGTACAAAGATATTGAAAGAGGCATGAGAGGTCAATCGGGTCTCAATGAGGCCAGCATTTTAAAAATGGAACATTTGACCCAAATTTTATATGACTAATTTACCGTTTGGGAGGATATCTTATCTACTACTAGTAGTATTATAGACATATAAACTTTATCGCTCATAGTCATATAGGATTTTTAAGGTTAGGGGATTGCATCCGGGAATACCTAATTTACAATAATGATCGTTTGGTTAACACACTCCCTAATTAATGTCTAAATTAACTTTATTTAAGTTCTGATTAACTGCATCATTAACATGTCTTGACTATAAAATCAGCGACTGGTTGGGTGGAGAAGACAGATTCACTATTTGGTCTCTCAAATTGGACTAAATAAGCTAACTATATTTTCTTGTTCTAATATTAATTCAGTCAACAAGAGCTTATTAGTATAAACAACTATTGAACAACATATACTTTGGTTTTTTTATTATTATTAAAGTATACTTTCTGTTTTTTCTTTTTCTTTATTAAAAACTATTTTAACTTTTAATTTATTTTTTCCCCTTAAATTATGTTTGGTTCAACTCCACTTCACAAATAAATAAAAAAATCAACACTTATTAGATTTGATCTGATTTCTCCTAATATAGATATAATATGATTAGTTTCAATTGGTAAATCTTGAGATAACAATATAAGAGTTTAATGATTATGTATTATCAATGAAAAAAATTCACCTATCAACTAATCATAAATAATTGTAAATGACTTTTAAAGTAATTTTTATAAAAGTCGACAAATTTAACATATTATATGTGATTAAAAGATAATTTGTAATTGAATAATGATATAAAATTGTTTTAATTTACGCTGCATAGTTTTTTTCCCTCATATTATGAAAAAATATAGAATTATAGTTTTTCATTTTCCCTCATTATCTTTCATTAATATGTATAGCTTATATAAATTAAATAAACATATCCTCTCTACATCTTTTTTCTCTTTAATTTTCTTCACTCTTTTTTTTTATATATCTTCTGATTTTATTTGTATTGGTCTATCTAATTCGTTTTAGTCATTTTTCAATTTGGGCAAAATAACCTGAAAATTTTGGATCCACTGGACTGTGTTTGCGTCGAATAGCCCAATATATTGAATTTCTATGTAAATATTTAAGGGGGTTACTAAATACACTATATAAAATTCTAATACACTATACATGAACAGTGCGTGGACGAAAATGCCCTTCGTGATTTGAAGTTTACGGATTCCGTAACCTTCATACGAATTACGGATTGTTGAATCCGTAAGAATCTTACGGATTCAAAAATCCGTAAGTTTTTTTTTAAGTAATACGGATTGCCCAATCCGTAAGT
>CM023947.1:5139755-5159831 GCA_013407115.1 Glycine latifolia
ATATATATATATATATATATATATATATATATATATGAGACAGAAATTAACAATTTAAAGTAGCATTTAATTATAGATTTAAATAAATAAGATATTTTAGTAAAAAAACAATAATTAATACATAAAAGAAAAAAATTGTTGGGTATGTCTTATAAATAGGGATGGAAAAAGTTTTTTTTTAAGATATAAAAAAGTTTAAGTGAGTTAGATTCTGATAATGCACAAGAATGATAAAATAAAATCTTATAATAAGGGATAAAAAAATTTGTTGACTATATCTTGTAAATAAGAACCTTATTAATAAGGATGAACAAAGTATTTGTTGATTATATCACAAAAATATATTAATAATATTTATTAATATTTGATGACATTTTTTAAATGTTGTCAAAAGTTTTTCGCAACATTTTTTTTAGGTGTTAGATAAAAAAAATACTATTAAATATAACATAAGTAATAATGGATATTACTCTGTTGATTATAAACTAGACCAACCTTTAAAATAAATATTGATCAACTTTGTGAATACATGCTTCAACATTAACTAATTAGACCTCACTTTCAAAAAACCTTCATTTTATTACATTATGTGGTAGAATATGAATATTTATTTGTATATTACAAATATGTTTTGTTAATTATTGCCTTTAATAAGTTATAAATCATTTAAAAAAATATAATTTAATGTTATTACTTATTAGTACATTGTTATTAATAAAATTTAATTGATACTCTCATTTTCCTATTATTATGTGTCTTTTTCATTTTGATGTCTTATGAATTTTTATATTAAATCAAATTAATTAATTGTTTTCTTCGTTTCATATTGTACAAAAATTTAGTATTCCTTTTATTAGTTTATTGGAAGCACACCTAAATTTGGATTAACTTAAGAATATGTAAGCAACAAAGTAGGTCATATTGACTTGATTCTCCATCAGTAGGTTGTGAAGGTCGTACATCGATAACAAGGATTATTCCTAAATAAATTCAATCAATCATTTTTAAATTATAAAAATCTTAGCATATGTTTGAAGCAATACAATGAAGAAAAAAAATGGATGGAGAACAATTTGATTCTATTTTTAACTTTAGCCAGTGAAAGTACATCACTTTTTTATGGTCGCAATTAAAGTATTTTAAAATAATGTGATTTATGTTTAAATTTTGTTATTTTAAAAGTAAATTAATAATAAATTTAATATATTTATTTATTCAATGTAAAAAAATTATCCAAAATTATTCACGTGAAAACCATCCAAAATATATTTTTTCACGTGAAAAATTTACCTTAAACAACAATATTAGTTTATATTTTCACAGGATTCTATATAAGTCAACATGAAATCAAACGTGCATTATATATATATATATATATATAGTATTTTACTTACCTCAACCTCCATCTTCCTCCTTCTCTCTTCACCATCCAAGTCACAACTAATTGTTTTCAGTGAGGCGCAACCTAAACTGTGGGGAATTAACAGTGAAATTTAACATCTTTATAATATACAGATTTCAGTGAGAGGCATGAAACAAAAAAAAATAAGAGAACAAACTTTAACAAAAAAAAAAAGCATCGGACTAAAACCTAGAAATAGTATTAATATAATATTAAAAATAATTAAAATTTTATAAATTAGTTAAAATAATATTTCTATATTAATTAAAATAATTTATTTTTTTAATCAAAAGCTTAAAATTCTTATATCTTTTATTTTTAATTTATATTTTGTATCACCGGCAAAATTAAACAATCTATTTTTAAATATATATTTAACACGTTTTTTTTTTGTTACATTTCACATACACACCTTCACTTCACATTCACAGGCACAACCACATATACAAGTACCCGTATAATTAATGAATGTACATGGTGCTTAGATGTTTTTTATAATCATAAATATATTTTCATTAATTTTTTTACTTTTATTTTTAAAGACACTAACTAACACTTTCCAATTTAACTGACTCCTACCAAATGAGACACTAGCCTGCTAGAGGCTAGCCATTATCCAAAGATATAGCCATATACTTAGTTAAAGCATTTCAAGCTTCTACTTTAGGATATTGATTGATTTCCCCCTCTTTCCAATATTACAATAAATTCATTGCATATGTGCACACAGCTTATACCCCTACTTCAGGATAATGGTTTCGTTTTACTCAACTTTCCAATATGATCATCATGTGATTGTTCATAGTGTAGCACCGGATCATATCTCTGGTGACTAGCTAGGTTATCTTCTAAATACACCTAGCTATTGGGCTACTCCTCCAAATTAAATTAAATCAATTTTCAAACTCAATTATAATATCATATAGATAACAACACTGAAAACAAATTTATTGTCTTCTGTCGAGCATATGATCCTTGTCCAAAACACTGCAGACCAAAATGTGTAAGGTTAATTGCCGCCACGTGTATCTCTCACATACACATAAATAAAGGAGCAAATCTATATCTATATCTGAATAATCTACATTTTACAGCACTAAAGACACCTCACTGAAATATTAAAACCTGCTGTGTCACTGAGGACTCGAAGTCTCTCCATTAAACGTGGAGGCCACCATATATAATAAAATTGAGCTGTAATCTTCAAAGCAACATCCTCTATTCTTTAACTCCTTATAAGTTGTCATCGAAGACCTTGTACTTTCATGCATCATGCATGTATGTAATTAACATGGTTAAATGAGAGAAAATTAAAGAAAAATAATAAAAATATTTATCCCCATTTTGGTGCACTAGAGGAGTATGGTGTTACCCACTTGCAATCCAAATGACAGAAGCTTTGCTTTAGATCAAAATCAAATAATCGTATAGACCGTATCAAGAAGCATAGGCTACCTAATGCACATGATTATTTTGTCTCATGAGGAACATATAGTTTGTGGGTTGTTAAAATTACCTTAAAGCAAGTAAAACAATATTTGTCTTAAACGCAAGGACAAATATTTGAGTAATTATGGGAAGCTATATAGAGCAGATTGTCAACCTTTGGTGAAGGCATAATAAGATGTTGCTTGCTTAATTTGGAAGAAAACAGAATCAAAAAGTGAATCTGGCCGGTTTGGCTTATGCATGTTTAAGGTAAATGTTGTCAAAGGACAGGGCGTAATGCGGGATGATGGCACAGCCGGTTATTCTCGATAGTAAATTTTGCACTATTATTAATTAAATTTCAACTTAATCAATCATTCTTTGTCAAGTCAGTTGATTGAATAAAAGTGTATAAGTTGTAAAAAATATTTATATTATCTTTGATTTCCACAGATAAAAAAAATCAATCATTCTCTAAAAAAAAACTTAATCATACATATTAAAAAAACTTAATCAATAATCTATCAAATTAATGTATTTTGATCAACATAAAAAATTAAGATTAAAATATATGCAGTTCTCCAAGGTAAAATAAATTTTAATTATACGTAAAAAACAATTAATTAGTTTAGGTGTTGGCTTTCCGTCACTGTTTTTCACATAGATCTCCAATTGAATGTTATAAAAGAAAAGAAAAGAAAAGCGTCCTCAAAAGAGAAACTGAGTAATATGAAGAAAAAGTCCAAAAGGCGAAGTTTACAATTGATTATTGAATATTCATGGGTAGAAGTAGTCAATATATGGCATTGATGTGCCTTAATTTTTCTTCTGAAATTATAAAAAGCTATAAAAAAAAAGCCTTCTTGTTTTTGACTCGTTTTAAATCCTCTCGTTGACATCCACAACCCCTTTAAAAATTCTTAGGTAGCTATCAATCACTACCACAGTGCATATGCACAAGTAAATTGCATGCAACTCATTTTGGTAAAACACGTTAATTCCATACACAAGAACGTGTAAATCCTAAAGTGGGATATGTGGCCGATTTGAATCCATCGTCATGCGTCACGGATAAGCATCCTATGTGCGAAAGAATATATATAGGACCTTCTTGGTCACTATAGTGTCTATGGGTAGGCCACACATCGTAGTCTAACTCACTCATTATCAAAGACGTGAGCCTCTAACCAACAAGATATATGAGGAATTGGTGCATAATTTAGAAGGAGCCACAAGTCTAACGAACAAGGTATCCTATGAAGTTTGTCATTATGTGCTATTATAATTAAGATACTTCCATTTGCCTACATATTATATTCTTGTGTTTTATTAATTTGTCTTGTCTTTCAAACTCGTCACATGCATTCACACTTAGTCTTCCTCTTCTAATTTAATAAATAACATTGATTTTGGTGGGCCATGCATGTGGGCCATCTTCTTCTCAGTTAACGTTCAGATCCTTGCAGCTTGTTTGGGTACTAACATATTTATTTGGGATGGTAAAACGGATTGGCTTGTCAAAAAATTGGGTGATTTGATGGAGATGTTAGGTCTGGCTCGTTTGAAGGTGGATTGACAGATTGATTCTTTTTTTAAAAAAATTAAAAATTTATAAAAAATAATTAATAATACAAAGTATTTAAAATAATAAATTAATCTTAAATCACATAAAATACTAATAATAATCAATAATAACTAATAATAATAAGTCTAACAAATAGTTAAATCACAGTACAAAATTATAAACTTTAAAATTAATCTTAAAATCTTAAACAATAAAGTAATTAAACTAAGGATCCTTCTTATCCTTTTTTTTAATAATCTCATATATTAATATAATTATTATTTAATAAAAAATAATTAATATTACAGGTTAACGGGTTAGGTGTATGCAATAGACCAGGACGGGTTGATGGGCTAAAATTTCCATCCTGCCCCTTTCCCCATCCCTAATATTCATTTTCATATTTCAACAGGAATCAACATGTTACTTGTCATTATTAAAGACTGTGTACATTAACCGCTCAAAAAATGGTTGATATTCTGAACCTAAATATCTAATAATGTGTTCAACTTCAATGTATATAATTACGCAAATTAGTTTTTATTCAATGTGAGTGCGTCGATCAGTGTGTGTTTATTAAACAAAACAAAATAAAATAAAAACAGTAAATATTCTATCGAGAATGAAATGCAATGTTAGCATTCAGTTCGGCTCAAATATTGTATAACATTATTTGCGAATTAGATCCTCCAGTTGGGTCCTATGCTAACCATTTGATGAAACGTGGTGATATTTCGTTGCTATTGCTGAAAATATCCCGAATATGGTTTCCATCATCATTGATCTTTGTCTCTTAATTAATTCATATATATATATGCATGCTCTTACGCAAGGGTTTTAATTGCTTAGCCAAATATTCTGCATAACTATTTTTGACTAAACAAGGAGTTGATATATTCAAATGCTTTCTCTCGATGTTATTATATTTCTCTTCTTTTCTTTCAACGTTCATTTCACACATTATGCTAATAAGTAGTCAAAAAAATTCCCGCAATATCTATTTAATCTTCTTATAACTAGTCTATGATTTTTAATTTATCCTCTTTTATCTTCATCTCTGAATTCATTTTTTTTTAAAGAATCTATCAATGATTAGGAATAACTATATATCACAATTTAAATTGTTTATTATAAACTTTTTTTGAAAGGATGTTTATTGTAAACTTAAAATAAAATCTATGTATCTAAATATATCTATTTATTATTAATTTTAATTATAATCTAATTTATATATTAAAAAATATTTAATATAAATTTTAATTATATAAAAGTAAACATTAATTTATCATTGATATTGCAATACACATCCTATTTTTTCTCAATGGCTAAACTTCAATTTGTGATAGTTATAGAAGGTGTGTTTTTCAATAAATTTTAGTTAATAATAGATGACCGTTCAAAATAGCATGTTAGAGATAATGTTTTCAGCATTTCCTTTATTATAATATAAGAGTGAATATAATAAATTTGACTGCTCAATTTTCAAATTTAATTATCCTTTTAAAAAAATTCTTGATTGGTAATTATTGAAAGGAAAATACTAGATAATGCCAAATTAAAATTAACTAAAAAATACTAAAATATATATTTTATATCTTAAAATATCTTAGTCTCTATAAGAAATAATATATTTTTAGTCTTTAAAATTTAAAATTATAACATAAAAACTTATTTTAATTCTTAGAAAAGAACTAAAATTACATTAATTTTGGTAAACGTAGAGACTATAAATGAATTAAACTTTATAAGGATTAAATTTAATTTTTTTATAAAAAAATCACAGACAATTTCAAAATATTCTAAGACACCCAAACTATATTCTGTGGAAAAAAAATCACTTACGAAACAACAGAAAACAAAATTTTCTAAAATCTACTTCAAATAAAAATATGCTTGTGACTATTTCACTATTTATTGAGTTGTAACATACGTGACTATCCTTTTTTCTTGTTGGGGGGGGGGGGGGGGGGGGTGGTTGAGGGGTATGTAGTGTTCGCGTAGTCCTTTTATCCAAACAAATCTGTGAGGCTGCCACTTTAATTTATCAAAATCCACATGCCTAAAAGCCCTATAAACTCTGGACCAGCGGATAAAACACTAATTAAATACCCAAAGAAAATAACTGGCGATGGGCTTTACCCAAAAATTGAAAGAAAAAAAAAACCACAACCATAATAATATTCACAAAAACACACGCACAATTTAAAGAAATGACATATATCTATTTTCACTTTTTAACATCTCCACAAATCTCTCCTAAGATTTAAGAAAATTATATATGTTTTTCCTCAATTTTTAAAACTTATAAAAATTCCCTAAATGTGATACAAACATTTACCATTAACAATTAACAAGTCATATACAACTTACACATGATATTTAATGAGTAATTTTTTCAAACATGTATTTGTCTTCCTCCTTCAAGTATAGGACTATTATGATAAAAAGAAAACAAGATTGTAGAAAACTCAATCAAAATGTCATACCATACCAGTAAACCTATAAGCTAAATAAACATCATGATGAGCAACAAAATCATTAAACCAGTCCTACTCCATAAACTCATAAGCTATAATGAACCATTATAGGTTTCAAAAACTAAATGAAATTAACTCAACTAAGCCATTATTTATCTAACACACAAAATCACCTTAATCAACTCCATACAAACAATAATAAACATTAATTCTAAATACATTTTTAAAACGGGGGAGAGACTTACATAATTTTCTTAAACCTAAGAAAAAATTTGTGTAGATTTTAGAAAAGGAAATGCAACATATATAATTTCTTCTATTCTTATGAAAGATTTGTGTAATTTACTCCACAATTTATAATCAACGTTGGATAAATCAAATTTTATAAGAGTGTATATAAATTACTTTATATTTTTATCTAATCACAATCTATTATTATGTATCATAAATTTATGTTTCTCTATATATAAAGATAAAGTAATTTTTCATTATCAGCAAAAATAAATAATATTAATTTAGGTAATACTGGTACCAAATAGTCAATACATATCATTGTTGTAAGAAAAATACATATCATGTTATATTAAATAGTATAATAGAATTATCTTAAAATTTTGAAGACTATTATTCTGTGAGGAGAAAAAATGGATTTTGTTGCTCATCGCCTTGCTGGAACATCAAAATCTTATGTTAGTCACCAAAATTTCTTTTATCCACTTGATTGTATTGCTTATCATTTTCATATGGAAATAATATATGTTGCTATAATATAAAATTTAAAGACTAAAAGTTAAAAAATAATGTTTAAAACTAAAATTAAACAGAACAATATTTATGAAAATCAAAAACACGTTTTACTCTTGAAATTATAAGTACATGTATATGATATGATATGCATGCACAAAAGGTTACGTAGATTCGAAGCAACACCCGTTGATCCCAATTTAAAGTTTCTAGAGTAAGAGGGATCATAAGACTGGTCGTTCGATCCAAACGTGTTTGTGAAAGCGTTGAATACTTCAAAGTTCAAACTTTGAAGTGAGGCAGCGTCACGTGAATAGTGTTGTACGTGTGATGAAGGTATTTGTGGTTGTAAATCGTAATTCACTTTAATATTTGACTTCTTCTACTCGTATATAAGTAGCAGTCAAAGACAAAATGAACCCAAAGCCAGGAATTATTTTTAGAATCTAACATCTACGTATTTTCTACGTAATTTTTTATACTATTAATTAATTATAAACTGTAGTAGATATGTCTTTTAAAATAATTAATTATTATAAAAAAGTATAATATATTTATATAATAATATTTTTTTTATTAAATGATGATGTATTTTTAATATATCATCAACATACATTTTCTTATATTATCAAAATAATATATTATCAACATAAATTATTTACTTTCATTTTTATTAATAAAAATATTATTATTTCAATAATGAATGTATTTACTAACACGAGCAATTTCATATTTGTAAATTGTTATTATATGCACAAGTAAAGTTGTTACTATTTTCGTTATAAAATTACCGACGTTTTAATTATTTTTATTTCAAAATTATTAATACTTTACAATTTTTAAATTTTATTAATTATTTTTTCAAATATACTCGTCATTTAAATAATTGGATTTGATTTCCGCCACAGGTATGACAACTGCGCCTAACCTATTATTTCAACAAAAACCAAATCAGATTTACAATCCATCCATAATAAATGAATATATTTTAGACTAAATTCTATAATAGTTTAAACTTATTAAATGTTCTTTAATCTATTTACATTAATCTCAAATATTAATATTTTAAGAATAAAGATATATTGAAATAGTAAATGTTTATTTTTTACAATTAAAATTCATAATAAGTATAAAAAAATAAAATGTAAATTATATTATAATTAAAATCTATAAAAAAAATTAATTTTAAATTATATATCAAATTATACTAAATAATTTAGTGCTTGTTTTATTTCACATTGAAGAATTATTTTTGTGTTTAGAAATAATTTTAAATCATTTTTCACATATTTGATTTTATGTTGGAGATAAGTCGATATTTAATCTTGGATTCATTATTGATTTTGTGTTTAAACAACTTTAAGTAATTGTTATGTTGAATAAAAAAAATACATAATATTTACTTCAAACTCAATTTTAACTAAAATCATTTAAACATGAATCACATTACTTTAAAATCAATTATAACAAAAATGTATCTTGTAAAATCAATTGTATTTGAAAATTATTTGTCAAAGCTCATCCAAAATAAAATTATTTTTAATTATTTAAATTTTTAAGAGATAAAAGGTTATACACCAACAAAAGTAAAAAGTTTTACACATGTATATAATCACAATCTAACATGTATGAAAAATTCCTTAACTTTTTAACATAATTATATTAAGATAATTTAAAAAGTAATTTATGATTGAATTTGTTAATATATAGATATTAAACTTTCAATTTTGAAAGTTATTCAATTTTAGTTTCAAAATAAAGATAAAAGAAAGTAGTTGAAAGTTTTTTTTCCCTAATTGTAGAAAATAATATTTTAAATACACATTCGAAAAGGAAAAAGAAAAATAATACTAAGAGGAGTGTTTGGCCTAACAATGTACTCTCAAACATGTTTCTTCCAATACATTCTTAAATATGAATTAAAATTTACTGAAAACTATAAAATTATAATAGAGATTTATTAAATAAATTCTTTTAACCTTTAGAATTTTATAACTTTTAATAAATTTTAATTAACAATATATGTGTTGTTAATATTTTTCAATTAAAAAATGCATAGTTAAAAGAAAAAATAGTAAAATTTCTTTTCTTAATTATGTCTTTAAATTGTATGTTTTATTTTTATTAAAAAAATATATTTTAATCTTTAGTATCTAAATATAGTATTTTAATTTATTTATATGTTTTTATTCACGTATTTTTTTAATATGTAGTGATGTGACTGATAAAATTACACAATCAAGATTTTGATATTTTCACACAAAAATATTTCTGAACATACGAAACGCAAGGAGGATAAATGTTTAATTTTATTTTTCCTAAATTAAAATATCTTGAAATTACAAAAGCAGAAGACATGATTTTATGATCGAACCGCAAAGATTGGAATCAGCTGGCGCGGGACCCACGGTACCTGTCCCACTAGCACCACACTCCATTCACAAGTTACTCAGATTCTCCATTTTGAACTTCACCTTTGACTTTTTCTTTCATCCCAATACTTTATTTTCAACCCTTGTGTTGCTGTTGTGCCCATGGCATCCTATACTTTTCTTTCAACTTGGATTAGATTATATCAGATCAGATCTCCCCAATACACAAAAATAAATAGGTGGGTGGCCTAAAGTCCAACCAATTTCATGCCATTTATCGAATTTTATAAAAATTCAAATTATTTTTTGATTAGTCGAGAGTAAATGAATGTCTATTAAATTAAATTAAATTGAAAAAATAAGAAGAAGAAAAAAAACAAGTGTAGTACTACTATTTCATAATTTTTTTCTCAAATTTACAGTCTTATCCATCTAGTAGACGACTCTTTTGGTCCACAAAGGTCCCACCCAAACCAAACAAAGCAAAAGTTGACTTTGCTTCTTTTCTTTTCTTTTCTTTCCTTTCCTCGCTTGCAATAAGTTCCCTTCTTTTTTTTCTCCCACTGTTACAATATACGGTTACAACTTCCCCCCGTTAATTGCAAACGGCGGTAATCACTCATCTCTGTCGGTGCCATACTTTTCAGATCTCCACCATCGCTTAAACAGGATGAGCGGCAAAAGCCGCGCCGGCGCCGGCAGCAGTTTCCGGCAGACGCGGTTGCGGATGACCGTGCTCTCCCTCGTAGGAAACGATGAGCATGTTGGGGTCATCTTGGGCTCGCTCAACGTGCTTCCTCGCCGGACACCCTCTCACGCTACTGCACTTGTAGTACCCTCTGCAAATAACAAAAAAAAAATTTAATTAATTTCCGATGAATGTTAAAATATTAAAGATTTGTGTGCGACGTTTCCAAAGTTGAAAGGCGTGGAGATAAATGTTTGGCTTTGACAGATTCAATATGACAGAAGGGTAAGAATAAAATACATACCGTGGGTAAGGTGAACCCTTGATTGGTTTTTGACCATACTTTCGCCATGAGTACTCGTCCGCTGGGATTTCGGCAATCTTCGAACTTATCGCCGGCACACGTATCATTCGTTTCACACGAGATTTCCTATTTTTTTATATAAAAAAACGAAAAATAAATCATAATTTTTTTTTTTTTTATTGTTTAGAAATTAGAATTGTTAGGTTGTTGAAGAAATGGATCTAAAAATTGAATATATAATTTACCTTCTCTTGGAGCAATGGCAGTGAGCGGAGGAAGAGGCTTTTCCGACGGAGAGGGTGGCGTCGTGACACCTTTTCCGGTGGGATGAGGAGAGAGGAGGCTTGCCGGCGGCGATGATGGCGGGGCCAATCTTTCCGTCGGAGACACTTCCGTCGGCGGTGATGGAGGACATGAAGGAGGAGGTGGTGGTGGACACGGGAGGAGATATACTAAAGGTGGTGGTGTCCTTGGTCTTAGAATATTGAGAAACCGACAAATCGGTAGAAGAAAGGTTAGGGTTGGGATTTGACTTTACCATAACAGGTTTTGCGAAATCAAGAGTCAGTGCCTGTGGTTGTGGTTGTGGTTGAGGTTGAGAAGGAAGAGAAGCAGAAGGAGAAGGATGAGAAGGTGCGCGACGAAAGCGAGCGTGTCCCGTGCGATTCAACAAGTTGATGACTTGTTTGAACTTGGAGACAGTGAAGTCGGTGATTTCCGTGCAGTCAAGGTGGTTGAGATTAAGACGGTGGTGGTGGTGTGCGTTAGAAGAAGAAGACGAGGAAGCAGAAGAAGGGGTTTGAGAAGAAAGCACACGAATCAGATGCTCCATACTCCTCAACCCAGCGGAAGCTGCTTCTTGAATCGCTATATTCTCTTCCATCCCCATCTTGGCAGCACCTGCCAGATCTACTGCCATTTAACAACAACGTTTGAGAGAAACTGAAACTTTCGTGTCTTGTTTTTTTATTTTTTTTTGTTTGGATGGGAGAAAATGGAGAGGGAAGAGGAGGTTATAAAAGGGTGAGAATTGAGAAAGATTAGAAAGTCAACCAATTTTCGTCAATCCAAGCCTAGATATTGGTTGGACTTTACTTCTTCTTTTTTGCATGTAATGGCCAGAATAATGTTGTTTACAATATCACTTTTTTTTATATTCTGCAAATATAAATATAAATGATTTTAATATAAAAAAGGCGTGCCGCGACAAAAACAATGTTTACTTACTGTAAAGTTCCAAAGGAGGAGTTGGTGGTGGGTCCCGCCACTTCTTGATACGAAGCCCAAGGAAAGTGCCAAACCAACTAAACAATGTCTTTACCATACAAAATTAAAATGCAAAAATACATCACCGCCAAGAAGGCACCAACTCATTCATAATCTCGTATCTTCATTCGTTCATTAATTAATTTCTCTTGCTTCATGCTATTCTGATTTGTGAACCCTACCGTTTTTTATAACGCGTTCCACTGTCTTCAAGTATTTCCCCCAACCCAAGCAAAGCAAAGCAACCAACGTGGTCAACGCTATTGCATGTACTAACCTATCAACTAGGTTTGGCTTCCCTTTTTCTTCTTTCTTTTTTCATTTATTTAAATATATGATTATGGGAACGACCTTTTTAAAATTGCAATACATTAACTTTACACTGTTGTTTTTGAAAGTTAAAACAATGGGAAAGGTAACAAGGGGAAATGAAAATTAAATTAAAGAAAAAAATATTTTTTTTCATCAATTAACTATTTTTTCTTTTTCTTTTTCTTTTATTCTTAAATCAAATATGAGAAAATGCATGTCTTTTTTCCTCCTTTTCAAATATACTAGGCCAATTTAATTTTGTACTTGTATGTAGAATCCTGTCCTTTTCAAGCGCATTCATTCATGCATTAACTATACTGTATTGATATTGAAAACAACTTCGATGTTTATTAACAACCTCTTCATTTTTATTAATATGACATTTGTGATGGGTTTTGACTTTGATATCCTGCCTAGCACACAGAAAGGAAATCAATGCAATTTGTTGGTTTAAGATAACTGCAATAAATCACTTTGTATTATACTATTATTTCCTGAATTTGGCTTTTCAAGTTTATGAGAAACAAGATTGTTCCTTCAAAAGCGAAGAGGTTATTTTTTGTTGACTTCCATAGACTTCGCTATTAGTTACCGATATATACCACCAAGTGCATTCCACTACTAGTACTTTATAAAATTATAGTGAATTAGTGATTGCCTCGGAAGTTTCTCCCTTTACCTTTTCCATTTTGTCCTTTTGTTTATGGTTGACCATCTAGCTTAAATGGCAACAGGTAAAAAGCAAATTGCAACTAAATGGAACTTTAATTTTGAAATTTAGCGTGGATTCCCAATACGATGAAAAAAGTAATGAATATAGTTTCAATAAAGAAGAAATAAAGTAACAAAGATTACTTAACTTGATTCCTTGTGTTAGGTCAATGCCTAATTTGGTCAGCCACGACACCGAGGAATAGAAACATTATCATGGTGCTTACCCTAAAAAAATCACGTTCGAATCTCTTTGTCGCTCTAATTCAACGCAGATGGGAATAAAATATAAACAAATTTTCTTGTTAGTTTTAAAATATGTAAATTAACACCAGAGAAGGTAATGCGCATTTGATTTGATGTGATCTGGTCTGGAGATTTGATATTTTATAGGAATTTATTCTATGATAATATTTCTATACTATGCTAATAATTAATATGTTTTCATGCGCACATGCACATTATTGCCCATTTAACTAAACAAAGCACTAATAAGTAATAATAGATATTTAAGAGAGTAGATGGCATCTAACTTTTTTTGTTTCTCAACAAAATGGCATCTAACTAGGTAATACTTAGCCAGAGTCTGGGCTGCTGGTGACCAGTTGAGGTCCAACGTACAAAACTTCATTAAACATAACAAAAGTTTGGTTGACATTTAAAGATTGTTTTAATGTCAACAACAATAGTGTGTTCAACTTTCAACGTTTTCGTGCAACCATTAACCAATCTGTTTGACCGTGAAGAGAGTAACGCTTTGTTCTCTCCTCAATTCATGGGCTAACATGGACGATCAACCAACGTCCGATGAGTCCCGTAAATAATCATTCATTGGCTACATGGTACTGGTACGATGGTTGACCTATGATACAAGATTTCAAATATAAATTTTAGAAAAAAATATTTAATTAAAATTTGAAGAAAGTGGAAAAATCAAGAAATGTATAAGAATTAAGTGAAGACCCCCTAATAAAAAAGAATGAATGAAGTGAATAGGAAAGTATAATTGAAATTAACTCCCATTCTTCATTCCAATTCTTTCCATTTTCATGTATGTATTGGGAAATGTCAATGACAAACTACATTCTTTTTTAGAAATTATATTTATTTTAAGGTATTTCTTTTGCCCATAAAAAAAAGCCCCGATTCTTATAAGAATAAAATAAATAAAATATTTATATTTTTTAAAACTAACAATATTTGAAATGTTTTTAAAAATTATATTAAATATGAGAATGCGATATTCTTAAGTTCACTTTCTTAAAAATAATTTTTTGATTCTATGAAAGAAACACAACATTAAAATAAAGGCAGAGTAAATGACCATAATGCCCAAATAGAATTTATAGTTCAACTCAAACACGTGGGAAGATAATTCAAAGCCCCAGGACCCAATAAAGCTGCTTTGCTAGCTCATTTTATAGATTCATTTTAAGGTCAGCAACAAAAAAAATAGAGGAAAAACAAAACAGAAGTGGGAGGTAACAGTGGCCCAGTGCAGCTGCAGCCGCGGTTTCTCTCCTCGTACATTCCAATTCTTTCCATTTTCATGTATTAGGAAAGGTGAATGACAAACTACATTCTTTTTTAGAAATTATATTAATTTGAATAATTCAATCATACACTTTACATAGATACATCCATACTTAAAATACTAATCTATAATCAACAAGTCTTGGTACAAGGAATATTGGATTCGATTATCTTAAAAATTATAAAAAATTTAATAAATATTTCCTACTAATAATAATATAATTACTATAGAAAAAATAATCTGTGAACCCCATCAGCTCAACTCTGCAGTACTTAACAATGTTCACTTGCTTCACTGGATATGCCTTGCTTGATAATCTCAAACTTTTATTGTGTGGATGCATGGTTGTCTCGTTGACAACCAACAAATTTATATTTTTATTATTCATAATTAAAAAATATTGTATTTTTTTAAATAGACAACTTTCACTTTTTTTATATAAAAAAATACAACTTTCACTTTCATCCCATTTTAATTAGTCTATCTTTAAATTCCATCTATTAGTTTAATAAGTCTTTTTGCTAAATTGGGAAACCTTTTTGGTTGAATATTGTTCTAGGCTACTTCTTATGAACCAAAACGCAAGGTGTGAAAATACTTGTGTGAAGATGAATTAATTCATTGAATAAAGGTATGAGTACAAAGATATATATGCACAGCAGAATACAACTGCAACAGATTGACTAACAGAAAAGAAAGAAACAGAATGAAGTTAGTTACAACAGAACAAAAAGAAGTTGGTGACCAATGGATATACTACTATCGTAATATCTCCCCTTAAGTTGGAGCATGGATGTTGAGGAGGCCCAACTTGGAAATAAACTCTCGAAATGGAGCTGGATGGAGAGCTTTAGTAAGGACATCCGCAAGCTGTGCTGATGAGGGGACTGGAAATAGGTGAAGAAGACTAGTCTGAATACGTTCACGTACAACATGACAATCGATTTCTATATGTTTCGTTCGCTCATGGAAACTCGGATTGTGAGCAAGGTGAATAGCAGATTGATTATCACAGTAAATTGGAATTGGTTGTGATAGAGTAACACCAAGATCTTTAAGCAGAAAAGACAGCCATTGCAGTTCACAAGTGAGGCTGGCAAACGCGCGATATTCTGCTTCAGAAGAAGAGCGAGACACAGTGGTCTGTTTCTTGGACTTCCAAGCAACAAGAGATGAACCAAGAAAAACACAATAACCAGTAATGGAGAGACGAGTCTCCAAATAGCATGCCCAATTTGAGTTTGAGAAACCAGAAGGAATCATAGAGTTATCAGCACACAAAAAAACCCAAGACCAGGAGAACCTTTAAGGTAAGGAAGCACACGAGTTGCAGCAGTCATGTGAGTGGCCATGGGGTTGGAGACAAATTGACTAAGTTGTTGGACAACAAATGAGATATCCAGACGAGTGATAGTTGGATACAACAACTGTCCTATTAATCACCTATACTATGAAGGATCTGTATAAGGAACACCATCATCAGACCGAAGCTTAGTCGAAGGCTCCATAGAGGTGGGTGCAGGTTTAGCACCTAGGAGACCAACATCATCAATAAGTTCAAGAGCATACTTGCGTTGATTGAGGACAAGTCCCTTTGTGGAACTGGAAATTTCCAGACCAAGAAAATAACACAAAACACCGAGATCTTTAATGCGGAATTGTGAGTCAAGATGTGATTTGACACGCTGAATTTCAACAGAATCATTCCCGGCAAGCACAATATCATCAACATAAACTAGTAATGCCGTGAATGATGCACCATAGAAGCGAACAAATAGAGAATGGTCTGCGGTAGATTGAGTATAACCCAGAGACAGCTTTGAGTACCATTGTCTGCTAGCTTGGCGAAGGCCATAAAGTGATTTTTGTAACTTGCATACCTGCTTAGAACTGCTAGACTGAACCCCAGGAGGAAGCATCATGTAAACTTCCTCATTCAGATCACCATGGAGGAAAGCATTGTTGACATCCAATTGCTCAAGAATCCAACCTTGCGAAACAGCAAGTAAAAGGAGAACACGAACAGTAGAAATTTTTGCAACTGGGGAAAATGTGTCAAAGAAATCAACACCCTCAAGTTGGGTGTAACCTTTGGCAACAAGGCGTGTTTTGTAATGTTCAATGGTGCCATCAGCGTGATATTTAATTTTGAAAACCTATAAGTTGTTTTTTTGGAGGCAAATCAACGATGGTCCATGTCTCATTTTGTTCAAGAGCTGCAATCTCAGCATGCATGGCATCTTGCCAGCAAGGATGCTTCGCGGCTTCAGTGTAGGACCGAGGTTCTTCATGGGAGGTAATTGAATTGTAAAAACGTGTGTAAGAGTCTGAACATCGAGCAAAGGACATCACAGAGGTGAGAGGATACAGAGTGGTGGTTGGAGAGGAAGAAAGGTTACAAACGTAGTCACGTAAACAAGTAGAAGGAACTCGTGTACGGGAAGAACGTCGAGTAGGTGTGGCAGCAATAGGATCTGGAGTAGGGAGGGGCTGATCAGAGGTGGATGGGGTAAAATCAAGTTCAAGAGATGGAGAGGTATGTGGGGGTGGGGCTGAGGACAGTGAATCTATTTGATGTGAATGATTGGACATGAAGGGGAATTGGTTTTCATAAAAGACTACGTTTCGGGATGTAAAAAGGCTATGAGAGGTTGGGTCAAAAAGAAGATAACCCTTAATGCCATCATTGTAACCAAGGAAGATGGCCTTTCAAGCTCTTGGTGAAAGTTTATGACGATGAGAGGTAAGCGTGCTCGTATAACAAAGACATCCAAAGACTCTTAGATGATTAAAGGACGGAGGAGTGCCATGCAAAACCTCATAAGGAGTGCGATTGGAAAGTAAGGGAGTTGTAAGACGATTAATAATGTGAACAACATGAGTGACTGAAAAGGACCATAATGGGTGTGGTAAATTTGTTTGAAAGAAAATGGCGCGACTGACATTGAGGATATGTTGGTGCTTACGTTCAACAACACCATTTTGTTATGGTGATTCAACGCAAGACGTATGATGGACAATGCCTTTAGAATTAAAGAAATCATGCATAAAAAATTATGGGCCATTGTCACTGCGAATGGTGTGGACATGAGTCTGAAAATGATTTTCAGCAAAAATGATGAAATTCTTTAAATGTGTACGTGTTTCACTTTTAGTTTTCATAAGGAGAACCCAAGTGTAGCGATAGAAATCATCAACAACAGTGAGAAATTAGCGATGACCATGAATAGAAGGGGTCATAAAAGGACCCCAAAGATCAACATGCAACAATTCAAAAATACACGAAGTAGAACTCAAACTAGACGTATAAGGAAGTTTGTGTTGTCTGGCATATTGACATACATCACAAGGAACATTATGATGAGAAGGTAAAATAGGAAATTTTGTACACATATGTTTCATGTTAGATTGGGAAATGTGTCCCAGTCGAAGATGCCACAACATGGAATCATTGGTGGGGCAAGCACGACAAAGCATGAACTTGAGGCACCAAAGATTTCAGCAGCACAAAAAGACCATTCCGGAGTTCAACTGAACCAATCATCCGCTGGGAATGAATCTGTGTAATGACACAAGAAGAACCAGAGAAAGTAAGATTGCATGAAGGAAGTAATTTTGTAATAGAAATTAGGTTGACACGAAAATCTGGAACATAAAGAACATCATGTAATATTAAATCATCTGAGAAAACTATGGTGCCTGAATGAGATGCGAACACATGAGAGCCATTGGGTAAATTGATAGAAATTGGTTTTATGGTGGAAAGTGAAGAAAAATTGGTGATAGAACCTGTGATGTGATCAGTTGCTCCATTGTCCAGAATCCATTCAATTAAATGCTTACCAGAAGTTCCAGGGTCAACATTGGAGGAAGAAGCATGCACATGCACCAGGTTGGAAGCGTGTGAGGGAGTAGATCCAATTTCAGTTACCGTGGCTTTGTGCAGCAAATCAAGAATACTTTTGTACTGTTCTTGAGAAAGAACCACAGAATCAGTGGCAAGAGGTTCTGAAGAAGAATTGGCAATATTAATAGACTTCGACACCGCCCGAGACCGATAACCCAGGGGATAACCAAATTTGACAAAACACGTATCAATGGTGTGGTTCGTCTTGCCACAATGAGTGCAAAGTTTAGTACTACGTCCTCGACCACGACCTCTATTGGGATCATGTCGATTGCGTTGGTCAGAATTGTGGACGAAGGCTCGAGATTCCACATGTGAGCCATCAATTGTGTCCAAATTAAATTGGCGTTCTTGTTGAATGACGAGGGAGAAAACCTTATTCACACTGGCAAAAGGATCAATCAGCATAATCTGAGAGCGCACTACAGAGAACGAATCATTCAACCCTTTCAAGAATCTAACAGCATAATTGCGATCCCTAGAAACACGCAGAGTAGAAGACGAGCCACAGGTGCAAGAAGGAAGAGGATCCAGATTGTCGTATTCATCCCAAAGAATCTTTAACTCCATAAAATAGTCACCAACAGAAAGTTCACCTTGCTGAAGACGATAAATTTCTTCAAGAAGATCAGAGATGCGGAAAATGTCTGATTCCGAGAACCGATCACGTAAATCCTTCCAGGCTCGTTCCATGGAAAGAATCGATTTGGCAATGGGGTCAAATCAATACGCTCTAAGAATAAGTATTTGAAACTCATCGCTTTTTCTTGAATTAACAAATTATTTTAAAATAAATCCATTTAGACTCGGTAAGGGAACATCGAATCCAAGAAAGCACAGTGGTGTTGCAACGTTGCCAATCAATGTAGGTGGGAGCAGAAGAATTTGGAATCGGAAAGCTGCCATTCACCAAAACGAATTTATTCTTCGAAATCAAAACTTGTTTCATCGCACAAACCCATGTGTGATAGTTCTTGCCATTCATGGGAGGGGAAACAAGGACAAGAGAAGGATTTTCGTTGGGATGCAGGTAAAGAGGATTTGCAGGATTGGTGATAGGATCCGGAAAAGATGTTTGTGAAGACATGGTTGCGGAAGCAAGAAAGAAAGAAAATCAGCAAGAACGAGTTTCTCCTGATACCATCTTATGAACCAAAACGCAAGGTGTGAAAATACTTGTGAAAGATGAATTAATTCATTGAATAAAGGTATGAGTACAAAAATATATATGCGTAGCAGAATACAACTGCAATAGATTGACTAACAGAAAAGAAAGAAACAGAATGAAGTTAGTTACAACAACATAATAAAACTGCAACAGATTGACTAACAGAAAAGAAAGAAACAGAATGAAGTTAGTTACAACA
>CM023947.1:5159841-5213500 GCA_013407115.1 Glycine latifolia
TAATAAAAAAGAAGTTGGTGACCAATGGATAGATTACTATCGTAATACTACTAGCTGCGGTATATTTTACCTCATTAAGTCATTATATACCTTAATTTTTCCTGGGTTTCTTTTATTGTTGTTTCTTTCCGTTTTCTTTTATCCACAAAAGAGAAAATCGACTTGTTCTATAAATTAGAATATATAATCTTCAATGCAAACTTTTTAAAGAAATATGGTTTAGTGAAAGCGTTTTTATGACTTTTATTTTAACAATAATGTTTTTAGAAACTTTTCTTTAACGAAAGTATTTTTTTTCTTAGCATCTTATTTCTTTCAATATTGAATTTCAATATATTTATGAAAGAAATTATTAATAACTAAAATAATTTTTTTATGTTAAAAAATATGAATTATTTATCATAATTGCAAAATATGATTTATATGTTTAAAAATATTTATTAAATATGATTTATAACATTGCATTGAATATTGTGTAAAAAAAAAAATTACATTGAATCTGTTACTGTTGGTCATCATAACATTACATTACAATAATAAAAAAAAAGTATAAGAATTAAAGTACAAATTAATAAAAATATTTATTAAAAAAAGTTCAAACATTTTTGCAGAAGGCATTAGTAAGTTAGCTGGACGAGTATTGAGAGTGAAACTGAAATTGGATATGTAAGTTGTATTGTTTTCGTGCCTTTTGACAATAGAAACGAGGGAAGAATGAGAGTGGAAAGATGAAGGATAGTCTATTGCTGCATGCTTGCATCAAAATTAAGGCGATATCCGACTCTTCGTTTAAGTTTTTTTTTTTTTTTTGTTTTTATAAATTGATCTCCAAATATGCCTATTTTTAACAAATTTTTAATTAAATTCTTAAACTTTTTTCATTTGGATTCTTTTGTTTGTAGTTATGAAAAATTAATTATAAACACCTTACTAAAGATGCAAAAGACGTGGACTTAGAGCACCTTTAGTGGTAGATCCTAAATTAAGATTTTAGATCACTTTTTTGTGAACCCTATAGTGTCACTTAGGATTGAAGATCTATTAAGATCCGTGATATTTTTTTTTATTGGTAGATCCTAAATTGAGATATTAGATAATTTTATTAGGTCTCACATAGACCCCACTTTTAAATATTTAAAATTTAATTTAATTTAATTTAATAAATTAAGTAATTAATTTTAATTAATGAAACATGGAAAAAATATATAAATATTAATAAAGCATGTGATTAATTTTAAGTAATTAATTTTAACTTTTGTTTCATTTTATTTATTTTTTTCATTTTTTTTTCAATCACATAAAAAATTATTTTTTTGAACTCTGTGTAGATTTTCAGGGTTCTTAGGGAAGAATCGAATCTCCAAGTGAAGATCTGCATTCCCTCTTTAGTGGTGGATATGGAAAAAAAAAAAGATCTTCATTTGAAGATCCCTCCCCCAAAATCTTCCACTAAAGTTGCTCTAATGCTTTTGTAGGGAGTTTGTTGAAAGCACAAAGTCAATTTTAAGATTTTTTTTCTTTTCAGAATCAAATAATTGTGAAAGATTTATGAAATGATATTTGAGTTAGATTAATATGCAAGAGTTAAAAATCTACAAAAATATCTTATAATTAATTTAGTTGTCCTTGTAGCACACTTTAATTAACCAATGCAATGTCTACACTTTTAATTAAATATTTATAGTTAATTTTTCATAACAACAATTAAATAGGAAGGATTCAATTAAAAATCAGAGATCAAATTAAAAAAAAGTTCATAAACCTAATTAAAAATTTGATAAAAATATAGGAAGTTGTAGTATGATTTTTAATCATTTGTATAAAAAAACATTTGTTAAAAAATATAACATTCACTTTGATCCGATGATTTTTATATCTCGAAAATATTGTTCTCCCACTATTAGTTGGGAATATCCATAATATACAATATAAAAAAAGGGAAATGATGTGTATGTAAAAGTGAAAATATGAATTTGAAGTGAGAAAAAGATTGAGGATGATAATATTATTTTCATTTAAAATTATTAAATGGGAACTATTTTTAAAAAATACTTTAAAAGAGTGCAACCAGTTGAATTATATGATTATTTGACGTTTGAATTGAAGATCATCAATAATATAAATCAATTGTGTATGTGGTTGTTTTTAATTAAAAATCTTAATTTCAAGTCTTGTATATGTAATTGTTTTAAATATTTGATATGAGATTTTATAATCCATAATAGTTATTTCTGACTCAAATAAGATTGTCTTTAATAAATAATATTGTAGTCTAGAAAAAAATTATAATTAACAGTTTTCTACTTTTGTTTATCTTCTTCTAGTCTTCTTGGCCCGTGTGCTTGAACGTATTTTGAATTTTTGAAATATGTGGAAAATCAATTCTTTCTTTTCGGCCCCTACTTGACCAAAATTGATCGTACACCACGCATGATATGCCTTTGATTTGTGGTCCAGCCCGAGTCCAGTACTCACCCTCAGGTTAATGTTTTCTCATTTCCAGCCCAAGTCTCGTGATAGATCGGAACGAATACTTTAATTTAAAATTAAGGTAAATAGATATTTTTGTCTTTAAATGTATAGAATATTAACAAGTTCATTTTCGGAAGATGAAAATTTAAATTTTGTCTCTGAAAGTGAAAAAAGTGCGACAAATTTATCTTCCGTTAACTTTAGTTCGTCACCATTAATTGAAAGAGCCTACATGACACATTCAGAAACTAATTTGTCAGTAGGACGAATTTATCAGCTCTCTGTCTAAAATATAATTTAATCTTCATATTCTCTCTTTTTTAATCATTACAAGCATAAAATTATAATAAATACTTAAAAATTAAGAAAACAAACATGATAATAAGAATAATATTGATTAATAAACAAAATATGTTTGTTGCTCTGAAATTTCTATTGTAACAACATTAGATAATAACAAAATCAAGTTGTGTCACATTTTTTTTGTAAGGATTAATTTCATGAGTGTGCATTTTAATTTGTTTGAGTCTCATATTTTGGGTAAGATATTATCTCATTTTTTTACTTTGAAATTTCTATTGTGATAGTACCTTATCCAAAATATGATATTCAAACAAAAATGCACAATCATAAGTTAATTCCTACAAAAAAAATGTGACCCAATTTAATTTTGTTATTACCTAATGTTATTATAATAGAAATGTCAGAGTAACAAAAAAATTATGTTTATTAATCAAATTATGCTTATTATTAGGTTTATTTAAACTTATGTTTGCTTTCCTAATTTTTAAGTATTTATTATAATTTTATATTTGCCATGATTAAAAAAGGAAGAATATGAAGATTAAATTATATTTTGGATAAATAGCTCAAATTCGTCCCTGAATGTGTCACGTAGACTCTTTCAATTAACGGTAACAAATGAAAGTTAACGGATGAATATATTTGTCGTACTTTTTTACTTTCAAAGAAAAAAATTTGAATTTTCATATTTCGGAAACAAATTTATCAACGCTATATATATTCAGAGACGAAAATGACTATTTTCCTTAAACTTAACTATTCATTTTTTTATTTATAAACAATTAATATAACCTGTTCGTCTAACCTAAGAGTTTGAATACGAGATTAGTCTATTTTTCATTTCGATATTGTGTCTATAGCTAGACAAAAGAAATTGCAATTTCAGTTTTAATAAACAACTTTCATTCTCTAAAAAAAATTTTAAAAAAAATTCATGAACCAAAATGGAATTGTCATTTTTTTAATATATAAAAAAAGAAATTGTCATTTTGAAATAAAACGATTGAGGAAGTAGTCCGTTTCAAATGTTTCTTATTTGGGCAATTTGTTCTTTTTTATGGATAATCGCGATGGCCTCGGTGAGCAGTATATACTGACCATAAATAAAAGCGTTGGACCAAGAAAAAAAAAACACAGCACAGGGACAATTGACAAACTAGTACATCTTAAGCTCAAGACAAAATACAAGTTTCATTTTGAGTTGTTGAGAAAAAATCCTTTAAAATAAATTTGTTCTTATCATATTTCTTCGGGTCCTACCTAGAAGTGATCTTCTTCTTCCTTGGCCAAATTCAGATACTTGAAAAGTAATTCTGACGATCAAATAAATGTATATATGAAATGTGTATAATGGATGAATGTAATTTACTTATTTTTGTTGTTCTTCTCCTATTAATTAATGTAAACTATAATCAAGTTGATAACTTTCCATGTTGTCTTCTTAGGACAATGTGTGATTGTGGTGGTCAGTTAAAAAAGGCTGACCTCCTGTAGGCATTGTACAGTATAAAAATTAAGTAAAATTTTGATTATAAATTATTTTTAACTCAAAATTATACATTTCTTACTCAATCTCAGAACGTTAAAAAACTAAATTGAAAAGGATCTCTACATTGGAAATACCCCAATAAACGAAAAACAACACAACATCTCTCTCTTGTGTAGCAAAGGTTTCCCGCGAAGAATTAATCACTAGAATTTTGCTCTTGGATAAATTGTTTCATTCATTAGTAAAATAAAGAAAATTTATGTTGTGAACTCGAATTCGCATTCACAATGAAGATAACCGCGACAAATATGATGTCTATTTATTTTAAAAAACTTTAAAAATTAAACACACATGCATATTAAAAAAAATTATTCTATAGATGATCATAATTTTCAGGTACGTACGTAATACGGGTACAAATACACGGTTTGCGAATTGTGTAGATACGCGGTTCATCACATTTTATATTATTGTTACAAGATTAATTTTCTTTAAATGGATATCGGTACTCGTTATGTGACACTGAGAATTCGGTGTACACGATCGATACAGACAGTTTTTAGTAGAATTTTTTAACATAGTCATTGATATACGTTGCATACATAGAAACCCATCGTAACAAAACTCCAAAAAAAAAGTCGTTCTAAATTTCTTAGTCAACTGAAAAATCAAAAACCCTAACAATATATTACAGATGGAACCGTCGATCATAGACGAACTTTTGTGAAAAAACAAAACAAAAAAATAGATAAGCATCAATATAGACCAAATGTTGCGTACAATTGTACTATTGTTTTGGCACCATGGGGGTGACTAAACCGTTAACGTTAGCGTTTTTGTAATATGCAAAACGGAGTCAGCTAGCTCATTTATGTCTGCATCTTCTTCACATCTCAGTGTCTCACTACTATTAAAAAAATAATAGTGTCGCAGAAAGATCTTTGCTGCTACCGCAGATCACTGAATACTGCCTAACTTACATGTGCATGAACGACTACAATGGCGCCAAGTTAGGCTAGGCTTATAAATCAAATTACACAGAGTTCATAGAAAATCCAACCGTATTATTTGGTATCACAGGCCCTCTAATGGTGTTTTCTCACACAACACAAAATGCACACAGGAGGAATGAATATACCTCTTTTTCAATTGTATTCTGCCAAGTCTCTCTACATCTCTATCTCTTTTAGGTTTACAATGAGCTATTTAAATAGCCAAATAGATTTAGTAAAAGCTAAACATAGGAAATGAACTTAAACATAGGAAACGACAAAGCTATAAATGAAACAACAGCTAATTAATGTTTAGTACCCTTAACAACTATTTTCTTTATCGAGACAAATGACCTTTCATGTTTCTAATTAAAGTTTAAATCCAACATTATTAGTATTCTTTCTACATTTAACCCGCTTTTGATCTCTCATATCTTTTTTCTATTATTTTCTTAATCTGGTGAAATCTTTTTGTTTTTTAAGCTATAGTAACCGCGTGCATCTAATTAATTAGTTATAGTTTAGGTGGCACTTTCTTGCTTGTTAAAAAATTAATTAACGTAGAAACATGTCTATAAGAGAGGACTAATGGTGAAGGTTTAAGCCTCTTTGGCCTTCTTTTTTGTTAGTTTCTTAATTTTTCAGTCATGTTTCCTTGTTTTCCAGCTTAAACGCTACCCTACAAAACCTTTCAGAATTCTCTTTCTCCCTATCACTTTCTTTCTGTCTACATTGAACTAGATAGCTACAAACCCTGCATTAACCATGATCACCGGTAAGGATATTTATGATGTTTTCGCCGCTATTGTGCCCCTCTACGTGGCTATGATATTAGCATATGGCTCAGTTCGGTGGTGGAAAATTTTCACACCAGATCAATGTTCTGGCATAAACCGCTTTGTTGCCGTGTTCGCAGTTCCACTTCTTTCCTTCCACTTCATCTCCTCCAATGACCCTTATGCTATGAACTACCACTTCATAGCAGCTGATTCTCTTCAAAAAGTTGTCATTTTGGGTGCTCTTTTTCTATGGAACACCTTCACAAAACATGGTAGCCTAGACTGGACCATCACGCTCTTCTCACTTTCAACTCTTCCAAACACACTTGTCATGGGAATCCCTCTATTGAAGGCCATGTATGGGGACTTTTCAGGGAGCCTCATGGTCCAAATTGTGGTGTTGCAAAGTGTCATATGGTACACCCTCATGCTGTTCATGTTTGAATATAGAGGTGCAAAACTCCTCATCACAGAACAGTTCCCTGAGACTGCAGGCTCCATTACCTCCTTCAGGGTTGACTCAGATGTTGTCTCACTCAATGGTAGAGAGCCACTGCAAACAGATGCTGAGATAGGAGAAGATGGAAAACTTCACGTGGTTGTTAAAAGATCAGCAGCTTCTTCTATGATATCTTCCTTCAACAAGTCCCATTTAACTTCCATGACACCAAGGGCATCTAACCTCACTGGGGTTGAGATCTATTCTGTTCAGTCATCAAGAGAACCAACCCCAAGAGCTTCAAGTTTTAATCAAACAGATTTCTATGCCATGTTTGCAAGCAAGGCACCGAGTCCAAAACATGGCTACACGAACAGTTTCCAGAGTAATGGTGGCATTGGTGACGTTTACTCGTTGCAGTCTTCAAAAGGGGCAACGCCAAGGACTTCGAATTTTGAAGAGGAGATGTTGAAGATGCACAAGAAGAGAGGAGGGAGGAGCATGAGTGGCGAGTTGTTTAATGGTGGGTTGGTTTCTTCTAATTACCCGCCTCCGAACCCAATGTTTTCAGGGTCTACGAGTGCTGGTGGCCCCAAGAAGAAAGGTAGCAGCGGAGGCGGTGCTGCTGCTGCACCTAACACTAACAAGGAGTTACACATGTTTGTTTGGAGTTCAAGTGCTTCACCAGTTTCTGAGGGGAATTTGAAGCATGCAGTTAATAGAGCTGCCTCTACTGACTTTGTAACTGTCGATCCTTCTAAGGCTGTTCCACACGAAACTGTTGCCTCAAAAGGTAAAACCAAAAATCACATATCAAAAGTATACCATTCACTCAAACCCTTTTTGGCCTTTTGCTCCTCCTCAGTCTTAGATGTATTGATTTTCAGCTGCATAGGAAAATTATTAAATTAATCTTTATGTGATATATAATTGAGTCTTGCTATTTTTTTTTTCATTAATTGAAAAGCTTATGTATCATGTAGATATTATCAAGATCATGACTATGTGGTGGTCTCATAGTAATAATTATTTTCACCTTTTTAGACACTAGCTTAAGTGGTCTCAAAGTGTTTCTATTTTGTAAATAATTACAAAATTTTGTTTTATTTTCATTTTTTTTATGTTCTAAGATTTATGTAGTACATTGGAGTAGTAGACAAAAAAAGAAGAAGCTTTATATATAAACCAAAAACAAAACGAACATTTTAATTTGTCCAATTTCCCCCCCTACAGATAATCATTTTGGAGTAGTAGCTAGAGTTTATTTGCAGTTCTGTTGATTGGCATTAATTTTGAATGTGTGATTTGCATATGCAGCTGTTCATGAATTGATTGATAACATGAGTCCTGGTCGTAGAGGGAACGGAGATCAGAGGGAGCTTGAAATGGATGAAGGAGCCAAATTTGCCACAAGTGGATCTCCATACATCACCTGCCAGAACCAGAAGAAGGTGGACATGGAAGATGGCAATAATGCAAACAAAAACCAACAGATGCCACCTGCAAGTGTCATGACAAGACTCATCCTCATCATGGTTTGGAGAAAACTCATAAGAAATCCTAATACTTACTCCAGTCTATTGGGACTTACATGGTCTCTCATATCATTTAGGTATATCATGCGAATTCCAAAGTAAACAATAATAAAAATAAATAAATAAATACAAGTTTACTTGTTGCTGTCTCTTCATCAATGGTTAATTAATTTGCTTGTGTGCATGCATGCAGGTGGCACATTGAAATGCCAACTATTGTAAAAGGTTCCATCTCAATACTGTCTGATGCTGGTCTGGGAATGGCCATGTTCAGTCTAGGTACTTGTGATGAGCCCTTTATTTTATTTTTTGTCTCCTATATGTTAACTTGGTCATATATTATCAACAATTTTTTTGGCAATTATTCCTATATATGGGAATAGTTTGTAATATATATTTATATATAATTAATGTATTTAACTGTAATTAAGCAGGTCTGTTCATGGCATTACAACCCAAGATCATTGCCTGTGGAAAATCTGTGGCAGCATTTTCTATGGCTGTTAGGTTCTTGACAGGTCCAGCTGTGATTGCTGCAACTTCATTAGGCATTGGACTCCGTGGAGTTCTTTTGCATGTTGCAATTGTCCAGGTGAAATGAAACTCTCTCTATCTATCTATTAATCAAAGACTACTAATGCTGTTATTTTTAGTTGTTTATGACACGACGTTAATTTATTGCAGGCTGCACTTCCCCAAGGTATCGTTCCCTTTGTGTTCGCCAAAGAATATAATCTCCATGCAGATATACTTAGTACTGCGTAAGTGTCTTTTTTTTTTCTTTCTTACACTTATATATGCTCCTAACCATTTATGTATTATGATTATGTGAATTCAAGGCATCAAAGTAAAGAAATTTTCTAAAAAAAGACTTTGCAAATTGTGCAGGGTTATATTTGGGATGCTAATTGCATTGCCCATAACCATACTCTACTACGTGCTGCTTGGAGTCTAATATGTCTTGGGAGACAAGCAATATATAGAAAAAGAAGTATATGTTGCTGTAACTGTACGTACAACGTAAACCCAAGGTCACGCTCAAGCGGGGGTGGATGAAGGGAAAATATAGAAGTTATTGGATTTTAGATGTTAGAGAGGGAAAGAGAAATTACATATAGTATATATTAGAATGCTATATATAATATTAATTGTTTATGATTCATAAGAAAGTTTTGGTTTGATTTGTTCCAAATTTCTAACCATCTGAAATCTCCTGTTTTTGTTAATGGAAAAATCTTTTTACTCATTCTCTAATTATAAAAATTTTCAATTAATCCATATATCGTAAGAAAAATAATTAATTTGATTAATTATATTAAATTTGTCAATTATTTATATTATTATTTTTAATTTTTATTTTATTTTTTTATCCACTTAATTGATTCTTATTATAAAAAGGGACAAACAATTATTTTTTTAAATCTTATAATTTGGGATGGAAGGAATAATTAGGTAGGAAAGCAAAGAGATCAACATTATTTTGGTGTTATTTTTTGGTAACACGAATATCAGTGTAGCAAGTTGCTCGTTTTTTTTTAACTCTTTCGTGGCAAGTTGATACGAAATCCCATCTTAAAAATTACACATTCAGCATTTTAAAACTTGCTACATTGAACTCTGGGACTTCTGAATGAACTTAGAATTTATGCTTCCTCTCAACATCAAAGAAAATAAACATATTGAGTATCTGAGATTTTAATTTTCAAACGACCTTGACTTTTCAATTTCCTTCATTGATAAGTAAAATATTGTTATCAATTTATTTGAAGAATTTCAATTGGAGGTTTGAACGTTAAGGGGCAACGGTAACACGAGCTATATATTGCAGAAAATGTCTTGACTCAAATTATTAAAAAGCCTAGACTTTGCACACAAGAAATATAAGGATCATCACATAATACATCAGGAATGGCTTATTAAACTTTATATATTCTGTTTTTTCTTATATAAAAGAAAAAAGTTTTATGATATAAGTATAATTAATGTTGTATGTATGGAGGAGGCCAAAACGTTTGAACATTTTAATGGGAAGGGAACAACACAACAACATTACTTACTATCTACGCATTGATCTAGAGTAATAAGAGTTGTAAATATATAAAAGCCGTCTCTAGCACGGTAATGTTGGCTTTTTGAATAACTCTTTTATTTTGTATGTATGAATGCATCTGTATAAACTACTAGTAGTAGTATATTGTAGTCAATATTGTATCAGTAGATCGAAGATCAAAAGCAGCGTGGCTTCAGTGCATCGTTCCAGTGGTTGCCTTTTTCCAAAAAAGTTTGGTCACGGTTCTTGGGATCTTTTTCAGATATGCTAATAAATACTGAAAACTTCAGTCCTTAGCCATGTGACTTACGGATGATAAACGGCTCTAATTGGATCAAAATTCTTAATTCATGTTACCCTTTTATGATAGGGCGTAGGTGTTTGGGATTATTCCAAAAGTTCATTTATTAAAGTTTCAAGGAATTGTCTTGTTCTTAGCCACCCAATTCATGTCACAGTCAATTATATCCAATGAATAATGATATGCTCCGACAACTTTGGTGATTAAAATAATAAACTCAATTGTAAGTATACTGATCCCGCTATTATCAGAGTCACGAAGAATTTCATCTATTATTACAAAGAGTCGATACACGTGGCTACTTAGATGCTACTACAATTATTAATATGTATCTAACATTATTCCTGTCAACTTTTTTACATGTATGAGAAAAACGAAGTTAATTTGCCATTGAAGTCGATATGTATAAGCTAAATAAATCTCAAGGAAGTCAGCATAACGAAAACCCATATATTCGTCGATTTATTTAACATTAATTGGAAAAAAGAGCCTGTTGGCTAAATTTGAGCATTACATACACTGGTTGACCAAAGAAAGTTTCTTGGAAATTACAGACAACTCTTAAAAGCCATGTCATCTGACAATTTGATTAAATCATAATCCCGAGTAGATACTGATGAATTTATGAGAGGGATGAAAAGAATCGTTTTGTATTTGAAACATGATAAGAAAAAATCCATTAATCAAACAAATGAGATTAGATCAGAAACATCACATGTGCTTAGGTTCCTTAATTAATTTCATCAAATGATCTTGATCCCCTCTCCATTAGGATCACCCTGTACGTGTGCCACGATAGAGTTTAAGAAACATACAAGCACCGTAATGATAGATTAAAAGAAGAATTGGCTTGCACATTAATTTATTTTGAGATTAACACGTTGTATTGGTCTCTGGTCACGTGGAAGTAGTCCAAAGAGGTGTCTTGTCTCTTATTTTTTATTTCGAATGTGGAAGCTAACAGATTGGAATTGGCAGTATTGCACATGAAGGTTGTCCCAGTTCCTGCTACCTTTCAGATGTTTCGTCAAATAAAATAATGAGTTGAACAGTTTGTGTAAACAGTAGAGAGAACATAATGCATCCACTGACAGAAGGAGCTCTGGCCTAAATGTGAAAGCCTAATTGGTTTATTTGTACGTTGGTCTGTATATAGGTGTTTCTCTGTGTGTTTGTGTCTAGTGTAAATCAAGTTTAGGCTAAGTGAATTGCATTCTTTGTGCTTGTGATTTGAGAATGAGTGCTGCAACAGGACTAAGCATATATATTCAACCACAAATCCCGATTTCGGAAGTTGACACCATATCCAATATATTATTACTATGGTTAGTCAAGAAGTTAGTTTTGCAGCTCCCAATTGCACCGCCTTTTCTTTAAAAAAAATAAAAATTTCACCGCCTCTAAGGAAATCCAACATGAATAAACTTATATTCAAAATTTGAAGACTTTATTTCTTAGTTCATATTTTTATAAAACATTTAGTAGTATTTCACTTTAAAGAAAAATGACTAGTCTTTTTTCAGTAGTATTTCTTCTTCTAATTACAAATTTTTTATTAGTAAGATTGAAATTTAAAATTTTACTTAAAGATCCAAAGTTAGTTAGTGTCATTTGGAGTAGCGTAATATTAATAATGATTTAACATATGAAGAGAATAAATAAAGAATTTATATGTAAAAAATACTCAAACCTACTCTTTTAAGATTTTAAATTAAAAAATGAAAAAGCAAGAATATACATTAAAAGAATTATAATTTCACTTTAACGAAAGTCGAACACTTAAAAGAAAGATTTGATGGCCTACCCGGGTTGGTTCTATTATTAGACCAGTTATGTAGTTGACCCAGATTGACCCTGTCAAATTCGCCCGGTTGGATTATTAGATTTTGGTTGGACTGGTTTGACCCGACAGATTTTAAATTTTTTTTTAAAAAAAATTGGATTTTTTTTTATAAGTTTTTGGATTTTTTCTTTATAAAATTTTTGGATTTTGAATTATTATCAATTGTTATTTTGGATTTTGAAATATAGATAAACTTTTCTTCCTCAAATAATATTAGTTATATATTTATATATAATAGATACTTATATAATTTTGAATTTTTAATATATATCGGATCAAATTGGACCAATTACTGACACACTGATTAGATCACTTATCCATTACCCGAATCGAGTCAATGACTAGATCAAATTTTATAACTATGCTTAAAAGTTGAGCTAAACTTAGCGGGAAAAGAATTATTCAATTTTGACTCACTTATTTAAGCAAATTAAACTCAAAAATTAGATTTGATTTATTTGAAAATATGAAAAATGAGCTATATATGATTCAATTATTATTTTAATTATTGAACATCTCATTAAAAATATAATTTATTATTTTACTATTAAATAAATTTGTTTTTGTCAAAAGATGAAATAACAATAGAAAATAAATATATTTTTATGTTCATAAGAATAACTTAAGATTAGAAGTTAAAACATTTAATGATGAAGAGTAATTTCGGATATACACTCCTTTCTAAAAAATAGATATAATCCAGAATGTAATTTTATTTTTTAAATTAGCCTTTCCAAAATATAAAAATAAAAAGGGTGCCCCTTGATTTTTGATATATTATGAATATGTAGACCAATAATAATTTAAACTCTAAAAGAACAATTTTTGTTATGTAATCTTTAAATGTGTAAAAAATATGATCACTATCTCTTGCATACAATTTAATAATAAAATGATCCCTTAATTCTATAACTTAATATCAAATTAATCGCCAAAATATAATTTAATGTCAATTTGATTCTTGAATATAATAATTTAATGATAAAATGATCCCACAAAATTAACGAGAGGACCTGACGTATTTTTTATACTAAATTAGAATTTTCATTCTTTCACTTTCATATAATTTAATAACAAATTGATCTTTAACTTTATAATTTAATGTTAAATTAATCGTCAAAAATATAATTTAATGTCAAATTATTGAATATGACAGATTAATAACAAAATGATCCTACAAAACTAACGAAATAATAAAATTCTTATACTTTTTACATAGAGTTTCAGACTATTGAAAAAAATTTAAGTCTCACATTGGTTAGAGATAATGATAAAGTATATAAGTGAGAGATAATCTTTATCCTATGAGCCAACTTTTGAGGTTGAGTTAGGATCAAATCCACATTTTAAGATAATACCAAAATCTATCATAGATCCATTAATGGACCACCTACCATATTATCTACACACCAAGTCCAAAAAGTGTCTCGGCTTGAAGAGGTATATTGGAAAAAAACCCAAATTTTACATTGACTAGAAATAGTATAAGGTCTATTAAACTCAAAAAAATTAAGGCAAATGTTAATTAACGTAATAATGGTCTAGTTAAAGAATAAAAAATGAAATGTTTTTATGAAAAAAATTATTATTAATACCTTACCTGCATAAATTCCCATTCCCTACCAACGTGATTTACAATAACAACTTTCTATTATTGATTCCTTATGTTTGCTAGAGCCAAAAATATATTCTGAAAAGGTAATCATCAGGTGCTACAAAGTACAAATTACAAAGACTGCAAAAATTCCATTCTTACTACAAATAAATAAACTTGAGAACCCTCTTTCCCCATGATGAGATGTAGCAAATTGAGATGAGTATAATAACAAAAAATAATTATGTTTTCTGGACAATTACAAAATGCAACATAGCTCCTATTCTATACGCCGGAAAAAATTCGTAACTCCGGATAAGAATCCACCAAATCATTCATTTACATATAGATATTCCAACTTCAGCAGCAGTTGCCATGTGTAATAGAACCATTGTATCCTAGTACGGCTTTAATAATATATTGTATTTGAACATAAACTATCAACACCCAAAATGGTCAGATTGGAATCTAGCAATCACAGAAGGGAAAAATGCTTGGTTAATTATCATCTCATGTAATGCAGTATTAGTAATTTTGTTAGACATTTGCAGCACTGTAATGTCCATTTTGGGAAGTTCCATTTTCTTTGCTTAGTTTAGATTTTGGTAGAAGGGTGGCCTGTCGAGGAAATATCTTGTTTGATTGCTGCTTCAGATTAAGGTAAGTGTAAACAGACATACCAGCAATAGCTGTAAATGCTCCACAGATACTAATTATGCCAGGATTGGATCCAAAGAGATAGTAGTTTCCCAGGAGGATAATGCATGTCTTAAACTGCCCAAGAACAACATGCGAGACCGCAGATGTAGCACTGTAAATTGCAACAAAAAGATACATGAAGAAACTAATCAGCAACAATTAAGTATACCACAATGTTCTGCATGTAATACATAAACAGATATACAATTAATACAAAATCAACGTCAACATTAACAGTACCTTTAATCCAAGTTAATTGGGATCGGTGGTAGATGAACCTAATGATAGATTAGAAATAAGATAAAAAAAGAAAAAGGGAGAGGGGAAGAAAAAGTGAATATAAGACAAAAGAGAGAAAAAAAAGAAACTAAAAAAAAAGAGGGGTGAAATGAGGAGGGGTGAAATGAAGAGGAAAATAATTTAAAAAAAAAAAGAATGACTGAAACATAGAACTACTAATGGGTTTACCCCTCCACCAAACTTATAGTTTTTCTCCACTCCGTCCTAAGACATGTCATCCGCCAATCTATATCCCACTCCATTAGGTCTTGTTTAACTACATTTTCCCAAGTAAGTTTTGGTCGACCTCTATTTCTCTTTGTGTCGAGTTCTTGGTAAAAAACTCTTGTTTTTACGGGAGCATCTAGTGGTCGTCTCATAACGTGCCAAAACCACTTCAATCTATGCTTCCTCATCTTTTCACACACCAATATCACTGCTACATTTCGTCGAATGTCCTTATTTCTTATCTTATCCATCTTCGTATAACCACACATCCACCTTAACATTCTCATTTCTGCTACCCCTATTTTATGCTCTTGTTGCCTATGTACTGGCCAACATTCCTCTCCATATAACATTGTCGGTCTTATAGTTGTTCTATAAAATTTTCTTTTTAGCTTAAGGAGAATTTTGCGGTCACACAAAAACCCCGATGCACTCCACCATGTCATACACCCTGCTATGATTTTATGATTTACATCCTCATCAATCTCACCACCTTTTTGCAAAATTGATTCCAAGTATCTAAAAACATCTTTCTTCTTGGGTACCTCTTGACCAAGTAGATACATCGTGTCTTGATCACCATCTCTTGCTCGTGAAAACTCACACTTCATATACTCTGTCTTGCTCTTGCTTATCTGAATCCTTTAGACTCCAAAGTGTTTCTCCACAATTCTAGTTTCCTATTAACATCATCTTTGAGGGCGAGCCCTGGCACAGCGGTAAAGTTGTGTCTTGGTGACCTGTTGGTCATGGGTCCGAATCCGGAAACAGCCTCTTTGCATATGCAAGGGTAAGGTTGCGTACAATATCCCTCCCCCTTACCTGCGCATAGCGTGGAGCCTCCGGGCAATGGGGTTACGTGGTTTTTTTTTTTTTTATTAATATCATCTTTGGTCTCATCAATAAACACGATATCATCTACAAAAAGTATACACCATGACACTTCCTCTTGAATATCTTTTGTTAGTTCATCCATCACTAAGGCAAAAAAATAAGAACTTAGAGCTGAACCTTGGTGAACACCTACCGTGATAAGGAAATACCTTGATGTTCCATTACAAGTTTTCACACATGTGGTATCCCCATCATACATATATTTGATTGCATTAACATACTTTAGTGCTGCATTTTTTTCCTCAAGAGTCCACCATAAGACTTTTCTTGGTACCTTATCATTTGCTTTCTCAAAATCTATAAATACCATATGTAAGTTTTTCTTCTTTTCCTTGTACCTTTCCATTAATTGTCGCATCAAGAAAATAGCTTCCATAGTACATCTTCCTGGCATAAATCCAAATTGATTTACGGAAACCTTGGTCTCCCTCCTTAAGCGATGTTCAATAACTCTCTCCCACAACTTCATAGTATGGCTCATGAGCTTGATGTTTCTATAGTTAGAACAATTCTGGATATCTCCCTTATTTTTTTAAATAGGCACAAACACACTTTTCCTCCAAGCATCAAACATCTTATTTATTTGAAGAATCTTATTGAAAAGATTGATCAACCATTTTATTACCACATCTCCCAAGTCTCTCCACACTTTTAATAAACTTTAATAAATGATCTAGATAAGACACTTTTTAAATGATCCAACATTAACACTATTACAAGGTTTTCACACCTGTTTACTTGTGCATCTGGCCATAAAGTACCATCAGTATCAGCACATAACTATTAAAGTTTGCTATGTCTATAAACTTATGTTGAAATTCTTAGTATATAGAGTATCACTATTTTAGTATATTGCAAGAGGATTCGTTAATGGTCTGCCATACCACTCAAACATACAACTTTATTAGTAACTTAGCTGGTGGACATTGTTGATATTGCAAAGAATTTAGAACAATCTGACTCGAAGAAAATATCTTTATGCTCGGCACATTGGAGGTCAGGTCATCAGTAAATCATCACTAAATTTGATAAAAAAACCTGGTAAAATATTAAACAAGTAACTCACTTACTATTCTATCAAAAACTAAAATTGGAATTCTTTTCACAGGCAAAATATTCAACAATTAAAGAGAGTAATGCATGTCCCTTACCCTAGCGCTAAAGCACCAGACCACTGTAGCAAAAATCCAAGAAAGGCTGATGTGAGTATCACCAATGTGTTAATGAAGTTCCAATCAAAGGAAAGTACACCAGGAGGGTCTAAGCAGGGTAACATAGCAGCCAGAAAAATTAAAGTAATAGGTGTTGTTTTCCACATCAACCTGTGGATCAATCCACAAATAAGGCAAAATAAGGCAAGGAGAAAGGAATATTGTGATGTTAATGGGAATTGGGAGACGAGATCAGGATAACATAATATAAAGATACAATAAATACTTACGAATGGCCAAAAGAATAAACAAACAAATTACTCACGCCATAGCTGTCCAGTTCTCTTGCTGCTGCAGTCTGGACCAGAGGATTTTGTTTACAGCACTAGGTACAATCCATGCTAATGCTACACAGGCACCAAAGAAATGGAAATGCAAGTCCGTCACTGTAGCCACAGCAACACCAATAGATACCACCGTTAATGCTAAAGCCTGTTAAGTTTCAATTCAACTCATAGTAAGCATTTTAATAATAATAATAAAAAAAAAAACGAGATAAGTATGAAAATTCTGAAATCTTGAGTCAATTATGTAGAAACCATTTTGACATACTACTGATGGTAGCCTCATCATTTACTTCTGAAATATAGAATACACGCATCAATGTGGCTAGAGTGTATAGGTTAACTAATTTAATCAATGCTTTTCAACTGGCATGGTGCTAAAGATCACAAAACTCATACAAAATGATAAATATAAAAAACCAATAGTCCTAGTTACTAGACATTTTTTCCAACTAAAATTTTGAGCTGCATTCATAGGTCCTCAGAAGCACATAGAATGTCATGAGATATCACTTTAAATCTACTTAAGCATTCAGTTATCTTCCGCAGACATATAGGAGCTATAGAGGTGTCAGGACACAGGAGGGCATTAATAGTGAATAGACATGCTTTATAGTTTGGTCAAGCACTTCACTTCATAATGAAAAGATGGGATTAGCTACTCGATAAATTTTATTTTAGGTTAAAAGTGAAGATGCTTCCAAGAGTTCATAGAACAAAATGTGCACACATTTCAAATCAAATAGTAAAAAAAACCTCTTTTTTCTACAAGCCCTGGAACACTCCCTTCTTTATCCCCCATCAAATGTACATGCCCAGCCAAAATCAATGCATTTACCTTGGGGCAAGAAACTTTCTTCCTGTACAATACAAATTCTGCCATAACTATTGAAGGTGTTACTGCAATCTTTGCCATCTGATAGAAGTCAATGCTGAAGATATAGATACTAAGTTCAGAGTACAAAACAAATACTTTAAATAAAAATATCATAGTTGTGTTACCTATTATACTTCAAGCTGACATTAGCAAGCCCAGTAGATAGAGACATAACAAATCCAAGAGTAAATAAAGCAGATAGCTTAGTTGATTTTGAGGGAGATGCAGGAAGCAAAGAAAACGCATTTAGTACAGCCATTAAGAGCCAGCTAACTGCATAGTGAATTAGTGAGAGAAGTATAGGGAATTTGAATTTAACAGTTTGAAGAACCTGAAAGGAAAAATGAAAAATAAAAGGCAAGAAAATCAGAATCTAAAAACATGGTTATTTGAAATTTTGACACAGAACACGGCCCAACCAGACAGAAAGGAAAGAGATTAAACAAACCATTTTGTTCATGAAGATAATACTAATTGCAACCAAAAAATTGAAGGAAAGTGCTGCAGCTGGACCACATGTACGCTGTTGTTGACGTTTTGCACCTTCAGAGGAACAAAATTCATTAAACAGAGAACCTCTCAAGTCTTCCAGTGCTCTTCCTACAATGAGAAGTAAAAGGCAATAGAAGATATTAGGGAAGGTTTCTTACAGAGATATGAACTTGAATAAAGATTGAAATGTTCATAGTAAGCATATAGAATTACAAATGCAACTCCTAGAATTTTTAACCAACCAGCTCTATCCAAAAAATATCATTCTAATATTGGAAAATTTGGCTTAAGAAACAAACTATCCAAAACAGTGAGAATTGAATAAAACTTGACTACATATGATGGAATTTGAAAAGGTGAGGATCTTAGAATTGCACGATGTTGTGAGATTTGCAATCAAGACACACACACACAGGTATTTGGTGTCATCCACAATTTAAAATAAGTGATCGTTCAAATTTAAAGAAATTTCGTATTTTTTTCAAATAAAGAGATTTCATTTTGTTTTCCCCCTCATAGGTGACGTGAGAACGAGTAGTTGATTTAAATTTAACCATTGAAGAGTATTGTTGAGAAATATAACTTTTTGTGTAAGATTAAACACTATTGGAGATTCGAATACAAATATATGGAATGAACAAGGCTTTTGCTAAACTCTAATTGAAGCCCATTTCTAGGCCTGGAACAGGCGTTGTTGGGATTTCAAGGAGGTGCACAAACTAGATTGAAAAATAACTAGAATCACTGTGTTCGGGTGAACATTTTCTAAATTGATTTTAAACAATGAATTTTAAAGTGAAGTGATTTATGTTTGAATAATCTTATTCTAACATAGTTAGTAGTAAAACTTAATAAAATACAGTAGTTTTATTTACGGCAAAAAAGTTACTTGGTGCCTGTTTGAATTTATGTTAAATCATCCAAAGTCATTGAAATAACAGCTAATGTAATTTTAAGTAAATGTTCACATGTTTGGTCTAAGGTTAAGGAGTTTATTGAATTCTGGACTTAAAATTAATTTTGAGTTGAATAGCGTGTTTGGATGCTCACTTTTTACCAGTTTACGGGCGTCCATTCTGAAGCATTATAGAGTTGCTTCTGTGTCTTTTTAGTAATATGATGTGAAAAATATAAATGTATGTTATTTAATAACTTTTAAAATAAAAACCTTCAAACATGCTTCACTTAAAAATCAATTCCAGCCAAAATCATTTTTGTTTAAAATCAACTTGATAAACGCTCACCCAAACACACACGTTGGTTGAATTCAAAATCAATTTTGGACCTAAAATCCATTTCTCAAAATGGGATTAGGCATGTGACCAAATACGTGAGTATTTATTTAAACTCACATTAGCTAATACTTCAAGGTGATTTTGGATGATCCAAAGCATATCCGAACATGCACTCAGACTCAGTTCTAAAACAAAATTGTTCAAGGTACTCTAGCAAAGACGCAAACATATGTCTGATAAGGCGCCAACGGATTAAATATATATATATATATATATATATATATATATATATATATATATAATGAGAAAATACTAAAAAAAGTATTGCTTTCTTCATATAGCGCATTGAAAGAAAATTTGAAAGTCCCAAACCCATTTTTGCACGTCTTCATTCTTCACCAACAAAGAATGAAAGTTGCTGTAAACAATGTAATAAGTACAGAATTCTGAAAAACCTCAGAAATTGCTGCATTATCTAAAGCTTAAACTACACTGATAAACCCCAATCCCAGCTAAACGGAAAAAAACTTCAAGCACTGTGGAACTCATATTCTATAAAAAAAAAATGAATGCTAACTTGAGTGTATAGTAGTAATTAGTACCTTTGTCTCCTGCATCGCTATCTTTGCGCTTGAGAATCTTTCGAACGTCTTTCCTTAATAAGAAATTTAACATTTTGAAAAGATGGCACTCAATGAACTAACAGAGCAACTTGGTTTGGGTGTGAGAGAAGAGAATGAAATAAAAGAGACAAAAAGTTTGGGAGAAAAAGGAAGATGGACACGTGGATCATGCCGATGATGGCGGAGAATGGCAGCTGTCGGCGACCCCTTAATACCTTTTCACATGACAAGACATCCCAGTTTAACGTTGTCTTGTTGTTCATCCACCAAAAACGGTGTCGTCTCCATATACCCATTCAATGTGACGGCAGAGCCACTTTACTAAATTGTAAAAAGCGCTTTTTTCACCAATTTAGGAAAGTTTTTTTTTCAGAACTTATTTACCAAAACTATAAAAAAAAAACATTAATTGGTACTGTTTGTATTTTCTGAATTTTATAGGTTTGGTTCCATACTGTCATGTTCTTCTCGACCAGCAGGATTCAAGCAATGAATGCATTCCTCACTAGAAATCCAACATTTTTTCTTAAGAATCAAGTTTTTAGGCTTTTCTCTTCCCACAAATCGTCACCCACAAGATCAAGCAAAGGCTTAGCTATTGCACAAAGGGTCCTTAACCTTGTATCCCCCAAAAAACGTGGTTTTAATGTTGAGAGTCATCAAAGTCATCTTAGGCTTATTGATGACATGTTGGAAACCAATGTAACAATTCCTCTTGGTCACAATTCAGCTACTAATGGGACTACAACTGAAATGACTATTGAGTCCTCTGTTCAACATATGGAACAAGGATTTGGAGTTGATGTATTCTTCTTGTCACAAGCCGTGAGCTCATGTGGGTCCAAGCGTGAACTTTGGGGAGGGATTCAGTATCACTGCCAAGCAATAACAACTGGGTTCATTGCCAGTGTTTATGTTGGAAGTTCTTTGATAAGTTTGTACAACAAGTGTGCCTTGTTGGGTGAAGCATACCTTGTGTTTGAAGAAATGCCTGTGAGAAACGTCGTTTCATGGACGGCTATTATTGATGGGTTTGCGCAAAAATGGCGTGTTGACATGTGCTTGGAGCTCTTCCAACAAATGAGGGGTTCGGATTTGAGACCAAATTATTTCACATACACCAGTCTTCTGAGTGCTTGTATGGGCAGTGGAGCACTGGGACATGGGAGATGTGCTCATAGTCAAATAATTCGAATGGGTTTTCATTCTTACCTCCACCTTGATAATGCACTCATTTCCATGTATTCCAAATGTGGGGCAATTGATGATGCCAGGTACATATTTGAAAATATGGTGAGCAGGGATGTTGTCACATGGAACACCATGATCAGTGGCTATGCACAGCATGGACTTGCACAAGAGGCAATTAATCTCTTTAAAGAGATGATAAAGCAAGGTGTTAATCCTGATGCTGTTACTTACCTTGGTGTTTTATCCTCATGTCGGCATGGAGGTCTTGTCAAAGAAGGTCAAGTTTACTTTAATTCCATGGTTGAGCATGGTGTGCAGCCTGAGCGAGATCATTATTCTTGCATTGTAGATCTTCTTGGTCGTGCTGGTTTACTTCTGGAGGCTCGTGATTTCATCCAAAATATGCCTATTTTTCCCAATGCTGTAATATGGGGTTCATTGCTTTCTTCCTCTAGGCTTCATGGAAGTGTTCCGATTGGCATTGAGGCAGCAGAGAATAGGTTATTGATGGAACCGGGGTGCTCAGCAACACTTCAACAGCTAGCAAATCTATATGCAAGAGTTGGTTGGTGGAATAAGGTAGCAAGAGTGCGAAAATTAATGAAAGACAAAGGTCTAAAACCAAATCCTGGTTGCAGTTGGGTTGAAGTAAAAAGCAAAGTCCATAGGTTTGAAGCACAAGATAAGTCAAACAGCAGAATGACAGACATGCTTTTGATAATGAATAGTCTGATGGACCACATGAGTAGTTTAAACCTTCAGTCTCAGATGTGTGAGCAGGAAAATGTTTGGCTTTCATAATGCTAACTCGGTTGTCGCTGCTTTTTAACATTTCCAGCATTGACTTGCAGATTTGTTCATTTTTTACGTCTGCATAATAATTTCTGATTTGTTCATTGTGCCTCCCTTGTATATTTGTATCTCTGCCATGAAAATATCCACACCTGTTTTTAGGATCCGTGAAAATGCCCACACTCTATGCACAAATCGTTGTCATTTGATCAAAGCTGACTATAAATAACCCAGGGATTTTCCTCTGGGAGTAAGAACCCTCTTTCATTGTTATTTGTCAAAAGTGATGTATAGCAAGCCAGTTCTTAACTGAAGAGAAGACACGGTATCATGAAACCAAGGCAACTGAACTGCCCTCGTGGGTGCTTTAACTTTACTGGGTAGGAAGGATAAATCAAATGACACCAAGGTGTACATATATCTCACATAGAGTTGCAGAGTTTTTTAAATTCCAATGCCAATGGCATACTGATCTTTTATCCAATTTCTATGCTTCGGTTAATTAAGGTTCTAGAAGGAACATCCTAGGTGGCATGGAGCAGGCGAAATTTAGATAACTTTGGTGTACAAAAGGGATGAGAGAGGTCGGGTGAGTTATTTAGAGAAAGGAGGTCACGAGTTTTTAAATGACTAATTAAAAACTATTAGATTAAATTAATTTAGAATGAATGGGTGAGATTTGGTATCAAACTTTAATTTGACACCTTGGTGTCATTTGATCCTATCCCTTAAACTAGTATAAAGTCGTTTTTTTTTATTTTATGTGAGTAGGCTTGCTAACCATCCTTACTGTCCATTCGTATTTTTCTTGATCTAGCCAGGTCCGGTTGAAAAGTTGTCTGGCCAAGAGTCCAAGAAACGAGTTCATTTTAAATCTTGATAAAATTGTGAGGGATATACTGTTGGTTTCTTAAGGATACAAGTCACGTATGTTCATCATATCATATCCTTTTGTTAATGTTTCTTCCTTTGACTTCAATACCAAATTATCGAAATATCTGTAGAGTTACCTCTCCCCGTCTCACGTTGATTAGTGGGCCTTTCTTATTGATCGATTGGAAGCTCTTAGACATGATTGAGTAGTCCTGAAATCACTCTCTTAAATACATTGAACATGATTGAGTACTATATTCGCAAAGGAAATTTATCAATGGATATCCTAACTATATTTAATTTTTAAAAAGAAAAGTATAGATATGATAGGAGTTAAAATATGATTGGAAGATAATAAATAAGAAGATATTATAGATGTAATAAAGTGTATAATAGTATCCACGTATAATCACTTATTCTACCATATATCCATTTAGAGAGTTGAAATTAAATAGTTAAAGTCAATCCAATACGAGATAAGCTTTTCCATTCATCGTATTAGAAAGTGTGCTGCCAATATATATCAACCAAACGCAGTCGCCACAACAGCAATAAATTTTATTTATATACCAGAGCCAGGTTATAGCTATTGCATATATATATATAATATAACTATTAATTACTTACACAGTCCGATACTATATTTCTTTTTTGTTGGTACTATCTAATATATCCTGTTCATCCATGAAGCACAATAGGGTTACAAAGTCTGAGGACCATTTCTTTCCTTGTTGCACTCTACAAAAGTATAACAACAACCTAACCAACAAAACAAGCACGCCTTGACATTTATAGCCAAAAAACGACAACGTAGGTTAATTGGTGAAGTAAGTACGAGGTGAGAAGAGGCGACGAGGCGAAAACATGGCCATGTAGCGTGGCGAGGCAAGGCCATCGATGGGTCTATAATCAGGCATGATGAACGCCTCACGTTCCTCCCGGGACCCATTACCTCTGGTGTTAATTCCATTTCCATTGAAGGTCCCATACCGCACCAACCTCCCCACCCAAGACTTCTTCTTGGTGGGGCTCTGATGTACGGTGTTCATCTTCTGGCACAGGTACTCCTTCACCGAATGCAATCCCTGCTCCACCACCTCAGGTGGCGGCGAACTCAGAGGGTTCCCTTCCACACTCATCTTCTGCAGCTTCTTCAGGCACCCTATGGAGTCCGGCAAGGCCCTGATATTGTTGTAGCTGACGTCGAGTTCCACCAGGGACAAGAGGAGGCCCACCGAGTAGGGGAGGGAGTCCAGGTACTGGAAGTTCTGGCTCACGTTTAGGGTTTCCAGGTTTATGAGGTTCTCCAGGTCTTCTGGGAGAGACCTGAGACAGTTCAAACGCGCGTCCAGGATTTTCAGAGCGGTCAGGTGGGAGGTGGAGCCAGGAAGGAACACCAGCTTGTTGGAGTTCACTGATAGCTTCTTCAGGTTTATCAACTCGAACCCTATCGTCTCTGGCAGCTGGATCAACTTGTTGAAGTTCGCATTCAACTCTTCTAAGCTTCTGTTCATCAACTCAATGTTACATTTCATGTATTAGTCACTAAAATTTACATACAAACTGTATAATCTAGTCTGGTCAATAACTGGCTAGTAACGTAACTCATGCATGCATGTCTCAAGAAAATTACATATTACTGACTGTGTCACGTAACTATTGAAACACATGTGAATTTTATAAGAGGAATGATGCATAAACACCTCAACATTCCTTTAATACCTTTTATTTATCTCTTTCTATTATATTATAAATTTTATCATACTTATATATTTTTTAATTTATTTCTCTCTTTAAGTGTCAAATAACACATTGGATATTCATGTAATATTTTTCTTTTCATAATTATGTTTGGAAAGATATTTGAGAGTATTATATTGTTATTGATGGTATTGTTGCTTTCGTTTAAAAGTGGGTGAGCAAATATCTATTGTCGTTTGTGTGTGATGTCCGGTGATTCTTTCTTAGCTAGGAATTGAAAAAGATGTTTGAACGAATATTGTATATAATAGAGAAAATTTGTGGGAAGAATAATGGTTTTCCCGGGATAATCAATTATTGATTGACTTTTTCTCCATTTGATTAAAGAATTGTTTTAGCTAGGTGTCCTCCATCTTCTGTTTTATTTAATACAAGTCAAGTAAATATAACGACACCCAAAGAAAATGGAGGATTTTTATTCTTGCCCGCTACTTGACACAACGGCCCACAATGAACGCATGCTTAAAAAATTCTTTTTTTTTTTCTACAGAGTTTTTTCTTAAACATCTCCCATTTAATAGAATATGCGTGGGACCCATATATATTGAATAAAATTTTAATATATTTATGATTTTAATTTCTTTACATTTTCTTTTTCTTACATTTTTTTACTTATTTTTATCTTATTAACTAATTGCAACAAAAAAAAAGTAATCTAATGATTTATGTAAAACAACTTATTTAAAATATTATAGGGTGGGTATATCTTTAAGCTTATTCCCTATCATGAACCAGTACTCCTTTAATAATCTATAACTTATAGAACTTTCGAATCTAATCATGATGTAGTATTTGATTATTCTTACGCATATCCTTGATGCCCAGGCGTCAAGGGAAGAATAGATAAAAGAAAAAAAACACACTGACACAAATTAAAGAAAGAAGTCCACACTCCACATATCACAAGGTGGAAATTCAAATTATTCAAGTGCTTAGGACTGTTTCGTGAACTGTATGAATGTTTTAAAAATCATATATCATGATCAATTCATTGTCTTTTAAAACACGGACTTAATAGTTTACAGTTTGTTGTTTTCCTCTCTCTATCGATCTGTACCGTCTTGGTACGGGGTTATACTATTACTAACCTTATCCTGATATTAAAAATGGAACTCTATTTCAATTTTGTTACATTGAAAATTCGTTATTAATTCTATGAAGCAACATGCATGCAATTAGCTAACTTATTTGTTAGGAAAAGTGGAAATTAAGAGAAATGAAAGAAGGTGAACCTGCAATTTTCAATTGTTTTGGGAAGGTATTCGATGAGGTTGCCAGAGAGATTCAAAACCTTGAGCTTAGAGAGGCAGCCAATGGAATTTGGGAGGGACCTAAGCTGATTGGAGTGCACGTCCAACACCACCATGTTTAGCAGTCTCGCTGTTAAGGACTCCGGTATATTCTGTCATAATATTAAAAATAAATTACATTCATTTCTTAAAGGCGAATCAAACAACAACTTAAAGACAGTCACTTCGGATTCATTTAAATTATGGCTGCTAGCTAATTAATTAACTAAGCTAGTGCAGCCATAGACTATAGTGTATAGTATTATTTGTATCCCATAAATATATCCTATTACTTAATACAACTTGTTATCTTTTTTTATTTTTATTCGAGTACATAATCAAATCAGACATAATCAGTTAATTAATATATACGACAAAACATGTACGCGTTCAAGTAGCAGACGATCGAGCAGAAGAGACATGGACACAAAACATATACTACATCATACATCAACGGCAAGAACATTTTTAACTCAGGTAAACGATAAATAAACTGAATAATAGATATAAAGAAGTTGAAAAAAAATAAAAAATAAAATAATAAAAAGAATTATAAAATAAGAAAGAAAACAAATTTAAAAAGAATTATATGAAACATAAAATAACATATCTAATCAATCATTAAATTTATAATTTTTTTCAATTTTATATCAAGATACATCTTTCGTCAATTTATATTCCTATTTAATTATCCTCTCTCATATAAATTTTGATCTACGTTTATCTCTCTTAGTAAAAAGACACAAAAGAAATAAAATCATTTTATAATATTATTTTTTTATTAAAAAATTAATTTGTTAAAATATTAATTTTGTTAGCTGTAGATAAAAAAAAAATACTTAGATGTATTGATCATAACATATCTGATAAGTAGTTTCCCTTTTAATTATCTGTTTGAAAAGGAAAATATAAGTGCCATGGAAAAGCAAGTGGGTATTGACCTTCTCTATAAAGAAGATATAATTTATATCAAAACAACCCCACCCATATATTATATATCTACAACTTGGCATTTCTTACGCTGAGTTTAGCAATAACATATTATTTGGATTATAAAAAAAAACCCATGTATTATCGGTTCTATATATCAAATATTCATTATTTTAAAAACAATTTGTAGACTCTGATGAAAATTAACCTTTCACCCATAACCTGGAAAAAATTCAGAAAACGTCGTCCTTCCCAACCGTCCATGTATATGCGCTAATGCACTATGACAAATTTAACACATGCATGGGGCATTTTATTGAAAAGGAATTAGAAATGAAGAAAACGCCATAGATATTGAAATTGTAATTAACGTCTCAAAATGAAAGATGCATGTAATTATGGTTAAATTTGTTATGTACCTGAAGATTGTTATTAGAGAGGTTCAACTTGCAAATGATGGCTAAATTAAGAGAGGGGTTGGGAAGGGAGTCCAAGGACATGGCACTCAAATCAAGTATTTCAAGCCTCTCATCAGCTTCCTCTATGCTGCCTGATGATGATCCTTTGCTTTTCTCCGTCATCGTCATCTTCCTCCTCATCGTCATCGTCATCGGTTGCTGCTGCTCGTACATCATCTTTTCAGATTTCCTTTTCTTCTTTGAAGGAATATTGATATATGAAAAGAAAGAGAATGATAATATGATACAGATAAATTAAGGAATAGAGAGTGGGATTGGGTTTATATGGAGAGAGGACGTACGGATGAGAAGGAAGAGAAGCGCGAAGTGGGTGGGGCAGTGACGTATGATACCATACAAGTACAACAACCGTATGCTTAGGACTTGCGTGGCCACGTTCACTAATTTGATCAAGTCAACCTCAACCCATCTTTTTTTTTTCTTTTTCTATCCACATACTAGTATATAATTAAGCAAATTCACATACCTACTATTCATTCAATCTTGTGATACAAGGAAAAGAGTAATAAAAAAAGGAAATATATCATAAATAATGTAATGAGAAAAGTAAGAAAAAATAGAAATTGAGAAATAATGATAAATCTTTACCTGCATTTGAGAGATGAATTGAGTGAGGTGAAAAGAAGAGAATGAGTGAGATACTAACAAAGATAAATAATAGATATAATAAGTAGTCATGTGATAAAAAATGGAAAAACAGATAAAAAGAAATTATAATCGAAATAAAGTGGAAAAAAATGAGTGTATGCTAAAAAATTTAACAAAGAAAATAAAATACTAAATATTTGTTTTCACCAAGTTAATATTAGTGTAAAAAATTTATTAATTTTATTGATAATTAATCTTAAAAATCATATTTTTTTATTCACAATGCACAAATACTAAATATTATTTAAGAAATTTAAATTCAGTTTTACTCAAACAAACAAAATATTAGTATAAAATCCTATAGTTGAAAATGGGATCCTTCTGACTAATACCATAAGAACACAAGTAAAGAATTTCACTTTTGATTTTTTTAACCATTGTCTAGCATTTTCCTTTAAAAACAAATAAAAACTTTGGTATATGTGGCAATCGAATTTGGAGAATACCATAAAAAAATTAATTAAGTCATGTCTTGAGATAATTTAAACGTTAAAATAGCCCCTCTTAATTATATTCGGTTTAAGTCATAAGGTTTTCATTAAAGTAAGTAAAAAAAAATATCATCTTATTTTTAATGTTAGAGTTGTTCTATAAAAATAATTAGAAAACGCATTATTTGACTGAATTTTTTTATTTTTCTGAATAATGTATTCTTTTTATATTTATAATTGAGTTAGGTATGATATTGATAATTATGATACTCAATCCGATTTAATTGGATTTATACAAATCTAATCAAATCAAAACTATAGTAAATTCAATCTAATAAGATTTATTTTTTCTTGAGTGAAGTCGAGTTGATCGGATTAAATATATATATATATATATATATATATATATGATTGTCCGTATTTAAGTGTTATTTTAACATTATTTCTATAGTTATTATTTTAATTATATGAAAACAAATATTTAATTTAGCCTTACTAGTTCTTTTGTTTAGCCACTTACTGTTCTGTTATTTACTAATTTGGGAAACAAGGCCCATAATTATAATTAGGTTGAATTCAAACACCCTCTTTCATTTTCACTGATGTCTCTCGCCTGGCTAACGAGAATCACGGGCATACGATGCTGCAATGTCAAGGACCTAATTCAAATAAAAATCAAATTCAATTTCATCTATTATTTTTAGGAGTTGGTTAACTTACACTTATTTATTTGTAAGGGGGATTTAGTTGACAAATTATAACGATAAATTTCCTCAAGAAATAAGTAAATGTATATTAACAATAGCTTATAAAATTTGATAACTTATACTTACTTATTTTTTAGATGGCATAAATTAATAAATTATAATTATAAATTTTCATAAAATATACTTAAGTATAACTTATTAACTTATTCTTTATGAAAAATAAACAAGAGGGTATAAGCTAAAAACCCCTTCATTACATTTCAAAAAGAAGACCCTTCTTATATATATATATATATATATATTAATTTCATCTATTATTTAATCTCTAGATACAATACCACTTGCTAATCTATTCAATTTGAAAAAGACGATTACCAATTTAATTTCGTTGTTGTCTACGGATACATCAAAACTTGTATATATTGTATTTTTCTGTTCATTTGGAATTGTTGTGTAAGTTATGAGAGAGAGAAAAATACATATATAAAATTATATTAAACCAAACGCTTATTAGATTCTCTTTCAACAAAAAGCTAAATTGATATTGTTTTAGGCTCAGGATTAATTATATGTGTGAGCGCCGCATATTCAATTAAAATTAGTGATATATATTTTTTTCTTAAGTTACATCTCTAGGATTTATGTAAAGTTGGATTTTGCATGTCAACCTACCTGATTAATCCATATTTGTGAAACAATTTCGCTCCAAAACTAATTACTTAGTCACTTGAACTTATCAAGTATGTGTTTACCTTTTTGCTACCAACAAATTTTTACTGCTAGTAGTAGTACACGAATTATCCTAGGAAAAAAAATAGTACACTCGAATTAAAATTAACCAAAAAAATTAAATTAATATGCATAAACAAAATGATGATAGTAAGTTGATATATAGTATCTCACCCCAGCCCCCACCGGCCACCAGGCCACCATCCCACCAGAAAAAAGAATCATCAAACGGATATACCTTAAAAATATATTTCTGTGGTTTGATATCACTTCTCTAATGATAGCCATAATATATATATATATATATATATATATATATATATATATATATATATATCTTATTTTAAAATATAAAAATTATGAACCTTGACTATATATATAACCTATCATCAATTGTCAAAATTTGTATCTGAATTTATGGTACCACTGGTGCCCTCTTTAATATAATTTTTTTGCTGAGAAAAAAAAAACCTTTCATAAATTGTCAAAATTAAAACTTAGACAATAGTCATATTACTACTCTATAAAATATTACTTTATATACATAATTTTTTTTATTCAGCAAAAAATATTACTACTCTATAAAATTGTGTATTTATATTTTTATTTTAACTATTTAAATAAGAATGAGTAGTCTATATATAGTGTCTTTCATTAGAGTCATCCTCTCTCTATGTATATATTTGTTAGAAATAGGATAAATTAACATTATTTTCAGAACTCAGAAAACGTATGTTGATATATAACCTCAAGATACTTGAAATTGATCCCAGCCATAGCAAGAGGATGGCCTTAGAAACTCTACAGGAAGGTCACTGTCGACAAACATATACAAATTAAATATTTTAACACTAATTCATTTGCTGCATTTGTTTATAGGGAAAAAATATATATATATAATATCATTGAATAGCTAACAACAACCTCAGTTAATTCCTTATTATTCACGACATAGGTTTTATCATTATAATTTGAATCATCTAAAGTTGACGAGATGGCGATCATATAACAAAAATATGATTCTGTATTTTAATTTACCTTCATGTAGTCTGGCATACCGTACAGCTCCAGCTCGCAAATCTTTGCAATATATATATATATATATATATATATATATATATATATATATATATATATATATATATATATATATACAACTAACCTATGAGCTATTGCCATTACCATGATTTTATACTATTACCGCAATTTCTATACAGACTAATATGTACGTGCTTTAATAATTATGTTGTTTTGCATAAACTAATATCCTTTTTTTTAATTGTTACAACTAGTACATCTATCTGTATTATTTATTCAGAGTGTAAAAGTTCTTTTATATCGCTGACCATGTCAATTTTCTAAATTTTTATTTTTTATTATAAAACTTTATATATTTCTTTATTTTTTGTTTCTTTTATTTATAACTTTTTTATTTCTTTTTCAGCTTTTATATCATTTAATTTTTTAAAATGTTAACTAAAGTTTATTTTTTTTAATAAGTTATGAAAAATATGCGTATTTTGTTATACGAAAATACGTTAGTAAATATATATTAATTTTTAATACAATGTAAAATTATATCAAGTAATTATCAAAATTTTAGCGTAAGTCTTTTTATTATGTTTTATCAAATTGTAAGTATATTTTTAACACTTCCAAATATCATCTTTAGATTTTTTTAAAAAAAATAAATTAGCCTAATAAATACTGAATAGTTGTCTGTTATATAAATAAATTATGTAGTATTAAATATTTAATTTAAAATTTTCAAAATATATATATCCACGGGTAGATTACTAGTTAATACAATTATTTTTTAATGTGAAACAACAAATTCAAATAAATTAGACTGTGCACAGGTAGCCGACGCAGATTGATACAACTGATTAAAATTTTTGGAATAAACTTCTGCTTTTTTTATGGGTATAAGTTCGAATTCTTCTAACACCACTTGCTTTATTTGATAAGCAACTCGGAGCTCTCCTTAAGAAGATTTCTACCGTTTATTATCTAACAATAAAGAGATTGTACACTCGATGTAATGTAACTAACCAATTTCCGAATCAGATAGTGTGTGTTAGTCCTCAAATTGTAGCCAATTATTAGTAAGTATTGCCTAATGCGGATATATAAGAGTGTTTTAGTGGTTAAAAAATGATGAAGGAAGAAGAGAGAAAAGAGGTGATAGGTTTGAATTTCTATAATTGATATTTTTAATGAAATTAATTAATATATTAATATTTATTGATAAAAAAGTATTACTTATTGACTCATAATTTATCAATAACTGCTCTTTTTCTTTCTTTTGTCCTTCTTTCATTATGTGTATATTTTTGTTGCTAACAAGGAAAATTATGTGTATATATTATTTTACCATGTATTATAAGTGTGAAATACATTATTTATTGACTTTGTTATGATTAATCTGTATTAAAAAATTTGATGAATTATCTTTTGTAAGATTTTTTTTAGCCAATTTTTTTTATCCACAAAAACTTAATTTCAAAACTTCATTTAAGAAGTTTGAACTCAATTTTATTCGGAAAAACGTAATATGCGTTATTATGTGGTGAGATAGTTTGATTAGATATAGAAAAGTGAACCTACTTGATCATGTATAGGGGGACTTGGTATTTTTGGTACCTGTTTATAATATATATGTTTAGCTGACAAAAAATATATTCGTTATTATGTGTATGTGTTATAAAAATATTAAACATATTTTGTTAAATAGTATAAAGTATTTTTTAAAATTAAGCATTGAACTATCTTCAAATTTTAGGCATATGAAAAACTAATAAATATTTTAATAAATTTCAGGTATAGTAAAAGTTAAAAATAAAATTATTTATTAATAAATAATTTTACGTCTAAATTTATATTATATCTCTATATCCTGGGGAGACATTAAAAGTGTTTGTATTACATGAAAAGTTAAAATGTATAGTAAATATTTTTTATTTTATTTATTTAATTACTTAAGATTAACTTTAACAATTAAGAGAATTTAACTCATGATTGGATGTGTGAGTATTATAAATATTCTAATATTTATAATTTTTAACTCTAACATTAAGTTTAAGTGTGTAGTTTTTGAAAGATTTTTTTTTTCATTTTTATAAATATTCTCCAATTTAATAATTTTTAACAATAAAAAATAAAATAATTAATAAACATTAACTTCATATTTTAGCTTATTTATTTTTATAAACACATGTAAGTCTCTTGATTTTTTTTATCAGCCATAAGCCTTTTGATTTAAAAATTAAAAAACTATTTTTGCTCTCCAAAATCTCACCCTTAAATATATCCTAAAGAAATTATTTTAATAAAATGTATGAAAAGACTTACCATTACCAATAACAAGTTGTGGGTGGATTTTTTTTTTCGATAAATAAAATTTAGTCAAGAGTTAGGGATAGAGTTGAGAATCTTTGAAAGAAATCGTGAAAGACAATTGATTGTACCCGCCACAAAATGTCTATCTACGAAGTGGTCTAATTAATTCAATTTGAAAATTGAAAGCATGAAGATGGTAATTTAATACTGGTGTACTACACTCACAAGTCACCACTAGATACTTTTAGTTCAAGTTTCAGATCACAGTAGTTGTCATATTATATCAATTGTATAATCGTGATTGCGACTTTCGGGGAGCGATTAGTGGAAAGAAAAAGGGGAAAGAAAATAAAATAAAATAATATTGTGAAAATGTATTATTCTTGCTTAAAATTCTCATGATATATTTTAAGTGCACCGCTCATTTATCTCGTTTTTTTTCCTTTTTTACTCTAGAAAATGTTGTGAAAATACTAAACAAAAAAACACTACTCAATAAAATTGTACTTCCCTTACAGTAATTTTAGTATTTATCCCTGACAAGTTGACTTTGTTAATTAGTTAGTCAAATATTAGTAAATTACAAAAATAGAACAATCATTTTATGCTGTTAAGTAATGAAAAAACTTACTCATTTTTTTATTTCTTTTTCTTTTTTGTATGCAGATATGCTGATCAATTTTTTTTGCAACCAATAGTGTGATTACGTATATACTTTGTTACACCCTACACATCCTACTATATCAATCTATCTTCTGTTTTACTTAATATAAAAGTTTATAATAATAATAATAATATCTTTAATAAGAATATTTGATTGATTACACATATTTCTAGAAAAATAATGTGAATCAAACACATGTTTTAATTAATCCTAGAATTTCAATCCAATAATTAGTTTCAACGTTGAATAGAAAAAAATGATTATTTATTTTTAGAATAGATTATACTTATATTCCTATATTTTTTCTCAAATTTCACTCATTATCCTTTGTTGCACCTATAAAAAATTATTGTTTAGTTCACATTATGCTCAGATTCTATTCTCATATACATTGTTTAATAATTTTTAAAAAAATGTTAGTTATATGATTTTTAATAAAATTTTGTGTCTAAAATATCATTATCTTCTTCCTCTTAACTTCTTAAAAGATATGTCACAATTTTCAACTTGAAAATATTTTATGACCCTTCTTTCTTTTTTGTTCTTTCTCTAATTGGATATGAACCCAACAAAATTGCAAATCAACTACTGAAAAAGGAAGGAATAGATTACAAAAGTAATGCATTAGCAACAAACATCGATATATTTAAAAAAATTATTCAAATGCCGTGAAAAAAATAGGTATCAATAATTTAATAAAAAATTGCTTACATACCCATGCCAAGAATAACACATCCCAACACAACACAATTACATCTTGGATTGGTTAATAATAAAAACAATAATAATAATAAACTACCACAAAGAAAAAGGTACCTGATTTAGAGAAATAGGGTAAGGAGGCAAAGGATTAAAATTCAAATGTTCAAAGGCTTGAATTTAAAAAAGGTGGTGACATGACATCAATATTGCAAGAATCAATACAACATTGTTTTGCAATGCAACAACTTCAACAACCCTTTCACCTTCCGAAGAGGAAATGAAAGAAAGAGAGAAACTAATGAAAAGGAACTCAAGAACATATCTTTGCTTATCATACTTTGAATGATTTCATGAAAATACTAAAACCACTCACTTTTTGCTTTGATGGATTCTGTGTAAAACGTAGTGAAGCCTCGAGACTTTAATTAATATATAGTTTTCCAGAAATTAATTCACGATTTATGCTCATATTAATGGCTCCATTCTTAAAAGGATTGAGCCTTTTAGTTTATGGGTTTTCACTCCGCAAATTATCGAGGTTAGAAAAATAAATAAATACTACTTATAAAAACAATTGCAGTCAATTTAAAACACTAAGGCGTACTGCCTTCTCTTTGACCAAGCAGGATGACACAGATTTCATAGAAAAAAGTTTACAAGATAGTGAGAAAGTGCAGGTAAAAAGCATTGATTTTACAGGCTTGATTATAATTTTTCCTCTAGTTGTGATATACCCACATTTGGTTGTTGATTAGCAGATAGAAGATATTGTGTCGTGTGAAGGTGTCCAGAAGGGCCTCCGGTCCCCAGCATATTGTGTGGGCAGATATGCTCCATCGATTGAGCAGGCCATGCACCATTTTCATTGTCTGCTGTATGAAAGCCTGACAAAATAAATCTCCATCAGTTACACGAAGTTATTACATGGTCGGGACTATGTACCATGCAGTCCCAAACAATCTCTAAGTGACATGTAACTATACCTCTTAAGAGTAAAAACTGTCACATGAAAATAGGTCAGGACTATCTAGTCCGAAACCATGTAATAATTTATTGTCAAATGAAGATAATAAAGTAATAAACTACTGCTGCAATCAATAAGCATAGACATACTTGCACTGGGTGTTTGTCTGAATTTGAAATTGATGGATGTTGTGTAAATACACCATTAGTGAGGATTCTGTTATTTTAATCAGTCTTTCGAAGTTGACATATCACAGGCTTGTGACTTGCAATAGTTGTGGACTTACGAATTTCTTGCTGAATTTATTAGCTGTTTGGAATTACCGAGGATCATTGTGATTGTCGTGTAATTCAAATTTGCTGTTGTCAATAGGACATGTTCTATTGTTCCAGTTTAAATTATGGCCACACGGACGGGGGGAACGAATGCTTAAAAATATCAGATCTCCTAAGATTGAAAAATTGACGTACCTAAGGCATCTCCAATGGAAGAAATTCATTTGGATTTTTTAATTAATTTTTTGTGGTCCTCGCAGTACTTTTTGTGATCCCCACAGCGCTATGTCACTTCTAAGAAACTCACCTATTATTTTGCTCTAATGCAAGAAACTACAAGGAACTCAAAAAATTTCACACATTTATATTTTTTTAATAAAAGTTAATATTTTTTCAGTTTTCATAAATATAGATTAAAATAAATAAAAAGAAATGCATAACAATATAAAATAAAATTTTACATAATAATAAATAATTAAACACAATAACATCGAAATAAATAAAAAACCTAAACCTCGAAAATAAATATTACATAAATTTAGTTAAACTTTAATTAAACAGTTTCTTCCTAATATGTTCGCAATACTTTTCGTGGTCTTGGCATTGTTGTTCTGACATTTTAGATATATCCTTCATAAGGATTTCATAATCCATGCGCCGTTCTTGTTCTTGCATACGCCTTTCTTGAGCCTCCTTTAACTGAATAAGTTTTAATGTGTTTGCATTCTTCTCATTCATTACACTTTCAATGCCAGATAAATCGATATTGTTAGAAACTTGTTTTCCTTTGCTCTTTCTTTTTACCGCTTTTTGTCCCACTGGGCAAGACACTGGCGATGGCTCATCATATTCTTCGGTTTGAATGAGTGTCTCTGTGTTAGAAGATGATGAGTAATTTCCATCTGCAGAAACCTTTGTTCTTTTTGAAGTATTTGACATGAATTCTGCATCGAATTTAGGTTGATCTTTCAACAACAACCAAGCATGCTCAACCTCAAATTTTTACCTATATCCTGCGAGTAAATCAAATGAGCATTAGCCATACAATCCTTCTCTGAACTTCCACTTTTCCTATGCTTATCGACTTGTTTGTAGCATGCATTAAACTTTTGAACAACTGGGTGGATCCTATTCCACCGAGATTTCAACTGAGTCGAGCTTCTTTCACAAAATAACCCGCTTTCGCGCACATCGTCGTTATTGTACGCATTTTTAATCCTTGTCCAATATTGCTTTGATGTTTGGTCGACACCGATTATTGAGTCCTTTGACACATTGAGCCATGATCAGACGAGAATCACATCTTCTGCCACCGAGAATGCTGTACGTGATTTTTTTCCACTACCATTGTGGTCATCGTCATCTAGTAGAATATTTTCTACATTGATTGCGGATTCAACTTCATTCATAGGGGGTGAAATATTAGATAAAGAAGGCCTATAACACGTGTTTGGATTAATAGGGAGTGATGGTTGACTACAAAATTGTGGATTTCGAGAACTACCACCGGTAGGTTACTCTACATTAGATGGATGATGCATATACCACATGTGTGGGGCTGGTAAATACATCATATACTGAGGTGGATTTTGCGAATTTTCACTGGTAGGAGGTGGTTGAGGATACATAAAGTATGGCGATGGATGTGGGTTACTTTGATAATTATATTGATTGGGATCCATTTCAGAGCAAATAAAAAAGATTAACAATGGGTAGGAAGCAACAAAGATGGAGAGAAAATAAAAAGATTGAGAATGGATAAGAGAAGTGTAAAGAACCAAAACATATCACTCAATATTTATAACCAAGCTTTCAATGGCCATTTTCTTACAACGGTAATATTTTTAACGTTCACATAATTTTTTTTTTTAGTTAACGGCTCTTTTCTTATTTACATTTTTTTTTTACAAAAATCTACTCACTTTGCATATTAATTTTTTTATCTACTCACTTTGCATATTAATTTTTTTATCCTTCCACATCCACAGCCAGAAGCTTCTCAACCCTCTCCCTTCCACTCTTCACATTTTCTTCACTCTCCCCTCAGCCTAGTCTCTCTTCTCCCCAAAACCGCCCCTTCCCCTCTCTTCTCCCACGAAACCACCCTTTCCCCTCTCTTCACTCTCAACTCCCCTCAGCCTCTCAATCTCTCTTCACTCACCGGAAACCTACTCATTTGAGCACAGAAATCGCGTGTCATCTGTTCCCCAGCACAAGCTCTCTTCACCTTCTCCCGTGAAGGTACCCCAGCACAAAAACCACATGCATGTTCCCGTCGTCAGGGTCGCTGCCATCATCGTCGCCGTCTGGGTTGTTGTAGCCTTTGGGGTTAGTCGCCGTCTGGGTCATCGTCCCGCTCCGTCGTCTTCGGGGTCCGTCGCCGTCACGGTCAGTATTGGTTTCATCTTTTTGCAACTCTTCATCTTCCTGGTTTGATTTGTTCATGTTCCTGTTTTTGATTCATCAATTTGAGATGTGCATCTGGTTGAGAATAACTGAAATGGGAGATTTGACGCCAAAATTTTTGTTTTTTAATTGGGAGAAACGGTTCCTTATATAAGGAACCCAAGCTCCGCAAAAGGAATGCGTTCCGCCACATCACTGCGTTCCAATGCAAGAGAAACCGTAAGGAACGGGTGCTTAGCATAAGAAACCCAACAAGATGCTTGCATTGGAGGTGGTCTGAGAATTATTGTACAGTAAAATCTTTCATTTTTTTTAAAATTATATTACTCTTAATTTTTTCTTTGTTCACATCTCAATTACTTCTCTCAAAACTAATTACTTTCAAATTCATCATAATTTTTTCCATTAATTTTTTTAACTAATTATACCAACATCCACATAATTCGGTATATCTACTTAAATATTTTTTCTTTGATTTTCAATTTTTATCTAAATTTAAAAATACACGTAAAAGACAAATAAGAAAGAAGCTAAATTGAAACAATGAATTGGAATATTATCATACATCTCTCCAACTTTTCGAACACACGAAAATATAAATCACGTTTGTCAAACTGAAAATACACTGGTGGTAAAAATAAAATAAAATTAAAAAAGACTAGCTGAAATTCCGTATATGACAAATCTAACCTTGTTAGAACCTAAATATATATAAACAAATCCAACTTTTGTTTGGATCTGTAGAATCTCTGTACAACTAACGAGTATACTATTTTCTATCACCAGAATAATGTAGGTAAACCTGTCAATAAAATGAGACGGACGGGAGAGAGCGAATCAGCAAGACTCTGGTGAAAAGCCTCAGATTCCATCCTTTAATTTCCTCTACGAAGAAATTTTCGGAAGAAGTTACTGAGTTCAGTCTTTGGTACTCGTATCAGTTTTCCAACCACAGCAAGAGGCCAGCTGAGAGGATGGGGAGCAGGAGAAGAATTACAGTTAGCATGCGAGCACAGGACAAGTACTCTAGTCTATATTAGCATAAAATGCATCATTATCCTTCGAGTTATACATATACATACAGTATTAAAAACAATTAAGGCCCTCTCAAACTTCCATCAAACGCAATCTCCAACAAAAACTCATCGGAGAAGAAAATAGCATGCAAAGAGCAATAAACACTACGCATTCGAGTACGTGAGATCATCAACTGACCTGATAAATGCTATAATAACAGAAATGAGCCACTGCTTCCAATTAAGCTTGGCTGTTTTAGTGAACTTCCCAAGATATTCAATGATGACAATCTGAAAAACAGTAACAAAGTTTATGGTGGCCCTGCCTATATGTTGTAAGTAAAAGCAAACAACTAGAGAAGACTTCTAACATGACTAACTAATGTGCCTCAACACCAAGGGCCCCCTATTAAAGTAAACCCCAGAAGGGAGAGGAGGAATAAGGGCAGTTTGGGAAGTTGAGTGGAGGAATATGTTCTGCATGTCTCAAACAGAGGGGATACTAGGCTGGAGGGTATTGGAGAGGATGATGCAGCAAGCATGAGTGGAGCGTGAGGGTGAATATGGAGGGAGGTGCAGAGGTATCATCATTTGGGGTCACTAATGACGGGGCAGTGAAGCACTAATTCTCTTGGGAGTTTTTGTTTTACCTTTCTGCATTTAAATTTTCTACTATTTCCATTGTAATCAGAACTTGGTTCTCTGCAATTTTCCTACCGATTCTGTAGTAATATCAGTATCTATTGCTAACCTGAAGCACAACAGTTATTCCTACTATCCCCATAAAGAGGTAGTTTCTTGTGACTCCCTTGAATATGTTGAATTTATCTGGCTTTCGGGCATTAAATTCATTAAAGACCTGCAGTTTTGGAAGAACATTTTCTCTGTCATCATTTAGATGAAAATAAAAAAGAAAAAAGTGCAATTATAAGATGGCTACCAATATAACTACAAATACAAGGTGAAGAATGAATTGGACATGAATTCGTAACCTTTTTCTGATCTCTAAAGGATTTAGCAGCAACGAAAAAACAGAGGATCCAGCATTGATACAAGAGTAACCAATATGAAAATGGAAAAGAAAATATGAAAAGAAAACGTGGTAAACTTTATTTCTGTCAATGAACACGAGTCTTTCATGTAAGTCCCAAGACTCTCCCCTCAACAACTTCTCAACTGACTAACTCCCTCCCCTATTCCCCTCTTCATTTGTAGTACTGCGTCTACAAAATTCCCTGCATGGCAGCATGCACTTTTATCTTTCCTCGTGTACTTAATGAGTAGGGTCTTATTCCTTCATTCATCAAGGATTGAAAAGAAGAGAGAGCACTCATGAGTCCAAATGGCATCACAAGGAACTCAGTGTTCCCTCGTTAGTCTGGAAAGCTGTTCTTGGAACCTCCTTCATTCTTATTTGATGAAACCCAACCTTCAAATCCAATTTAGAAAACATTGCTGCCCTAGCCAATTCATCCAACAGCCGTCAATCATAGAGATAGGGAATTTATATGGAACTGTAATCTTATTTAATGCCCTATAATCCACACAAAATCTCCACATGCCATCTTTTTTCTTCACTAATATGATAGGGATAGAATAGGGGTTTACTCTTGATCTAAGAGTTCCCGCTTTCAACATTTCTATTCTACCACTAAGTTTCAACATTTATGTTTTTGTTCAATTTAACTGTTTTGTTTATTTGGGATTTGCATATGAAATCTATTGGGCTTAAGCAGAAATCACTAAGTTCTCAATCGTTGGGCCCAGAAACAAAAATGAAAAGCCCAAGATATAAATGGGAGATCAGAGCAGCTTTAGAAAGGGAGACTCATTCTTTGCAGAGAGTCGTCTTGTGCTTAGCCATCTTGCACTTAGAGAGATCAAGAACGAAAGTTGGAAATCAAAGAGGGCAAGGTCAAGGGCAATCCTGAAGATCCAACAAAGGCTGCAAATATTAAGAGATTAGAAATTGGAGTTCTTCCTACCCTTTTCTATGCTTTTCTTGTACTTTTTTATGGGTTATTTCATGATTAACACCATTATTAGGGATTGTAAATTCACCATGAGCTCAATCACAATAAAGACGATAATTTTCATCTTTAAAAAGACATAGTAACTTCCTTTGTTCTATAATTTGGTTTACAATTAAGGTATAAGTATTTCTGCAGATTTTAATGTAATTAAGAGCCCTAAATTAACAGATAGATCGTAGATGGACAAGTCTTGTTTCACCAATATTATCCCCCTCCCCCATCCCACACACAAATAAATAAACAGATAAACTCAAATATGAAATGTAGAGGCCCGCCACTGAACTTAGTAGAGCTTTGTAAAATAACAACTTACTTGACAAAGAACAAATGCATTGAATATCAGAGAGTTCTTCACTTTGATTGCAGGGCGGTTGGGCTCATCCCTCAAACCCAGTAAGCTCACACCTCGGAAATTAAGTATAAGCAAGACAGACACTTGGTACATTGCCTGAAAGATTCCAGCCATTATTGATGATTTAGAAACAGCAGAAATAATACGCATAAGCAATGCATTATAGTTTTAACATTCATTTGTTAGTTGTTTGAGAGGCTTGGTCCACATCAAGATAAAATCCCTGCCAGCTCCAATGAGAACAGGAGTGCTACTAAATGAGAAACAGAATTCACCTGTATCAGCAGATTCCTCCACATAATATTTGATACAAGAGGTTCTCTGTTCAGCAAAAAAGATACAGTCAATTTCATAACACAAAAACCATTAAAAAAAAAAGGCACTGCATCTGATGTTCTGGTAATGGAGTGATATGCGCCTAGCATATGCTCTTCTCCAAGTTATTAGAAGCATGAAATCATCCATAATTGATCGAAATTGCTCATAAACTTGATAAATGTTGATGATTATGCCCTTGCATGAGTTATAATTAAGTTGAATGAATTTGTAACAGGAAAAGCCTATTGCACAGAGCAAGCCAAGCAAAGTGAGATTCCCACGCTACCAGCGTGGTGTTCCACGCCATCAGCGTGGATGTTAGAAGCTTCCACGCTGTCAGCGTCAAGCCAGCGCCATCAGCGCGGGAAGCTGCCCAGAAGTGCAATCTCCACTGGGGGTCCACGCTATCAGCGTGGAAACCCACGCCATCAGCGTGGGCATGTCAAAGCTACCACGCCACCAGCGTGAGGTTCACGCCATCAGCGCGAAAAAGGCCCTGGAACTCAATTCTTCACTGGAAACTCACGCTGCCAGCGCGGGGAGCCACGCCTTCAGCGTGGATGCTCAGAGGAAGCCACGCTATCAGCGTGGTGAGCCACGCTATCAGCGTGGATACTGGCCTGGAAATGTATTCTCCACTGGAATGCCACGCCTTCAGCGCGGACTGCCACGCCTTCAGCGTGGGACTTGAAATGAAGCCACGCCGTCAGCGTGAGATCCCACGCTATCAGCGCGGGACTCTGCTGACTGTGTAATTTTAGATGCTGCTGAGGGCAAAGCTGGGTTTTCACACGTTTTCTATAAATGGCTTAGCCCCAGCACTGAAGGCACGTTCCTGGGCTTGGAGACTCAGAAATATTAGGGTTTTAGAGCTTGGGAAGCTTTGCTAGGGCATTGGGAGTTGAGGATTCAAAGTGGAGGTCTTGCTCCACCTTCTTCTCCTTATTTCTTTAGTTGGGCATGTCTAATTTGGTTGTAACTCTGCCACCACCCATTATGAGGTTTGGCTGAGCATTTATTGTAGTTAGGGCCAAAGCATTTAATGTAAATCTTTTTGGTATGTATTGAATATTATGGTTCATTTATTACAAGCTATTTTACTGCACTTTGTCTCAATCTTTCCATCTCTTTCCTAGGCTTAGCTAACCTAGGTAAAAGCTTAGAGCTTAAGTTCACAATAGACATATTGGGGCTTTAGTTTCAGACCTAAGTGTAGTAACTTGCTAACATCACCTAGACATAGGGATGGGTGCTTGCAACTGAACTTATTTATGTGTTGCTTAATGCTTAACTTGCTTAAGATCACTAAGAGATTAGGGTTGGATGGTGAGTTAAAGAACTAAGTGGAAGAGACATCAAAGCTTAGTCAACTTAAGAAGAACACATTAGTTGAATAGTTTGGATAATAGAATATAGTAGTCAATATCATTCCATAGAGAGGCACATTGAATGTGGGTTGCCCTAGCTACATTTTCCTACATATTGTCACTTCTTTAATCAATTGTTGATATTAGTTTATGTTCACGCTTATTCTTAGTTTACCTCATACACACACAACAACAATCTTATTCATTTCATTTATCGTCCAACTTATCGATTGAGTTTATAATTTAATTGGTCAACAATCCTCGTTGGGAACGACAATCCCTTATCACTTTATTACTTGTACGATCGGTATACTTGCCGTGACGCAACATGGAGCTTCAACAGTAGCATTCTCCACTAGCACATATGTAAAATCCATGCAAGCATAACCAATTCAGCATTCACTGGCATCTTTATAGCTTTTGGCTACTGATTATTTTGAGAGTGATTCACAAAGCTTTTTACAGCATCAATGTGTTACTACTTGCTCACTTTAATTGTACCCAGCTGTTTTGGTATTTTGTGAAGCATATATCACTTTGATCTTGTGCATTATTCTCTTTAATTTTCTTGCTTTCGTTAAGAAAATGATGGGGGGAAAAAATTGACCTTCGACCCTTAGGACTTTGATCCATCAGAGAATCAGTTGGTGGTTCAGTTGCCAAGGCTAATGCTCCAAGAGTATCCATGATAAGATTTACCCAGAGAAGCTGTTGAGAAATTAATGAAGGTATAGTTCATAAGGATAGCCTTCTGAATAAATGAGGGAGCACAAACCAGTTAAGAGACAAATAGAAATCAAACCTGTACTGTATTTAGTGGGATGTCACCGGTGGAAAATGCAGCAACAACATTTATAGCAAGTGCTGCTATATTGACTGTAAGCTGAAACTGGATAAATTTCTGAATATTTGCATATACTGACCGCCCCCATTTGACAACCTGAATTGGCGAAAGAAATTGAAAGGCAGTACCACTTATGCTTCAAACATCAATTCGTAATCAGCTTACATAGAATAATATCTCAGGCTATAGGATACACCTTAACTTTATACCTCTCACAAAACAAAAGTATTCAAAAAAACTATAATTCTGCATTTCAAGTAATGCCAGAAAAGAGTACCAACCTTCAAAAAGTAGATGTTAAACGTGCATCATTTATAAGAACAGTTCAAAATCTCCCAAATAAGAAATGAGGACTAACCTTCACAACTGAAGCAAAATTGTCATCCAAAATAATGATATCAGAGCTCTCTTTAGCAACTTCTGTACCTTGGATACCCATTGCAAGACCAATATCGGCCTAAACTCAAAAATAGAGTCACAAAAACAACCATGAAAACAAAAACTAGTTTACATAATTTGAACCAAAAAATGTGTCTGAACAATAGATTCTAATAGAATCTAAAATTAACACAGCAATAACAATGTTTGCAACTTTGCATCAGTTATACTCACCAATTGTATCATTAATTCACTATAATTACTGTCATCATCTTACATGTATCTAAGATGAAAAATAAAAGCACAAGCCCGAAAACATAAGAAATGCCTTGCAAACCTCATGCAGTGCGGGAGCATCATTTGTTCCATCTCCAGTTACAGCCACAACATGCCCCTTCCTCCTCAATGCTTGCACAAGCAAAAGCTTGTCATTAGGAGATGACCGTCCCATAACCTATTACATAGCATATACACTTAATCTCGTTGCCTAAACAGTTACATCACTAAGGCTGTTATATTTGTTGGATTATACCAATATCTTTTCAACAATATCTGCTCTCCCTTCTTCTGTCAAGGCACGAAAGTTTTTTCCTTCAATGATGATTGGCTCTGTAGCATCATAATTTGAACCCAGTATTCCACATTCCACAGCAATTGCTCTAGCAGTTTTAACGTTGTCACCAGTGACCATTTTTACCTGGGATTAGAAATCCAAACCACACAAATTAGTACTTTTCATAAGTAGAAAACTGCACATGCCTTGCATAATGCATTTCTTAACCTAAACAGCGCTCATTTTGCATGACATTGAAGATCAGATGAACCTATAATAGAAAAATTGGCAATTGCATTTTCGTCATATCAAAATCAATGACAGGTTTTTAAATATTCAAAAACTCAATTCACATAAATGGTACTATTAGGTCTCACTAGTATCATAAATCCATTCTTTTACATCTAATAATTAGTGTGTGTAAAACCCCTGCATTTCTCAAGGTTTACCCTCTACAAGAAACGTAATAACTAAGTCTAAACATTCCACTATTAATAAGAATAGTTACAATACATGCAAAGATTTAATAAGTTGTAGTTTTTAATTCATGAAATTCATATTAATAAAATTAATTTAGATAAAATATCAAGAAAAAATTAAGATCATTACATCTTTATCTTCACTGGAGATGTTATCAAAAGCAGTTATATACCAGTGATTACAATAACCAGTGATGGTCCTGGAGAAGTGGATCAATTGGAAAGGAACAGTAAGAAGGTTAGGAAAGTTCTAGGAAGGGGGAAAGGTTCACGGGTCCAATTCCTGCTAACAAAAACTAACCATTAACATTTGTCGATTAAAAAAAAAAAAGTTGAGATGAATAGATTATGCCTAAGAGTGTGTTTGGTACTCCAGAAGAGGGAGAAGGGAACAAAGAAGAGCAACAAAATGCAACACTTTTGGAAAACATGCGCGGATGGGCAACAAAATTATGCTATTTTACCTAAGTCCCCTTTCTTGTCTGCGCATTTTATCAAGTGTAAGGACAAAATGGTATTTTGAGTAACAATCTAATTTTTTTCCTTTTTTTACTTACTTAACAAACCACTTTAATTCAAATATTTCTTCTACTTTTTATTCTATTTCTTTTCAACCAAACAACTCTCCTTCCACCCTATTTCTCTTCTTTTCTATCATTTTCTTTTCTCACCTACCTACTTCCTCTCTCTCTATTTCTTCTCTGCCTACCAAACAGCCTAAGTCAATTTCCCCGACAGCATGTAGTGCAGGCTAGGGGCCCTCATCTCACCCAAGGTTTCTTCATATAAGGAATCCCAGCTGGTACATCGGTGGTTTCTGTATCTTTTATGCTTGCTGAGCATGCCAGACAATGAAGACTGTAGAGGATTATAACATATATATTGCTTACTACCTCTTATTGTGATAAACAAAGAGAACCTTGCCCAATAATAGAAGCTTCAAGAGGAGCATGCAAAACTCCGTAAGCCATGGTGATAGTCACTTGACTATCCTCTAGTGGAACAATTTGGGGTTTCAATTTTGTCAAGACTCGTAAGGAGCAGCTTAGACAAAAAGCAAGAGAGAGTTAATGCCATAGGGCACGTTTGGGTAAATAGCTTAAATAAGCATTTTTTCAATAAAATCAAATGAGAGCTTATTCATAAGCTTGATTATGAAACTTACTAAATAAAGCTAAAAAGAGCTTATTTTTATAGGTTTCTCCATGAAGCTTATTGAAATAAGCTCTTATGAACGCCCCTTTAAAATAGATTATTATTATTTTGGGAAAAACTTCGTAGTTTTCTCAATTTATCTCAAGATTTTTTTATTTTTATTTTGCAAATGGTATAGTTATAGTGAGTCCGACCATTTTTTAAAATATTTCCATTCTCTTTCTCTCACACCAAACACCACAAATTAATTCCATCCTATTTCCCTCTTACCAAACAGGGGCTAAAAGTCAGCAACGGGTGGAAACATTGGCCACTTAGGAGTACAAATAGAGTACTATAACATGTTATACTCGTCTCAATGACCGAAGTTGCATAATGGAACAAAATGAATTTCAACATCAAAAGCATGTATTAATACCTCAACCCCAGCCTTTTGGCAAAGCTTCACTGCATCTTTGACACCAGGTCGACAAGGATCCTGCATTTCAATGCATAATGGGTATAAGACAAATAGTAAGAATATATTGAAATGATAGAAATTAACGTGTGGAAGTCATGCAACAAAATAAGTAATAATAGTGCTAATGACATTCAAGATAAAACTAAGAAAAAGGAAAAAATGTGAGTAACATCATATCAGACAAGAATACAATAAGGACGTATTGGTAACATAACAAAGATGACAATGTATTACGACTAAAGGGTTATTTACTTGGAAGTATAAAGGAAGGACAAACAAAATATATAGGTTTGACAGTTACAGCAGTTAGGTAGAAAGATAGATAGTGGATGTAAGGCAAGAGGGATCATCTGAGAAGATAACAATTGTGAACTGAGCATTAGCTCTATTCATGAAGTTTCATATATCAATAACAGCTCCTTTCCATTCTTTCTTCCTTTCATTCTATGTGCCAACTCTCTTATTCATGGGTTCCCAACTCCATGACAATATAATTTGTAGAGGAAATATTACCTTTAGGCCAATAATAGCCAATAAAACAAGATTATCATCTGGTAATGACCAGTGAGCAAGTTCTTCCTCACTAGTTGGAACATTCTTCATTTCATATGATCTATATGCAATCGCAACACAACGTAGACTATCAGCAGCCATATCTTCAATAGCTTTTTTAAAAGTTGACATCTGTGAGCCAGAAAAATTTCACTTAAGGGAACATTATCAAAATCAGTAAAAAACAATAATCAAATGCCATCCAACAGTTCATGTAATACTTGTATTTGCTTTTTGTTTCATGAGTGTATGTAATGATAAAAGATACAGAAAAGAGGAGACATAATAGGAAAACTTAGCAAAAATTCTATTAAGATATAATCAGATAAGGTTTCCAAACAGGAAAAATTTGATTGGGAAAAAAAACCAATGTCTTTGGTTAACTATTTATCTAAATATTTAACTATTTCCTCTACCTTTGCTTCATCCATCTCCACCAACTGATCATTTGCATCAAAATACCATGTACAGCAAGCTAGGACTATCTCAGCAGCACCTTTCCAATGTATATGGATTTCAGAGTCAGACTGCAGAAAAGTATAAAATTATTAGCAATGGTGGTCTGGATGACAAACAAGATATAGTACATTATCATATAATATATTAGCTCCTTAATAATGTATCAGTTTAGAACAGAAGCAAAAAATTTACATATTTGAATTAAAATGCCAACAAGGTATTACCACCCGTGTTGCAACTCCTCCTCGCTTTTTGTCTGAATTGAATGGGAATACATGAATAATTGATGAGTCTGATCTGGCAGTGTCAAAATTCATCCCAAGCTGAAATTTGATCTAACAGTCATAAATAGTTGTAATTCCATAAAGCTTCTTAAAATGAAGTTGAAATTTTAAGTTTCAAAACAGACCTTAATTCCCCACTCTAAAATTGCCTTTTCTGTTGGTGATCCAGAAACCTCAACATCATTACCACCCTGTTATGAATAGAATCATTCATACAGTAGCAGACCCTTCAATTATGACATTATTTGTGTGTGTGTGTTTTGGGGGGGGGGGGGGGGGAGAGTGAGCAAATACCTCAGGGATATATACACTTCCATTAGTGTTCTGTGCAACACCTTCAATCAGCAAAGAGCAGAGCATATGAGAGAACTTTGATTCCTTATGAGGAGGAGCAATCTTCTTCCCACCATCAATCCAAGCCTCAACCACAGTCATCTATCTCAGAATTTAGGCGAAATTAAAATTTTATGGACACATTAGTATCTTCATCAACACCAACAGAAATAAACTACTTCCTAAAACTATTCACCCAAAATAAATAGCTAATGATCAACCCTCAGACCATGATCCTTTGCCTATTCGTGTTAGTTGAAATTCTTAACTCCTAATCTTACAAGTTGATATGTTTCCTACTTGACATAAGCAGAGAAGCACATATGGCACAATAGGATTAAAATATTTGCAACAAGTGCTCTCCAACAAGCATGTGTAACTTACCATAACTATTATAAATAGGGAATAGGGTTTCAATACTGAATCAGAACTAACCTGATTCATAGTCAATGTTCCCGTCTTATCACTGCAAATGGTTGTGGCTGACCCCATTGTCTCACAGGCAGAAAGCCTCCTCACCTGTAATTCAATGTGTTATATTAACTGCATTTCTCAAATAGATATGCCAAAATCCTAAAGCACAAACAAAAATTGGCATACCAAAGCTTTATCTGCCATCATTTTTTTCATTGAGTAGGCAAGCCTATAAAATAGTTGATGTGAAAGAGTTAGTAGCGAGAAATAAGATTTAAAGAGAGAGTAACAATATCGCAGATAACTAGATATTAAAGAGCATATTGACAATCTAAAATGGATAGAATAGAGATAATGATGGCATCATATAATGATAAGAAAATAAAATTGAAATTAAAAAAAAAAAGGTCGTCAGATAGAAAATGGCAGAAAATCTACATTGGACCAATATTGGGTACACTCATTAAAAGAATTAAGGATCAAATCTATATATCATATTAAAGTACAAGGACAATGACATTGGTATCCATAATGTGCAGTAGCAGCAATGTTAACGTTACCATATCCATCAAGACTAAGTAAAATCTAGATAAAAATTATCAAACTTACGTTAAGGTAACTGCTAAAGGGAGCCCTTCAGGCACTGCAACCACTACAATGGTGACCTACATGATCAACGCATTACAATCACCTCATAGTTATTAATGTTAAAGCATGTGAAAGTTTATGAATATTTATCTGCAAATGGATCATATATGTGCAGGTATTCTAGTACTTATCAATGCACATACAGGTATTCTAGTACTTATCAATGCACATACCGCGACAGTGAATATCTTAATCACTCCATCAATAGCATCACCAACTTTGGTCTTGCCCGCGATAAATTGAACACTTCCATCTGGGTTTCTAGTATGCCCAGAGAAATATCTGTGCTTATAGGTTGCCATTTCAGAGAAATGTTTAAAAATAAAAAGTTAAATTGCAAATTATCTACTTCAACTTTGACCATTTGACAAATAATCCTGTGATTTCATGGTTGGCAAGTAACATGCTTAAACTTTCAAATTTCAATATATGGCAAATAACCAATTTTAATTTTGGCAATTAACTCAACAAATGGCAAATTACTCTTGCTTTCAATTTTGACAGTTAACCAAATGAGTTAGTAGAGAATAAGCCCTATGCTTAAAATTAAGCAGGTTTTGACAGAAGTGAAATCCCAAGGGCTGTTAACTACAAAGAATACACCACAGGGGTCTATTTGATACAGGGTCAGAGTTAAAGATTTGCAATTTAAACTAAAATACAATTAAATCATAGAAAGAAACAGATAGAAACCTGGCCAGTAGCACCATCAGAACAACGACAGCCACAGAGAGTCCAACAATACCAATTAAGGTAGCGAGACCATTTAAGCGTACCTATATTGAAAACTTTATGTAGGTAAACATACTATTAGAAGCAGGAAATAAAAAAACAGACTGCATGTAAAAAGGGGACCTGCAAAGGAGTTTCTTCGCCATTGTCTTCTGAAATGCTGGTCATTAGAAGACCCCATTCAGTATTAATGCCAACAGCCGTTACCTGAGAGGAGAGCAACCAATAAAAAAGAAACATTAGGAAAAAAAATCTGTTTAATCAATAAAACAGATGGACTAAAACTAAAAGAATAAATATAATCAATTTAATATATTCAATTATTTAAAGAATTTGTACCAAAAAAACAATTAACGAAAGAATCTCAGTACAATTTAATACATATTTCACCCCTCTAATTTTTCTCTGCCTCAATTGTTTTCAAAATCAAACAGGGAATTAAATCCCTTCCTGAACAGCATGCACTGAATAATTGACATCATTTCAAAGTGACCTTTCAAGGGGGGAAAACGAGAAGTTTCCTTATAGATCCAAATAGGAAAAGCTTCCCTGTAAGTGCACAGTTTTAGTAAAACACCATTTTAGTTTCTGAAAGATTTAAAGTTAGTTACTCTTAGAACGTGGGTTTAGGCCTATCAACCTTACAAAACCGGCTTGTAAGTTGAGGATTAGCCCCAGTTATATACTTTAATTTGCCTGTATCACTAGCCAATGTGAGACTAAACCACCACCCTCGAGTTTGCACTTCAAGCAACCCCTAAAGAGGCCGCAACTAAGGTGGGCTAAGGGGGTCCGCAATTAAGGCGGCTTTCCAACACTCCCCCAACACCTAGGACTTCCAGTTTAGAGCATGCCAAATGCAGGTGACTTACTAATAGATCAAGGATAGGGTCTGATACCATTTTAGAATAAGGGTTTAGACCTAACTCAACCCTATAAAACTGGCTTATAAGGTGAGGATTGTCTCTCCCTTATATACTTTAATTTGGCCATATCACTAGCCAATGTGAGACTAAACCACCACCCTCTAGGTTGCACTTCAGGCAACCCCTGAAGAGGCCACAACTAAGGCGGGCTAAGGGGGTATGCAATTAAGGCAACTTTCCAACAGTTACATTAATCCCTAAAAGCTGAGAATGTCAATCAATTTAGTTCTTTCTATCAATCATTTTTTTTCTTCTTTCAAGGACTAGTTTGGTCCACCTCAAATCTTTCAAAGACCAAAATGGTGTTTTACACATTTTTGGGTCCTTGGGACAATTCCCATCTGAGCTATAAGGGTTAAGGTCCACTTATAGGTTATTAATTACATCAACAACCCTTTGAAAACTCCTTAGTTTTGTAAATAGAATCAAGATGGGACAATTACAAAAAATAGAAGGGAAAATGAAAGTCCAAAATTTACCAGCATAGTTCCACTGCCATCTGCAACTTTACATCCAGAAATCAGAAAAGGATCATTAGAATTTTTTTCAACCTGCAAAAAGGAAAATTATTATCCACTTAGTAAAAGAGAGCAGTAATTAACCTTATTCTCCACAAGATAGAAATAAACACTTACAATCTTGCTCTCCCCAGTCATACTTGATTCATCAATTGCAAGAGAGTGACCAGTGATCAAAACTCCATCAGCAGGGACCTAGAAAAGATCAGTTAAGCACTAAATAACAAAAAAAATGCAACCATTAGGCATGATATGCAAAAATGACAAGACATACCTGATTACCAATGTTAAGGGGTATAACATCACCAACAACAACATCATATATGGAGATCTCAACTCTTCTACCATCTCGAATAACCTTCTCAAGCACAAATTGAAACATAAAGTTAATGATGATGATGATGATAAAAGTATTGCTAAGCCAAAAAACAAACCTCCAAATGTATGTTTCTCTTGTGCTCATTTAGGTCTTGAAACTGAAGAGACTGCTTATAATCACTTATAGCTACAAAAGAGGAGGACAAACAAAGGAGGGTGTTTTGCCCGTTAAAGGAGAATATTATTAGATATATAATTGTAATTATTATGATAACATCCATAATAAATGACAAAGTTGATAATGGACTTGTGTCTACACCAAATGCATTTTATATCAAATAGAAAATTCAGAGCAGAATCTTAAAACATGTAACTAAATGCTTTAATGCATTATCAACTTTCCAAAGACAATATATTAATACCTGTAACAAGAATAACAAGAATAACTGCAAAAGCAATGCTTCCCCCGTCATACCATCCTTCCTTAAGACCCTGAAACAGAATTAACTCTGAACTTGATAAACCTAATTCCTAGCATCAACAAAAACATATTCCTAATCCCAGATTATGAAGGAAAACTGTCTAGCATGCAACTGACATTATCCAAGAATACCAATAAGGAAGAATTACAAGAAAAATGGGCAATAGGACAGCACACGGTAGGAGGATTAATTTTTGTATGTGGGCTAAGTTAGTTTTTTTTGGGGGGGGGGGGGGGGGG